>OZ010736.1:46511338-47111338 GCA_963932295.1 Tipula lateralis
GCATAAAATAACAGATACGGTGTTATAGTGGCTTTATTATTGGGGGATAAGAGCTCCTCAAATTCGGTTTGTGTCATTGATTTAATTTTATCATCATCGCACATATACCATGTCGGTTCCCCATGACGCGTATTCGTTGCACTTGGATGATAATGATAATTATATTGATGATGACTATCTGAGTTATAATTATTTGATGTATTATCTTTATCACTTATGTCATTGTTTAGTAAACTGCCACCATTTACTAAATTATGCCCATTATTACGAAGTAAAATACTTTCAGCATGTATACCACAACAACTTAATCCACTGCACATTGTTGGATTAGGAGTGGATGCGACAGCCAACGACGAATTTGTTATTTTATCCACATTGGTGTTACTATTAATGCCACCGTTTGTAAATTTACTCATAACACCATTTAAATTTAAGTTTTTTAAATTTTTCGTTACATCTCCGCTACTTGAAGCTTTGCTGCGCAAAAAATATGTTATTATCTTTTTTGTATTTTTTTCACTAGAACTATTCCCACTTTCTCCATGTTTACTGGAATTTGATTGGCTGCGATTTAAATGATTTTTTTTATCTTTCGGACAGTTTAAATATTCCGTATAAAAATCTAACGAACACGTGTAGGCAATATAATGGCCCACCGACATTGTAGCACCAACATGTGTAATTATACTATACAAACGATAAACATGCCGTTTTTTATTATCACCCGAATTTAAACATTTCACACAAAAGCAGTCAATTTGTAACGGTGTCGGAATGTAACTATTAATTTTTTCCATACCACCGGAAAATCTTTTCAGCTGTATGACTAATAGGCGAGGTAACTTTTCGAATGATATTGATCGTATTGCTTCTGTGTAGCCGAAACATTTCTCACATCGATATTTATTTTCACCGCGAAATGATTCTTTTGTTATGCAAGAATTTTGAAAAAATAAATGTGGATTATCCATTTTTTCCATATTTTCGTAGCCGGATATTGGTACAGCTATATCGATCATAGGTTCCTTTTGTTCAGTTATTGTTTCACATGTTAAACATTTTGTCGTGGATATTGTGGCGCCTACAAAATCTTCCGTAAAAAAGTCTAAACCTAATTTTTTTATTTTTTCTATTACTTTCTCATTGTCATTCGCTGTTGGAGCAACAACTTTATTCAAAGAACCGGCTTCGTCACCGTCAAGCTCAGTGAGGTCATTATTATGCTGAATATTTTCTTTAAGTGGGGAGTCAGGAGGTTTGAAAAACTTAGATTTTTCTTCTTTTTTCTTCGATTTTCGAGAAAAGAATGACGGTTTCGACGTCGGTGGGGATAGTGTGATTTCTGATTGTTCTGGAACACTTACATATCTAAAATGAAAGAAAAATCGTAATTAGTTCATAATTTATGCATTAAAGAAAATTAGATATTTGCATTTTATTTATTATATTTGTACATTAAATATCAGTGAATTATTAAGTGCGCCAAAAGTATATTTTAACATATTTTAATTATATTTATTAACTAAATTGATCCTAGACAAATATTAAACTACTAAAATTTATTTTTGAACTTTAACTTAGTATACAACTAAGTAAAATGAAGTAATCCAATTTTTCGTTTTCAACAACTTATAAATTATACTTTCTGATATCAACAGTTTTACTCGAACACTGCTTTCGTAGAAAATTTTTTAATTATTTTTAGTAAGGATACCTGTCACTAGTATGCGCTAATTTTTATTTCAAGTATTTTGTTATATACAACTATAAATATTTATAATAAAAATACAACTATAAATATTTATAAATCAATTTTTGTCAATGAAGTACAGGAATTGTTTTAGAATATATTTAGACCTCAATGAATTAAAAATGAACTTACCCATTTACTATAATATCCGGGGAATCACTTATAATTTTGGTCAACGATTCGCACGTTTCTCTGATACTATCTAATATACACATTAGAAATTCATGAGCATCCTGCTGATTATTTCCTTCAAATATTGCACTAACCGCCTGAATTGCCTGTAAAAATGTATCTGCATGGAAAGGTTCGGTATTATCCGTTATTTCATTTCGATGCAAATTTTGAAATAGTTCATGTAATTTTTCTGTTGCAATTTGACGGTTCGTTTTTGGAACATCACAGCCTAAATTATTACCCAGTGACACTAAATCTTTACTGCTAAAACTTCGTGCATTTTGTCCAGATAGACCGGCTACATTACGACCAAGCGATGAACTTTTGGTACGATTTTGTCCTAGTTTTAGATTGATTTGATTTAAATCATCGATTAAATGATGTAAATTGTGTAAAAATAAAGGAGCAAATCGTAATGTGTATATAACTGAATTCAAATAACACGTATTACCAATATTACATAATGTTGACATTGATAATTGTGAATTATGATAGTACGGAAGGTTGCCACTATTACCCTGATGATTTAGTTCATCTTCATCGGCTGTTAAATGAATGTATGGCTTTGCCGTTGTCATATTAAATCCACCGGATAGGCCGCCATTACCCGTTATTCCCACCATATTACTACCTGTATCCATTTGTTGTTGAGGTCGATGATAGTCATATACTGACATATTTTCGGTTTGCTCTACCAATTTTAACTTCTTATCAGAATACGATTCCGCTTGCCGATTTTCTTTATCTCTTTTCGTTATTATCAATATATTATTGTCTTCGTCGTATTTACGTTTACTTTCGCAAGTGTTAGTAATTATTTCATCGGGTAAAGTAAGTTTTGGTGATAATTGATTATCAGCACCATTTATCTTTTTATCACCGCATGGATAATTCGATAATGATAATTTTTTCAAGTTATGTTCTTTTTTACTTCTATTGCTATGATTATTTAGAGTTTTGTGATTTTTTTTAAATTTAATTTTTTTAGTTAGTTCTTGATCAGTATTAAGTGATTTAAGTGATAATTTCACTTTTCGTATTGCTTTGGCCTTCTGCTTCGAATTTGTAAAATTTCGATTCCCCAAGATATTTAGTCGTGGTGTAATAACGCTTAAGCTATTACTCTTATCTAATGATTTCAATAAACGAACATTACGAATTTTTTCACCGACCGAAATTTTAGAAATCGGATGCGGTGTAATCGCTTCATTTAACCAATTCGCATAGGCTGTTCCTGTATTTTTCGAACCAAGAGATAGTTTAGCGAAATCAGGCTTTGGTTTATTGTAATACACAGGATTGTGTTGATATCCAAGATTATGACTTATCGCCTCTTCATCAGACTCTATATTTAATTGCATTTTTCGTTAACCTGAAAATAAAACGTATTGTTAATCGCATTTTAAATAAATTTCGGTTTAATTATATATTGTGAGTTACTGTGTGAGTTGAAATATAAATATCTAAAAGTTAGATAAAATCTTTACTGTAACCAAAGTTCAGCTAAAAAATATACTAACAAAAATGAAGACAAATTTACAATAAATAAACTTACAATTTTATTCATTAAAAGACAAACAATAAAATTTTAAAATTTAATTTTACCACCAAAAATTCAAAATTTAACATGTTATAATAAAATAACAAACAAGAAACAAACGAAACAATATATAATTCAAATAAGACAATATATTTGGCTGCATTCAATTACAAAAGTAGAAAATATCGAAAAATACCCTAGAAACAAAAAAATCTCGCTTAAATTTGGTTAAGGATTAATGATGCTTTAACATGTCTTATTTTAACAGAAATAATTGTGAACAAATTAAGGCCGATTTAGACTTTACAACATTTTTCCACAACATTTTTTGTTGGTTAATACTGTCGTTTATTATTTTTCTACTATAAACATATAACGCCTAGCGAAAAATAATTAGAATTTTTTTCGTTTTGTACTATAAAAATATAAAAATCGCCAATTTTGTTGTAAATTTTTTTATTGTTCCCATAAAATATACTCGACCCGACTATATTTTATAGTATGTTTTACGTTTTTGCTCAAACAATAGCTAAAAAAAAAATCTAATCGTTTCTTTTTCCAAACATTTTTTGTTGCCAACATTGTTGTAAAGTCTAAATCGGCCTTTAGTCGTAAAATAACTAGAAAATGTTTGTCACTGATTTGCAAGAAAGATAGAAAATAATTCACCTTGCGCTAGGTTCTACTACTAAATTCTTTAAGCTGTTTTTGAAGCTTATATAGTTATTTACCGTCAACTTAAATAAGTAAGGAAAACAATTCGAATTGATTTAACTTATTTATTTTGACATTTATTTTAACAGATATAATTGCCAAAATATTATGACAGTTAATTTTGATTGGATACAGTCGTAAATACGACTAGGTCAAAAAATATTTTATTCTCAAATTTTGCCAATCAATTTAGAATTTTTACCTTAAGAGAAAATAAGTTACGTCGCCGGACTTATTTACATAAAATAGGTTCTACACATAAGTAAGCGGTACTACACCTAGCGAGGTGACTTATTTTATATCTCTTTCTTGCAAAAAATTCTAAATTGATTGTCAAAATTTATGAATAAAAAAGCGCGCGTCAATCAAGATTGGCTGAGAAACAACGTTCCGCGCTTTCCACTCCCCAACCCAATGGCCACCAAATTTACCGGATGCAAATAAGCTTGATTTATTGGTTTGCTGTATTTTTAAAGGTTGGGACAAAACAAATACCAAAGTGTCGATCATCTCAAGCAAGCGCTTTGCCGGGAATGGGTCAAAATACCGTATGTTCATGATGCATGCAATAGCTTTGTCGGCCGTTTGAAGACCATAATCGCGGCTAGGGCCAAATCGAAAACTGCTAATGCAATTCGAAAATTTAAATATTTGTGAACATTTTTTACTTTGATTTAATAAAATTCATCAGAAAATATAAAATATATAGCATTTTTTTTTTGGTAACACTTCGTATCAGTCACCCTGTACAAAATACATATTTCAGTTTAGTTTGTAAATTGCAAATTTTACGTTTGAGTATTATTTTGTCGACATTTTTCAGTGATAGAAAATTGCGTACTCAATTTTTAATATCGACAGTAATTGTTTTCTGAGTATACATTTTTTTATATTATTATGTTATCGAGATTGAAACAACTGTGCGTTTGCATTCAGTTAAAATATGTGTTTCTAGAATTTATTTTAATCACTAAGCCTTTATTTTACTAGATCTACTTAAGCCTTTACTTTACTCCACAAGATAAGAAGTTTTGATTGAATAACGGGGTTACTATCTTGCCGTTTATTTTTTTATAAAAACTGCATAAAATATTGATTAAATTACTTGTTATCAACATACGTACTACCTTAAACTGACCAAAAACATGTGTATCGAAATATGTTATTTTTTTGGCAGTTCAAAGATATCGGTTTTAAGATTATTAAAATTGTACATCTAAGGAAATATTCCAAATAAGAAATTAGATTCTAATTAATTTGGCTCGAAATTAGCCAAATGAATATTTTAAAAGCGGTTTGTTTTATTAGAAAGAGGATACATTTCCATTAATGAACACAATTTCGATCCAATGATTACCACGGCTGGTTTTGCAGTACCCAATTAGATTAACCCATTTTTTCAGAACCATTTTGATTGTGTGGTCTCCTATCTTTTCAATGGCTTTGATTTGATCTGTCAAGTCATGGAGTTGGTTAGCATAACACCTACTCTTAACGGTTCTTCATAACGTAAAAATCCAACGGAGTCAAAATGAGCTTTGTTGAAAAAGATAGTTTTTAAAAATTCTCATACTCTCCCAAGCGTTCTGTACTTTATACGCCTTTATGCCGAGATCTTTATGGACAATGCTTATCTCAGAATTGCGTGAAATGTTAAATTCATGGGCACAATGGCGAGTTGAATTTGATGAATGTTCAGAGATATTCTGAGCAACAGTGGCTAAATGCTAGTGCACATGTTCTGTTAATCCGATAACATCCAGTTTCACGAATGAAACTAGATTGTTATTGGATAAAGAGTACATGTGCACTTGTAGACACCATTCCATTTCCACTGAAATTTTCACGTACATTTTTTACAGACTCACCACTTTGAATTTAAGTTTTTTAATATTTCCCAATTTTGTTCAAGCGTTAAGTGTGTAAGGCTTTGACAGGAATGACTTAAGTGCTGCCACACTCAAAATAACTAGTAGTTAATATTAATTTGAGATATCTCGAACTTTTAACTAATTCTTATAATTGGATAACGTGAGGAGGCAGACGAATCAAATCAAAAGCTTAAGTAGTACTCTTTTGTGTACATATTTGTGTAAAATTATTATCTGTAATGTTGTTGCTTGCTAGCTAGCCCAGTTTTGAATTGAAGAGTGACATCTTCGAATGACCATTTGATTAATATCATCTAATCAGGCGTACACGACTGGATCTGATATTTGTACTGTGCAATTTGTATATATGGTGTGCGTTGTTTTGCAACCGTTCTACCGAATTATAGATTAGCTTAGAATATTACAATTATTGGTATATTTCTAATATACACTGCAGTTCACTTGAATAGGAACGACGGTGTTTTTTTTGGAATATTTCGAAATCGATCCAACTTTTTCAATATTTTTTTTACTGAATTATAAGTTTTGATTAAGCAGTAAATATTAAAGGAAAATCAAATTTATTTTTTCATGATTAATTTTGCTTTCTTGTTTTTTTCTAAAATAATGGTAAATTTGAATGTTCACTTGAACAATAACGATTAACTTATCTTAATAAAAAGTTATTTTATTAAATAAAAATTTAATTGAATTCGATTTATTTTTAAAAATTAATTGAGTTTACATGGTTTTAATAATGTGTACTACTTCCCTTATTAAAAATAACTTCATACAACCTGCTTGAGATGAAGTCATACAAAGATTTTAAATAATCTAAAGAAATTTGGTTCCAGGCTTAATTTATCGCCTTAATAAGGCTTTCTTTACTGTCGAATTGTCGACCACCTTCGTAAACTTTCCGAGACAGCCAACCCCACACGTTTTCCATGACATTGAGATCAGGAGAATACGGAGGTCACGGCAAAAGCTCTACATTTTGCTGCGATATCCATGATTTGAGTATGGATATGGGCATTATCTAGCTAATACATCCATGACAATGGCCCAAAAGTATCATTCAAGCGGAGAAATGGTTGCTCGAGGATGCCCTTGTAAGTTGCTGCGGTAATTTTTCCGGTTGGAAATGACAAATCTCCCGGACCATACAGTGATATAGCCCCCCACACCATAATGCCTCCTTCCCGGCTGTAGTGTTTTGCTAAAAACTTTTCCTCTTTTCGAAGGTCATGAAAATAATAATTAAATCCATCGGGTTATCGAGTTTAATTTTTTTTTTTTTATTTTATTTTATGCTATCTTTTTTGGGGCTCAAGGCTCTCCCAGCTCTTTCGCGGTTCGCTTATTTACGTCGTACTTTACGCGTGAACAGCCAAATCGAGGACGTACGGCTATAGGTCCGATTTTTGTAGAACCATCTGCGCATTGCATTGCATAGCTTTAACTCTTTTGCACAGTTTAAATTTCTTCTCATCAGAAAAAACGACACGTTTCCATTTTTCAGCCCATGTCATATGCTACCTCGAGAAATCTAACCTTTTCTGTTTCCCCTCCTGATTTAGAGGTGGTTTCTTTTGCAGCTTTCTTCGAATAAGGTGATATGCTTTTTTAATCACTCTCTATACTGTCATTTGGCTGGCCTCCATACCCACTCTAGCTTTAATTTTTGCACAAGATAGTGCGCAGTTGGATGCTGCTCTTAGTATGGCCCGTTTGTCGGCTGCAGATGTGGCCTCAACAGTTCGGCCTTTATTGTTTGAGCGATACTCTCTTGGATTTTTTGTAAAATTGAAGATAACAGTCTTACTTCTCCATATTTTATCTGCAATTGCTTGTAGAGAGTAATTTTCGCTGTGTAGTACTTGAATTTGGGCTATTTCTTCCTGACTAAGGTTTTTTCCTCGACCCATATTTAAATTTTTTTTATGTTAAATTGGTAACCTTTTTTAAAAAAATTAATTTAATGTTTAAGTTGCTAACACTTCAAATTTATTGATAATATGGTCGTTTCTATTCAAGTGAAACAACCAAAAATCACACTTTTTAAGAAAAAACAAAATAAAATAAAATTCTTCTGGCCTACTAATTTATTTTTTTTTAAATTATGTCAATTTAAACAAGTGTAAAAGTCAATCTTGGAAAAGTTGGACCGATTTTAAAATATGTATTTAAAAAAAACAGTCGTTCCTATTCAAGTGAACTGCAGTGTATATATAGATGATTGCAAATTTTTATTTTCGTTGTGCTCCACACCACAAGACAAGAAAACGGTGTAAAAAGATTGTAAAAGTTAAGATTACATGATTTAATCTTCGTCAATCTTTTTATTTTGGAGTCTTTCCATTTCATTTCGGCTATATAACAAGTCTATTAGGCCACATATAGCAAAAGGTGCGATATTTTTACTTAACAAAACAGTAAAATAAATCGAAATCGGTAAAAGGAATGTTTTCGAAAGAGGTAAACTTCATCACAATGGTTTTTCAAAAATTATCATTTGTTTTATTAACATGAATAGATAGAATAAGAATTTTAGTGATATCTGACAGAGTAACATATTCTTAGAGGCATATTATAACCAGATTTCCAAACCCATTTCCCATTTAATTTAATTATATCCGTTCTTTGCGGAAGGATGCACCTCAAAATCTTCATCGTTTCAGCAAACCTCTTCGTTTTGGCCAAATTTTATTCCGAAAAAATAACTTAAGTAAATTTTTCTTCGTCAAATATGGTTGTTTTAGTTCTTAGATATAATTATAGATCAAAATATGTTATATTATTTAAATAAAAATAAACAAAATTGTGTCTCCTAGTTTCTTTTTGAACTACTTGTATAATAAATCTTTATCTTGCAATTTGGATCGGTACTTACTTTTGTTTACGTTAAAATATTAAGTTGGAGATTTTATTATAAAGCAAAAAGACAAAATTTTAACAAACTTTCAGTAGAACTGCGACTGCTTTAAGCTTGTGAAGAAAGACCAGAAATTACCGTCAATTCTGCTAAAATGTTTACCGTATTTCTAGTATTAGCAATATTAAATATTAAAGAAGCTTATCTACGCCTTGTGACTATTTGGTCGTGGCAGCATTGTCGGTAAATTTTCGCTTGAACGCAAATATTACGGTTAAGGTAGAACTAAGACATAATCAATCTCAATTCTTACATGAATCTAGCAATAATTATAGGAATAATTTCAGACTTTTCAAAAGATTGAGGAGACATTTTAGTAGATAATGACGTTTAATAAATTGCTTCAAACTCTACATTACCGTTTATTGTAAAACAAGAACATTTACTAAGTAACGCAAACATATTTTAATTTCTCAATGGGTTTATTATTAGTATGCACTCTATCACACAAAGAGCCAAATTAAATCGAAATGGCAGTCCGTTTTACATGTTCGTATATAATTTTAATTAATGTTCATCGAAATTTCAAATTGTATCAACATTATGATTGTTTTACTGAAATTTAATGCAGAGTGAAGTAAATATTTAAGTCATTCACACTATGGCTCTACTACAAAGTAGAAAAAAGGTGAATAGGTCATTATCGTAACCATTTTTTTTGTCAATAATCAGTCTGAAACCACTATATACACAAACAAACTTAACTAGACTAGAAATAAAATAAATATACAGAATTAAACGATAGTATAATGATATAGTGAACATTTTTATAGTTTTTTTTTTCGAGTTGTCTTTAGTGCATATACCATACATATGTACATTGTACCTTTCCCCTTGCAAAAATGTAGTAGCCAAATTAAAATAGAACGACGCGATTAAGGATGAATATGATACATCAGAAAATCCATTTTTTAGTTTTTCTTGATGCTTACTTATTTCATATCGTATAGTAATCATTAAGTACACGAGGGAATGAATAATATTAGAAAATTGGATGAATCATTTTTATACAAAAACATCATTTCTAATCATAAATATCAAATAAAACTAATCAAGGTAAATTTATTTTTAGATAATCAGATTCAATGGTGCGAGTAGTTTTTTATTCTCTGTGCGCACAATTTAAAGGTTGAGCTTATTTATTATCATTATTACATGCTAATGGCTATATATGGCCACTTTAACATAATATGTAAGTGTTATTCAATATAAAATGTATTTGGTATTTAAATAATGATATTCACAACTAAAGATTTAATTCATAAATTAAGAACAACAACCATACGAGTCATTTAACTTAAATAAAATAAATTACAAGAAGCTTAATTTTCTGTATTGTTAATTGATTATATATTTCTACAATATAATAAGTATCGGGTCTATCTTAGTTTGAAATAATTGATAAAGGTTTGAAGCTGTTACTGATCTGTATATAGTTATACACATTCAACTTAAAAAAAATGTTTTGTTATTGTGTACTTCACTGGAGGTAGATAAAAAATTATTAGCACATTGAGGGGTCAAATTAATTTTGCATTTACAATTCAACTAAATTAGTAAATAAACATCTACTTGTATTTAATTTTAATTTAAAAGCATAAATTGTTTATTATATGTGAAAATTTAGAAGGGCTAAATAATGACGTTAAAATAGTAAAAATGTAAACAAATATTTAAGAAAATGTTTGGTAAAAAATTTATAAAGGTTTAATTCTTAATTTATTTGTATAATTTAATTAATTCGTGTTATTTATCAAATTTCAAATTAATATTAGTTTAAAGTCATAAATATGATATTATATTATAATAGGCGTCTATTTCGATTGAAATCCATAGATATGAGTATGTATAGCACACTCCTGAAATATATCTATGAAACTATCAAATTAATTGTAAATATGGATTTCCATTATTATCACTTTTTTGTGTACTTTCGTCACTGGCTTTAATAAAAACAATGTTTATTTTTGTATTATATACCTGTGGGAGAGTATAAAGTAAACTGAAGAAAATATATTATTGAAATCGACCTCAGAAAATAAATCAACAAAAATCGCCACTATAAGGAATATTATACAAAAATAAACATTCTTTGTAGACAATTCACTAATATCTCCAAAACAAATCATCTAAAGAAGCTAGATCACACGATCTCGGTGGTCAATTAACAGGACTATTGGAGCCATATGGGCTACATACATATGAGCTAGTTGGGTTACAAAAAAAAAATCATGTCTCTTTACCGTTTACTGTTGACTTATATTCAGTCCATCGTCGTTTTTGTAGATATATAAACCAAACCAATGATTCCATTGGCCAATAAAATGCACATTTCAAATTAAAGATATATATTTATATAACAAGAAGGTATGTATAGATGTCCTGATTCAAATCATGGTTTCAAAAACTAGCCCCGCGCGTTATTTGTGTGTTTATACTTTCTAACATTACTTTTTGTAATATAATAGAAATTATAAAGCAAAATAATGTTTACAATTCACTAGAACTACTACACTATATCCACCATAATATTTTTATTTTAAACCTGGTGGGAGAAATGTTCAAAATTGTTGGGGATAAACATAAACATTTAAACTATGTTAACAATCTAATTGCATTGAATTTGAACGGCAAGCCAGATGGTCATACTGAGATGAATCATTAACACATAATGGATTTACATCAAAATGTCAGATAATAAACCATTAACGGCTATAATTTATAAGCTGGCTACCATAATTAAGCTCTAAAGTGCGAATACCAGCGATGAAGTGTAATAAAATGTCGCTCTCTTGAAACGTAATTTTCAGTTAGTTTGGATGCTCCAAATTTAAATATGTTGTATGTAGTATGAGAATTCTTAGCAAAACAAAAAGTATCAGTAACTGCACTGTAAATCTTAAGATATTGGTCCCTTATTCGACCCTCACTTTTAGGTTTACAGGGTACCAATATACTAGGAAGTGCAATCATGTTGAAAATTTTTAATCCCGGGATTTCAGAATTGATTTATCCAATTCCCGGGTTGCCGAGTTTAATCTCGAGGTTCGTGTATTTTCGACAAATTACGTGTAACACAGTAAAATTATCAAAAAATTATGTATTTCATATAAATAAAATAAAATAGATTTAAGGGACTACTTACTTCAATATTAATTCAGTCTCGTAAAATTATTGAATTAAAATTATTGATTTTGTTAATCTTAAATGAAACTTATTTTTCTTTTTGTTCAATAAGTTTTGTTTTGTTCAATAAGTTTTGTAAGTGTTATTACCAAGTTGACTTTTTATTTTGGTACAGAGCAGCCCAGGTGATGAATATGCCCGTTCCGATTTTTTTTTTTTTTTAACGGTTTTTACAGGCAATTATTGGCCCGTACCGTGTCAACAATTTAACTCCATCGGTTTCGATCACGAGCCAGCTCTTCAAACCGTTGTAGACAGTTTGAAGATGCCAGATCGCTCTCTAACCCGTGGAGCCATCGTCGCCGACAGCGACCTCTTCGCCTACCGAAAGGCGGTTCTCCCTTAAAGGTTCGCTGTATCATTCGGTTCGGATTAGCACGCAGAACGTGTCCGAGCCAGCGTACTCGCGATATCGTGCATGAAATTAAAGCAGCGTCCTTTAATTTCATGCACGATATCAGGAATTTGCATTAAATTCCTGATCTCGTGATTGAAAAGAACTCGGTAAGTGCCATCGACGTCGTGTTTTGGACCATATATCACACGCATGATTCTTCTCTCGAATGTTACAAGCCATCTTTCGTACTCATCCGTCAAGGTCCAACTCTCACATCCATACATGACAACGGGTCTGATCAACACTCTGTACAGTTTCAGCTTATCCGTATTTGCAAGATATTTTGATTTCAGCAGTGGACGTAGAGGATACAAAGCCCGATTGCCAGCGGCAAGGCGGACCTTGATATCCTCTCCCACACTATTATCGTGAGTGATGAGAGATCCAAGATACTTGAATCTCATCACTCCTTCAAACGTGTGGTTACCACTATTGAAATCAATTGCGTCTTGGTCTCTAAAACCCGAGATTAGATATTTGGTTTTTGACTCGTTGATTTTGAGACCAACAGAAGCTGAACACTGTTCCAGTGGATCAAATATCTCTTTCACTCCGTTGCCATTTAATCCAATCACACAGATATCATCTGCATAAGCAAGAAGTTGATTGGATTGTCGGAATAAGATGTTGTCCTGAGGTGTTGCACTTTTACGAAGGATGTATTCCAACATGAGATTAAAAAGTATCGGGAACAGCGCATCTCCTTGTCGAACACCGGAATTGATTGCAAAAGTTCTCGATAGCCTGTTCTCAACTTTAACACAATATTGTGACTGCGTTACTGTCATTTTACAGAGATGTACATATTTTTTCAGTATTCCTAAATATTCAAGCGCATACCATAATCTCTCTCGATTGATCGAGTCATAGGCTTGCTTGAAATCTAGGAATACCTGGTGTACATCGCGAGATGTTTCGTAGTACTTGGAAAGAATCATCCGTAGCGAAAAAACTTGATCAGTGACTGACCGATTTGGACGGAATCCTCCTTGGTAGTCACCGACAATTTCCTCCGCTAGAGGAGTAATTCTTCCCAAGATAATGTATGACAGTAACTTATATGCTGTGCAAAGGAGAGCTATACCGCGATAATTCTCACATTTCAAGCGATCGCCCTTCTTGAAAATTGGGCATAACGCGGCCACTTTCCATTCTTCGGGCATAACTTCATTTCGCCATACCAATCGAACAAGGTCGAAAAGACAGTTCCACAAAGTTAGCCCTCCGAATATCAAGAGCTCTGAATTAATGCAATCAACTCCTGGTGAACGATTTTTCTTTAATTTCTGCATGGCCATTGTGAATTCCTCATAGGATGGATCCTCAATGAACATCTCCGCGGTCTGTATTTGAGGGTATTCAAACACAGCTTGTGATACATGTGGAACATTAAGTAAATCAGAGAAATGTTCACGCCATGTATCGAGTACCGCATCGACGTTAACACAGAGGTTTCCATCCTGGTCCCGAATGGCAAATGACCGAGATCTTAAGGTATGGTGCAATTCGGTGATTCCTTTAAAGAAACCACGCGAATTGTGCTCATTGCTGAGTTGTTGTACTCTTAAGACCTTAGCCTTCCACCATTCTCGCTTCTTCAGTCTACAAATGCGTTTAGCTGTCCTCCTAGCGAGAACTGCTTTGTTTTTCCTTGCGATTGTAAACCGAGTCTGCGCTTCATTATAGGCTATATTTCGTTGCTCAACAGCAAGACGACACCTCATCAAACCAATCATTTTTGGGCTTAGTTTTCACTATACCGAGAGTGTGCTGGGCAGCATCGACAACCGAGGTTTTCAATACTTCCCAGACACTGTTCACATCATCAGATTGGTAATTGGATTGTATAATGCTATTGCTGACAAGATCTTGATATTTTCGTTGCGTTTCTTCATTTATCAGACCTTCACATGAGAATCGCGTTTCACAGGAGAATCGCGCCCGTTCCGAATACCTTCGGGATTTCTCGCTTTCAAACAACGACATTATTTTGTATTGTTTGAGTACAATCGCTCACATGAGTCACATCGTATTGATTGCATTCGTACAATACGGCCTTTATTATCAGGCTGCAATAGTCATATTGATTTCATCGACTACACGTTTGATATAACGTATGTGATGCAGAAGATTTTTAGAAGATAGCCTGATACGATGTGATCCGAAGTACTGTCTGAAGTATCTGAGCAGCCTAGTTAACAAGCATTGAGCCTTTAATTGTAATTAATTTTCGAGATTTGTTGTAGGTGCGGTAGTAATATTCGATTTACAATTCTCTTGAATGTTATGTTTACCGCCATGAAAATATTGTATGTAGCCACTTAGCTCTGTTCGACGTTTGGTTATTAGAATGGTAAGAGAGAACCTCGTTCAAGTTACGGCTAAATACATTATTAGCCTTTTTTTAATTTATTTATCATATATTGAACAGCAAATCATATAAAATATTGTTATAAGTGATCCCGAGATTATAAAGGTTCTCTCCCGGAATTTTGAATTCCACTATTCTGGAATTACAGTCTATAATAAATACTAAACATATACTGAACATACATATAATTCGTAATTAACGTAGCTTTAACTATAATGAAAAAATTTGTCAGCTTTTCATTCACTAATTTTTAGTAAAACCGAAAGTAAATTAAACAGTTTTCACGTGGTCATTTACGTCACATAATTCTTTATCACCACTTTTATCAACCATTTTGCTTATTGGTTAATATGAATGAAAGTTTGTTGAAATAGAAAAATTGATTATCAAAAGGAAGTCGTCCAAATCGTTAGAGATAAAATTCCGAGCCGAAAACACTAAATTAAGTATTGAGATTTTCCACTTAACTTTATTTTGCCAGCAATCAAGTGATTGAGTTTTATCAATTCATACAAATGACGTGATAGCACGTTTGTATGAACTGAATTTCAAAATTCGGTTACTAGCAACAATTGTTAAGAAATAGGAAAAGAAAAAGATTAATTTGAAAGTTTTATCAATCCCAAAAAAAATAGTGATAAAGATTTTATATCGATCTGATGCAAAAATTTTAGAGATTACAGAATACAGTTTTCATATTTGCTTATCTCAAGAGTAAAATTTAAATGAACCAAGTAAATATCCAAAGTACATTAAATAGAGTGTAGTAGAGAGGGAACCGTTCACAATGTTGCATTTTAAAATGATTTGCTAACTCAAACTTGTTGTGTTTATCATAGTAATGATTTTCATTCATTTAATCGAACTATTAATAATAAATTATCTTATTTTGTTTACTGTATGTGATTTTTTAAAACGCGTCATTGTAAAATGTGGCGTTTTGACCAGGGTTGTCATTTTGTGGTGCTTTATCACAAGTATGATAAAATTAAACTGTCGTAGCTTAGTTTATGGGTTAAAAAGCCTTAACCGCGTCTAAACTGAGACCTTACGAACCATTAATACGAATCAGCGCACATTGTATGTGATCAGCCCTATGCTTTTACGCACAATCGCTATTAAACATGTACATTTTTGATCAACGGCAAAAATCGAACACGAGACTGCAGCGTGATGAGAAACTCTCTTAACTATTAAGCTACAATTTTCCTATAGCTTACTCCAAGTGAATCATATGAACAACCGCAACACGACAACAGCCTCTTCCATCTTTCATCAGTCAACATTTTATACTATTTGTCATTTTATACTATTTATATAAAAAAAATTATATAATTAATTTAGGGGTAATGTCAATTTATCACTTTAAAATAATAATTTCCCTAAGTTCATTATTTTCCCTTTGAAATTTATTGTACAAAAGTTGTGTTTGTAGACTTCTTTTTAAAAGTCTCCAACCGTGATATAAAGTATAATAAAGCACCACAAAATCAGTAGAAGCTATATAACTTCTTATTTTAACATTTTATTCTTGTTTGTATTAGATACTTTTTTGAACAATACACGGAATTTAATGAGATTCATCATTTTTTTAGTTTAAATGAGAAATTCGATATAGTAAATTGTATAAGGATAAGTTGACATTAGTATTAGTAGGAATGAATAAATTGAGATTTGATAAATGATAAAATACTAGTTACTTCACTTTCGGTTATGAAAGGAACTTATACGACTTACTAAACGTAATAAATATTTGTCGAACTTTGACATTTAGGAATTTATTTAAATTGGAAAGATTTGAACAATTAAAGATTTCCACAACGTTCTCGAATGTATAAACCACTCTACGAAATAAAGTCTTTTGCATTATAATTCTGACATAAAAATCTTTTTCATTGATGGCACGATTTTCAAATTTCGTAACCAATACACTGTTGTTTTGATTATAAAAACCCCTGCAACTGAGGCTCAATTGGCCATTGCATAACTGAACGCTCGATTAGCCCATTGTGACATCCTCTCCTCTTCGGTATCAATTTTTTCCAGTTGATTCTCAAATAGGAATCGTTATCCAAAGTAGTAGTGGAGTTCTCAGCAGTTTCTTCGTCGCTTCTCCAACACTGTTCGAAGATGCATTGTTCCGAATTTTCATTTGAAACATTTGATTACTCAGGAAACAATGTACCGTGAGAATACTGCGCGAGATTCTTAAAGTGCGTACATACCATATATGTGTTCTGCATGAAATGTTGGAAAAGAAGTTTAATAAAAGGGAACCAATACCAACGACACGATGTCGGTTATGAAAGTCCAAGCCGTATTTTCCGAAACTTAGAGCAGATACTCTTATCCTTTAGGATTATCGTAAAGGCTACATGCAGAATTATGTATAACTAAAACATATCGAACACGAACTGATTAATGTTGGTGAATACCTTGGTGGAGGTATCTAAGATTGTAAGTTTGCCTTTTTAATTCTTCCGTAACTTTATTTCGTACTGTGTACTTACATTACTAAGACAAGGACTAACATTTTCATATTTTCGTTTGTAAAAAAGTTTAAATTAATAATAAAACCAATGTTAAATAATTTCTATAGTTTTCAAAATTATGTCATTCTAAATTCGCTTATAAAGAAATACAAAACCCCATAATGACAATTTAGAAGTAAAGTACATGTAGATATCCAAAAATGTCGAAAACACGAACTATTTCGCCAAAAAATATAAAAAAGAATTTCAATTAAACAAAAACCGTTTTTTAACTAAATCGATTTTCTAAAAATAAATTAAAGTGAAACGAAAATTTTTCAATTTTTCAGTTATCAGCACCTTGTAATTAATATAACATTATCTTTAATTTTGTATACACAACTAACTTATGTGAAATAAAGTCACCATTTTTAGGTACTTATATGTCCACGATAATACACGTAGTATATAATTAAAAAAATTTATGAGATTAGAAACCCCAAATTTCCCGTCAAATACTATTATAGGCATTTTAATATATAATAAAGCGTCCACATTAGGATTTCCAAATTAGGATACATTTTATTGCCACATTTATTTATTATGTTGTATCTGAATTTGAATGACTATAATGCTGATAAAATAAGATACTATACATTATTACTCATAGTTTAACTATTTTAAGTCAAATGGCTTATTTCTAATAGTTAAGCGTTTGAATTATAAATGTATCTATTAAAATGTTAGTTACTCGTACATTTCTACTAGTAGATTCAATTTATATGAGCTATCGAAATATAGGTTTGATATAAATATTCGAATGAATAGACTTATTTACTACTTTCGTGAGCTTTCATTTCGATTTATGTGAATCAGACAAAATCAATGCGAAAGCAAATGATGTACTTAGCGAATATTTTAAGCTTTAAACAACACTCGTACTCGTGCCTAATGGTTATATTAGTCAACTATGGAATTGTTAAATTGTCTTCGTTAATTTATATTTAATATTTTAATTCACTTTAATTTTATATTTGCATAAATTTACATTTTTTACACACTTTGCCGTTTGAAGTCGTATTTATAATGAATAAAAATCAGGCATCACGTTTTATTGACCATAATGCCTATCTATATTAACCTCTGGGATGAACTCATACGTAATATAGAAAAATCAATTGTGTAAATGGTTTTTCAACGTAGTGATTTGTGTTTAAGAAACTGCAATATCTCTAGAATCAGTGATTAGAATTTTATAATAGTACATCGTTCAATCATTACAGTAATGTGTAGTGAATTGTGACCATTATAGTTGAAGTGAATTTGATTTAGAATTAATTTGGTTTGTACACTAACCACAATATTTTTGACATAGCATGCGTAATTTTAGGTTTTTAAGTGTTTTGATGCCACGATGATCATGTTTGGAAAGAAGTGATTATAGATTTTTTGAAAATGTAACAATTTCCAAGAATGGCTACTACTATTTTCACAGCTTCTTCAATTAGGAGGTTTTGTATAAAAAATATACTTTATATGTGACTTACATTGCCTCTCCGTTTAACCTCGGGTATTAAGTTACAGGCAGGCTCTCGACTCGCATAATATTAGAGTATAAAATACTTTCAGATATTAATTTGATATTATGCTACTTGTACTCGTAAGGAATAAGCTAATTTGATGAGATTGTCCCTCGCTCGTGATAAAGACCAACGACTATGGCATGCTTGATGTTGTCTTAGATTCTACAAAAGTGACCAATCAGTTAATGGCCAACACGTTTTCCGTGAAACACATGTCACGGTATCTGTAGTGACGATGCATTTAGACAACTAAGTCAAGGTAGTTATTGTCTCTCATACACAATTTAGAAAAGGATATTGAAGTCAGTTACTCTTACTGCAGCTTGGATGTCAAAGAATGTGCATATACGAAACTGTCAAACTGGTTATTTTTGAGTTAAAAAATCAAAAACAAAAGCATTAAATCTACAAACAAAACGAAGTAACAAGTGGTGCTCAAAACTAAGGTGCACGATATAGCTGACATTGTAAAGATTTCAGATGGTGGAGTTTTAACCATTTAACACGAACATTTGGGTATGCGAAAGCTCTGTGCAAAGTTGATAGCGTAAGCTCACAGTCAACCAAAAACAACAAAGAATCGATGCTGCAGAGGAGGTTTTGGCGCTGTTAAATCGCAATAAAAGGGAATTATATCGTCGATATGTGACAATGGATGAGACATGGCTTCACAATTAAACACCAGAATGCAAATAAAAAATCAGCTGAGTGGACAGCAATCGACGAACCGAATCCAAGGCGAGCAAAGACACAACAGTCGGCCGGTAAGGTGATGGCGTCTGTATTTTGGGATGCAAACGGAATAATATTCATCGACTATCTCCAAAAAGAATCCACCATCAACAGCGACTATTACTGTGCACTTTTGGATCGATTGAAGATAGAAATCGCAAACGACACCCACATTTGCAAAAGATAAAAGTGTTGAATCACCAAAACAATGCACCGTGACACAGATCGATGAAAACGATGGCAAAATTGAATGAATTTAGCCCCAGCGACTTTTTCTGTTTTCATATCTCAAGAGAATGCTTGCTGAAACTGAGGCCTATTTTGACGAAAAAGAGAAAAGTAGGAAAATCGCTACACTCATTGTATCGCCCTCGAAGACAACTAGGTTGAATAATAAAATCGAGTTTTTTCAAAATTTTACGGACTTATTGAATGACCTGTTAAATTAAATTTTATAATTATTATTAAAAATTTTGTAAATAATTTAATTTAACACCAAGAAAAGATATGAGTATAAAGATCATGTGACGATATAAGTTTATGTAGACATAACTATTTAGTTACAATTTGTAAGTTAAAATTAAAATTAATTGAATGATCAATTACAATTTTAACAAAAAATGTTTAATGTAAATGCTCCACTTAAAGCAAGGCATAAAGACTTCTTAAATAAATTTCTGGCTTTTGTAAAAACAACTCTTCCTATTCTAGTTCCATTAAAAACTTTCCTTATTCTAGAATCGATTTTCCCGATCTTAACACTTCATAGAAAGTATGATTCATAAACAAATGGATTTAAATCAGGAGATCTTGCAACTTATTCAACCTCTCTCAAATACTGAACTTACATAATGGTCTCTTTATGGGATTCTTAAGTATAAAAAGAACTTTAAATTGTTTACAAAAACACATACTTGATAACAAGAATAATTAAAAGTAATATTTAGTTCATACCGAAAGAACATTTCAACAATCAAATTAAAGTAAATTTCATTCATTAAGATTCAATGAAAGTGTTAATCGTCACACATAGTGTTCTTTTTCGGGCCGGTTTTTAGTTTAATTTGTTACCAAACAACATTTAAACCAAATAAAAATAAAGTCAAATAAATAAAAATATTTAATAATAATTATTAAATGAAATATAATAGTATAATAATAACTGTGGCAAGATATAAACAGGCATATCTTGATCTATATATTTGAGATAAGTATCATTTTATTAATTTATTAGTTTCTATTTTTTAAAAATAGAAACCAATAATTAATTTTAATAATTGGTTTCTTTTTCTGTATGTAACATCGTGTCACCATTTTCAATTCTAAGATTTGTTAAAACGGTATTTTCCTTCGTTATTCGATAGCACATCGTGATCGTATCCGTATTTATAATAAATGGAAGATTTCTTTTTGATGTTCAGGTAGCATGACTCGACACAGTAAATTTTTTGAAAATTTATTTGTTGTGCCATAAAAGTATTGGCCTTCATAAATTTGATATAGTACGAGTATCAAGATCAGATTATTTTGTAATAAGTGTATTTTGATAACATATTTAAAAATTGGCTATTCGAGAGGTCTGTCAAGAATAATAAATGGTGATTCAAGAAAATAACTAAATACTTAATATATGATATATCCAATGCCACTATGGTCAGAGTTCTCCTATTCTCCCATACAGCACAACATGATGCTATATGTTATAAAAAGGGTTCAATAATGGTTAACATTAGGTTAATGTTGCGAACACCTTGTAGAATGAAAATAGCGCAAAATAATTTTTATATAAAAACAAGTTCACTTTAAACGTTCAGCGTTAAGTCGTTGTCAACCAAATCAAGAACATACCAAATTTTTCACCTGTTAACACTATAATATAACGCTTTATATTAATTGGACGTTTATCATTACTGACATGTCAAAATCTACTATTTGTGTCTTCGTCAAACAGATGTTTAAGGAATTTACAATGGAGAACAGTGGTATCGATTACCACTCGATCGATTAGAAACAGTAAAGATGGAATTTAATTATACGAGTCAGTTCGAAACAAACAGACTATAGAATAGCCCTACGACTAACCCGCTTATTCGAGTAATTAGGCGGCATTGAATGAATTGTGAAAGGGCAGTAAGTGAAATAATCATAGAAAAATCAATTGGATCGATGATATAATAAATTTTTTGGAACAGATTAAATTACGATTATGTGAAACCAAAACCCTTGCACATACAGAATCCATAACTTATCTTGCATTAATGGTAATCGAATCTGATACGGCAATAGAAGCGGTTATGAAACAAAAGATTATTGTAAAATTTACAGATACTCAAAAACGTAAAATGTTGGAGAAGAACGTCTTACGTATATGGATATCAGGAAAAACCATCAAAGCATCACAAGCCAATATCGTCATCTCGACTTTATAAATCAGTTTACTAATGATATAGAAGGAATTGATACCTCAACAAACATAACTCGAAAGTGAATATTCATCTGTTACATCTAAGATTTAAGACTACAACGTAATAAGCAGTAAATACGTTTAGCAATCCATTAAACATAATGTATGAACCCAAGCTAAATGTTGCCAGTAGTCAGAAAGCAAAAGTATATTGGCTTAGTAAAACCCCGATCGACCAATTTCTAATTGTAAGCAAGAGTTAAGATGAGCTTCATGTCAGTGCGTCTTCTACCCATATCAGAAGGAATGAGATGTTGAGTTAAGATTATAGATCACGTCACACGTTCGCCAGAAAACATCGCAGTAGCTGATATGAACAATATCATGTCCAATATACAGCGGTTGGATTTCATGATTGAAATTTCCTTCGTTTATAGTGAAAGACCATGTCGGACACCTTTGCCGAATCAGTGAATATTAGATTATTAGATTAATCTGTACGAACGGACGGCAGTAAAAACATCATTGCAATTGCCGTGACTATTTAACACAGGTGGTCGTCTTGAAAAATATTTCACAGTTGAAATAAAGAATAAAATGTAACATATCTAATAAAAGACTGTTTCATAGAGTCAGAAACTAACAGTATCAATTATTAATTTCACTGATAGTGATAAACTAGCAGACGAAAGAAAATGGCCAATTACTTTTAAATTAAAACTAAGTGCTACAGCAACTCCGATAGGCAGACAAAATTACCAATATCTTCGATACCAACTAACGGTATTTATCCAATTGCATTTTACAATCCCGAACAATTTCACTGTTTTCATGCGATTCATTGTTTCGCCTTTTTTGCACTTAATTTTGTAATACAAGGTATAAGAATACATTCTTGGGTTCACAATAACTTCGGGGTCAGTTTCGAAGTGCATAAAACAAAAATATTTGTATTATTTATTTAATAAATTAGGTAATAAATTACTTAAACACGACATTAATTGTTATTAAGCAATTCAACAAACTCGTCTCTGAATGAATCTCTTGACAACATTAAAATAAATAATATTAAAAACGTGATGAATTACGAGACGTGTTTAGGGTAGGTTGTAATAGAATGTAGTATGGTACAATACGCTGGGAGAAAATATGCTCTGAAGCATACAAATTTAGGTACCTTAGTCATGTTGGTCAAGTGAAAATGTGAGATTCTATAGGTTCGTATGAACAGATAATTTACAACCTCAAACAATCACGACCCGACACATTAGAAACTGTAAATTATTACATCAGCCCCATAATATATATTTTTTAAATTGAAGACAGTCAAGCACATAATTAATAAAAAAGGAGAACAGAAGTCTTATCTAGCTTGTGTTACCAAGCAACAAATAGAAACCTTAATCATATATTATGACGAATTGTCAACAACCCTAAACAAATACACGTAATAAAACGGCTCAAAATTAGTCCATCGTGACAAACATAGCTCAATTTCAATATCTAGTGGCTGGAAGATGGTTAAGTCTATTGTTTCTGCACGCCATCAAGTCATCAGTTGAATTCATACTTTATCAGTGATATTTCTTTTAAAACAAAAGACGAAAATTTGCCCTGGTTGGGAGTCGAGTTTGGTATCGCCCCCACTCGAAACGAAACACCTCTTACTTAAATATAAATATAGACCAACTTCACTGAATCCAGTTTCAAATAGCTGGAGGTTTAACATAAATCGTTATCGTTATCTTACGGCGCCAATATTAATAACTCCTTATTCAATTATAAATTATACCAACTTTTAATTTCAACTTTCATCATATTTGATGAATTGGAGATTGTCGGATTGGAGTGGGAAGTACTGGGTTCGAAGCTCGATATGGGCTAGATTCAAAAGAGCCCTGATCATCTGATTACGATCGGTGGTGTGAGTGCAGAATTCATGGTCTACAAAATTATGTATGTATTTAAGGAATTCTAATTTAATATTTTTATGCAACTCGAAATGGTTATAATATACGAGAGAGTCTATTCGCAAATAGACTCGTTTGATAAATATGTATCTGAATTTATCATATACAAATTATTTTGTGATGTAGATATTCTGTGTAGTGACATAGCCTTTATCAGAAAACTTTGCAAATTTTTCATGAAAACAATTGCAATAATAATAAATATGAAATATAATGAGTAAGTACATATTTTATTATCGTTATTGGTAATTCTATAGAATCAAAATACGCGCAACAAACAACTGTATCGGGTAGATCAATACGATGAGAAATTGATAACAAATAATAGAAGGAACTCATAAAACTAAATTGATTGTCAAAATTATATATCATGAATTGAAAAGGTAAATAGAATTCCTTTAAACAAGTTTGCATAAAAAATTATATCAACTTACCATATAAATTTGACTATTAACAAGAAATTACATCGATTTGTTTCCATTTTATAATCCAAAGTAAGACGAAAGAAATGATAATGTTTTCAGCTTAAAATTTATTTGTGTATGTGCTGTTGCAAATTTTCATCTCTTTGAAAGTAATGAAAATTTTCGTGGTAGAGATGTGAAGTGAAGATGCAAAGGCAATAATCTCTGACATACACTTTTTATGTTTATATAGTAAGACACAAATAATAGTTGTAAATTTTTATTCAAAGTATACTATTAATAAAAACAATAATCACTTTATCAATTTCACTAAACAAACTGAACTTCCGATAATTTTTTTAATTGACTGACATTTCAAGGTTTCTCTTATTACTACACTTTTTCTTGATTCTTTTTATTGTAGTTGAAGCTTTAGTTAATAAAAATATGATATAATTTCTTATTTACTACTTTACGAACTCTCTTTATTAAATTTATTGTATTTAAATTCAGTATTTCTGTATTTAATTATTAAATAAAACTTGAACAAAACGTAGAAAATCCTGTTATTACTGTAAAAACGAAAAAAAAAATTTTGTCAAAAAATTACACTACAAATTGTAAATGAAATAATTATTATTTTTACTGAAATATAAAAACTAAGAAATTAATCACAACACTATAATTGACAAATTATTATTATATTTTATAAGGGAGTACCAATTAAATCAAAAAAAATGAAAATTTTGAGTAACTAATTTTGACACATGTAGTGTTCTATCTTTTTTTTGATTCTTTAGTTATGTAATTAATAAATTTCCATTTATTAACTCTCCCAAATAAATATAAAAAACTATTAAATAAACAACTTATTATATATAAATTACTACATTTTTAAATATTATTATTTGTTAATTTATTTAAGTTTAATTACAGAAGTTTTTATAAATTACATATCACCACCGGTACTATATATAGAAAAATTAATTCTTTTTTCTATATACTAACAACCTATACAAACATAGAAACACATATAAATGGTTGAACATAGGGTACCTTGACGTTTTGTTTGGCTTATTGTTAATATTGCTCAATTGTATTTATAATTTTCGTCTACTGCTGCAAGGGTACATCGGTTCAATTGACAATTGTAATATTGATATAATCGTGCCATTTTACATTGGCACTCTCGCGTCAATTTCGCTTTTTCGTGCGGCAGAGTTTTTTTTTTATATTTGTCTATGTGTGTGTGGAAAATATTTCATTATAAATTAATACTTGGTCGAGCGAACATGGTATAACCAAATGGCGAAAAAAATTTTTTAACACGAATTTTTTTCATTCTTATAGGAGCATGTATATTTTTTATAAAATCCATTATATATTTATATTATAAATGTATTTATATATTTTCATCATTCCAACGTTTTACCATTTTTAGAAACATCATCAATATATGTATAATATTTTTTTACCAAAAAAAATATTATAATAAGACAATGAATTCCATTACAATAATAAATAAATAAATTACAATTTATGTAAATAAATAAAATAAATGAATTACAATTTATCAAACTAACATACAAGAATTATATTTTTTACGAATTAATATATTTTATATTTATTTTCTGTAAAAACAAATCGTCATCTGTAATAAATATCCTCTTCTGTAAAACAAAAATCGTCATACATAACCATATTTTTCTATTTCATCTGCACTCTTCAAAATGCAAAATGAAAATGTTGAGTCGAAAACAATAAAAAAATTTTGAACCTCATCAAATATTTTTATTGCTTTTTGTATGTATTAGTGCGAAACTCACGTGAGTACAAAATAATTTTTGTCGAAAACTGTGCGTCGAGAAATCCCCACTCCAAAATTAGTTTATAGACAAAAGAAGAAAGAGACGAGGAAAAAACCGGTTTGAGTCACACGCGAGAGTGCCAATGTAAAATGGCACATCAGCCTGTTTACACGAGTTTAATCAATCATGTATATTTCCTCTGTTCATTCAAATAACTAAGTTGCCATTTTGCCAATATGAAAGGGACTATAACGGACTTGATGCAAATGTTTCTCTTCAGTATAGTAGATCGATTCCTCAACATTAACCGGGAGTATTGGTGATTTAACAAAGCTTAAAGATTCTTATCGAATTTTTACTTGACGAAACAAAACTGTCATTCATTAAAATTAATATATGTATATCGACAGTATACTAGATTAGATAATATGGTTTTTTTCATATCATTTATTTACTAACTAAAACTATAAAAAAATTATTTTTGATTTAAGTTAAAACTTATAAAATATTCATTTAATTATTATACTGGTTTGTTTTCTCCCTTACTTCACTAACATAACTGGTCTTCACTATGCAGAATGGCATGGTTTGTTGTTTCTTCTGTACCTATATTTTGTTGGATTCAACAATCGTTATTTTGTTGATTTAAACTGGTAGGTCCTTTTAAGTGATTAAGATATAAGTACATATAAAATAAATAATAATAATATGCATAACAAAAAAATATTTTTATAATAATAATTTCTTGTCAACTACTAATGCTGCCATCTGAGAATGTTTCTTTTTATATACGATTTCATTTATGGTTGTGATGTTCCACGTTGACAGTTGTAAGAATTAACAAAAAACTTAATAGTAAGAAGATTTTACATGTAGTCAAATATTTACGAAAATGAAGAACAAACCTGATTGAGCGGAGCATATTTAAATACTTACGATATGTTAATCTTTACTGACGGATCAGTGTGCCGTAATCTAGCTGGTGCCGGGTTAAACATACAAAATCCTGAGGTCGAATTATCTATCCTGCTTGGAAGGTACGCTACTGTTTTTCAGACAGAAACTGCGCCAATTTTAAAAACAGCACTCTTTTTAAAAGGGATAAATTGAAGAGATCGTCGTATATGCATTCTTTCTGACAGACAGTCTACCCTAAAAGCGATTGGTTCCAATACTGTTTCATCGAAACTTGTTTTGGAAACGACAAGTGCCTTAAATCGACTAGGCTGGCAGAATAAAGTTAGACTTCACTGGATCCCCAGTCACAGGGGTATCAAAGTGAGTAAATTGGCCCGTTTGGGTGTGGCATCCACTTTTGTGGGATCTGAGCACGCTCTAGGAGTGATGACGTTACTATCTCTTAAACAAGAAATTAACTTACAATTTGGAGATCTGCACCAAAGAAGATGGGATAATATCATCTCTTCTCGTGTATCCAAAATCTTCTTTGAATCAGTAAACCAGCAAAGATCCCACTCTTTCTTAAATAATGCTATACGCACTTTAAGGATCTTGCTGGGCATTCTCACGGGGCATTGCTCGCTGATTAGTCATATATTTCGAATGAAAATTTGAAATATCTGACTGCGAACAGTGTGGGGACGGGGAGGAAGAAACTGTTGAGCAGTTTTTGTGCACCTGTTCTTCATACTCTTCTCTCATATAGACTGCTCATTTCTGCTCACAATTCTTATGTGAGGATCGATTGATCACCTTGAGGATACCAGATATCTTGAACTTCATTAGAAGAACAAACAGATTCCGGGACTGAGAGTGTGAGTCTGGAAAGGAATGTCACAATGGGCCAATTAATCCTGAGTGATTGGAAAACATTATTAAAGAAAAGTTTAATTTCGCACGTATATAGGTGTAGGCAATAGAGTTGAGTTGATAGAACTCAGTTTGAAAGTTTAAAGTTTTGGCAAGTAATAAGAGTGAGTATAAAGTGTTTAACTAATAGTTTAAAAAACAAAATTTCTTTAGTGTTTATTCATAAACCACTGATGAGACTGAAAGTATTAAATTTTAAACTCGGCAAAATTATTACAGTGAATTGTGAATATCGAAAATAAAATCAATAGGCTGAAAAGTAGGGGAGCTAAATAGAAGAAGTTGAGTCAACAGAATCTACCAATTATGCGTAACTGAACAAGTTTCAGCCTAGAAATAGAGCACAAGATGGACCATCAATTCGAAGTGAGGAGATCACGGGAATAGCCAAGTGGTGGATGAAGCTCTGATACGGAACTTAATGAAGAAAAATGAATTGGATTTTAGGCGAGGAACGTTGAGTTTTATCAACATCGTACTGATACTCCAATGGAGCGGGGGAAAAGAAACATACAGAGGATTATATCCACAGTCAAAAAAAATTGTAAAGGGAAGTTGGAAGAAGTATGGACTGAAGATCGATGCGCATCGATTGACGTGGATTATACACGAAGGATGACAAAACAAGCCACGGCCAAGATAAATTTCAGCAAATGGATTTTGTAAAAAAATGTTGGATGCATGAGGAAGATATGACAAACTTCACGTCTAGCTGCAGAGATATTAAACGAGTGTCATACAAGGAGAAATAAAATCCATTGAGACCCTGGTAAAAGTTCGTAAAATGTTCTACTGGTTGGGATATAAAAGAGCAGGAGCGGAATGGCGCCTAAGATGCTACCAACATCTGTCGTTAAACAGAACTGCTAAATAGTGACTTTCAAATATCGATTCAAAATTTATTGCACCATAATATCTATTTATTTTTTCATAGGTTAAATTTATAAATATTTAAATAATAATTTTGCTAATAGATTTATTTTTTTATTGAATAATGTTTTAGTTTTGTAAAAAAATACTCTCCCAGAAATAGGACAAATCTATAAAAATAATAACTAAACATGTTTATAATTCTTCATAATAGAAGGAATGCAATAAGAATTCGTTACAATAAAAATTGGTTTTGTTTAGTTGCTTATTTTTGTTATTCCAAGTATAGATACATTACATTTCGAAGTAAGTTTGAACGCTATAATGTGTTTACAACATGTTCCACCCTACTAGCATACATTGCGCAATTTTTTTTTGAATTGACGCAAATGTAGCGCAAACATCATCAGAAATTTTACTTCAAAATCATCAGTCACTATTTATTTCTCTTTTCCGTAGAGATTTTGGCAAGGATGGCGACTGGTGTAAGTAAATTTTTAATTTTAATCTTTAATTATTTCATCCATCGTTTTATCTATCATAAATTTATTTTCTCATATTTACGCAATGATTATTCAAATTCTTAATTGGATATAATTTTTCAGACCTTATATACTTATCCTGATAATTTCCGTGCTTACAAAGCATTGATTGCGGCCCAATATTCTGGTGCTAAAGTAACAGTAGCAGCAGATTTTGTATTTGGTGAAACAAATCTTTCAGAAGGATTTTTAAAAAAATTCCCAGCAGGAAAAGTAAGTACACAGTTATTTAATACATAAATTATTTTCTTATATAAAATTTATAGAAAATAATTTTGTTAGGTTATGTGAAGTTTTTGAATGTGCCGACATTTTTGATGACGTGATATTTAACAGAAATTTATTATTTTATTACATTATAGGTGCCAGCATTTGAAACAAGTGATGGAAATTACTTGTTTGAAAGCAACGCCATTGCATACTATGTAGCGAACGAACAACTTCGTGGCAAAACACCATTATTACAAGCGCAAGTCGCCCAATGGAGCAGTTATGCCGATAGTGAAATTTTGCCAGCATCTTGTTCATGGGTATTTCCATTACTCGGAATTATGCAATACAACAAAAACAACGTTGAAAGAGCAAAGGAAGATATTAAAACAGCTTTAGCTGTTTTAAATCAACGTCTTCTAAATAATACATATTTGGTCGGCGAACGCATCACACTTGCTGATATTAATGTATTCTGTACATTATTACATTTGTACCAATATGTTTTGGAACCAGCATTCCGCGCGCCATATGGCAGTGTAACAAGATGGTTTAACACAATTTTAAATCAAAAAGAGGTTAAGGCTGTTGTAACAGATTTCCAAATTTGTTCAAAGGCCTTAGAATATGACCCAAAGAAATATGCCGAATTCCAAGGCAAAGTTAAGGGTGGGGCAGGTGTTGTTGAAAAGAAACCTGAAAAGAAGAAGGAAGAAAAAACACCTAAAAAGAAAGAAGTCGAACCAGCTGAGGAAATGGATGCGGTCGAGGCAGCCCTTGCATTGGAACCAAAATCAAAAGATCCGTTTGATGCACTACCAAAAGGTACATTCGTTATGGATGATTTTAAACGTAGTTATTCTAATGAAGATGAGTCTGTATCAATTCCATATTTCTGGGAAAAATTCGACCCCGAAAATTATTCGATCTGGTACGGTGAATATAAATATCCCGAAGAATTAACAAAAGTTTTTATGAGTTGTAATTTAATTTCGGGAATGTACCAACGTCTCGATAAAATGCGTAAACATTCATTCGCATCAATGATTCTATTTGGTGAAGACAATAACAGCACTATTTCTGGTATTTGGGTATGGCGTGGTCAAGATTTGGCATTTACACTATCTCCAGATTGGCAAATCGATTATGAAAGTTATGAATGGAAAAAATTGGATGCCAAATCTGAGGAGACAAAGAAGGCCGTACAAAACTATTTCGCCTGGACTGGTACAGATAAAGATGGTCGTAAATTCAATCAAGGAAAAATCTTCAAATAAATTTAATTTCATTTTATATTTTTTTTTATACATTTGATTTGATATTGTTAACTAACCATCGTAAGAAATTTACAGAAATATTTTTTTGGTTCTTATTTATGCTCTGTTAAAAGAATAAATACGGAAAAATAATATAAACGATAATACACACTTTTCATTTTGTACTTTGGAAAATTATCTGAATTGTCCATGTTACGTTCGACCGAAGAATCGAAACTTCGATCATTTGGGAACTGTTTATTAATTTTTGTCTGTTTAATCTCCTTACGACAAATCCAAATTGAAGACGTAAATACGAATTTGCGAAGGTACATATTGCATTGCGCCATGATCACCATTTGAATGTCATTCTGTTGAGAGGCACTTCAACAGGTCATAGTAAAATTTCTTATTGGGTCAAGAATAAATGCCTGTATTAAACATCAGATTAGTCACAGCATGTCAATTGTATGCATTTAAATTGTTGCATTTTGCGAGCTAATTATTGAATTTGAAGTATCTCTGTGAAGTATTAAAATCATCTAGTCGGTGCCGCTGAACAAACTCGGGGTAGCGAAAACTAAGCCGAAAAATGATTGGTATGATGTGGGTGTGTTATTTTGTTGTGCAATGAAATATAATGAAACAGAAACTCGGTTCACAATTGCATGCAATAATAAAACAGAAGACATCCATACGAATTTGTAGACAGAAAAAGCGTGAATGTTTGAATGCTAAGGTCTTAGCATTCAGATTATTTAGAAGATTAACGAAATTGCGCCTGGAATTACTCTGTGTATAATCATTATAATTAATTCAAGATAATATTTAAGTCGTTGTTTTATTTTGAATGGTGAATTGTGACAATATCATATTAAGGTCAACATGTGAAGAGGCAAGTCGTGTGCCACTTATCTAAAGATAAGTTCGAGTGATTTATTTATCGAATCAATTTGGGTGTCAACATTTTTTATAAAGTAGTATATTGTATTGGAATTTCTCACTCTCTATGACTTGATGACTCCTTAATAATAATCATGTCCAGAAATTAGGGATTGCATTTTAAGTAAAAGGGTAAGTCTTCCAGAATCTAGAACGCCACACTAATACCATTAACGTGATGAGCAACGGTATGTGTAAACAACTTTATTGTATGGAAACCTCTGACGAATCCAATGAAAACTGGCATTTAATGGCAGGTTCAAAGATAAAGCTACGTTTTTAATATTGGTTGACCAACGGAATCAACCAACGTGTTATGTTACGGAAATCGTATGATATTCCGTGAGTGTGGCATTTTGTATTCTAAATCAAATATTATATATGCTATTGAACTTTATTATGTTGTCTCCAAAGTGTTGAGGAAGGCATAATAGCCAACTTATTAATATTATTCTTTCGTTAAAATCATATTGACAAAATGGCACAGAGCTTAAAGTTTTGAGAACTGGCAAGTTCTGGTTTATAATACTGATATTAGTGGGATTTTTGATTCTCATCAGTAATGTGGATGAACACATCTATGTCTTCTGTACGAGAGCAGCCCATAAGAGTACTATAGGCTATATACGATGGGCTTTGCAAATAGACTCTATAGTCAAACATCCTAGATTTACGGCGTAAGGTAGGATATTAAGAAGAACTAACAAATGAGTGAAAAACATCAACTGAAAAACAGATAGTGGAGATAAATATAAAATGAAATTAATAATTTTGTTCGTTGAATTTAATGGGAATCACCTTTCTGTCTATATCTTTGCAATCAGTTTTGGAGCTTAAGGCTCTCCCAACACTTTCGAGGTTCGCCGGCTATAGGTCCGATTTACGTAGAACCATCTGCACATTGCATATCTCCAGCCTATAGTACTGACATGAAAGGTCCATGAATTCTGCATTTCAACATTAACCGCTTTAGAGAATCGTCTTTAAGAATCACGTTATTTTATAGTTCAAATTTTACTCACTGTCGCTAGCATACATCTATTTGGTTATTAATTTTGTCGGTATTTATATCATGACAAGTTACATACCAATTTTTGACATTTCGGAACAAATCAGTGATTTCTCTTTACACACCACCATATGAACGAGTGAGAATTTGCTGTAAAATAAAGTTTTTTGTGCAAAAAGAGTTATATTTAAGAAAAATTTCTATTAACAAAACTGTATTTATATATTAATAAGATAAAATAAACAAAATTCTAGCAAAGCAATGTGTGGTGGATTTCAGTGCTCAAAAAATGCATTAATTGCATTAAACATTTTGTACATTGTGAGTATCGATCATCATCATCCAATCACCAGCGTTAAGGGTCGATTGATATTTATTTTCCTTGCGGATTTCAATGATCGATTTTCTGTTTATTATTTTTTTATAATTAGAAATTTATATTGCATAACTAAATTTTAAAGTGGTTCTTTTTTCATGTTTTTGTTTACAGCAAGTTGGGTTTTTACTCATTGGTGTAGGAATCTATGGCCGAGCATCATCAATTGTCACCAATCTTCCGATTATTGGAGGAATTTTAGCTTGTGGTGTGATATTAATTTTAATTTCAATACTTGGATTGGCCGGGGCTGTAAAACATCATCAAGTTATGTTATTTTTCGTATCCTTTTCCAAAATGTGTATTGCCAAGTATTACAAACCACACAAATTATTATTTGTGCGGTTTAAATACATTATATTTAGTTTCTTGTTATCTTGCGTGTAGCTTGATAAGAAAATATTAAATTTATTTAAATATATTTGATTTTAGATTTAACGGTTGCATTCGATTGCGACTAAATGATTAATATTATTTTTTATACGAACTGAAACATTAATTATTCCTTAAATAATATACAGTATATGATAATTTTATTCTTACTGTTCCTGATTCAATTTTCAATTGCAACATCATGTCTGGCCGTAAATTCAGAACAACAGAAACAGTTTGCTGAAGAGGTAAGTTCTTATAATCTATATACAATGTAGACCAATTTTTAAACGGTTTTCGATTCCGTTGCTATCTTCAACAAATGTAATGCATGAACTATAAATGCCTATTATTGTATTTAACACAAATATAAAAATATTTTAATTCGTTTAGGGTTGGTCAGGTGTATCTGATTCCATAAAAGGACAAGTTCAAACTGCATTTACCTGTTGTGGTTTCAATTCAACCTCAGTTGATCATCCATCGTGTACTGATGTAAATGTAAGTATCCAAATTGTCGTTTTCAGTATTTTAAAATGTGTAAAATATTATATATTTACTAGGCTCTATGCTGCGCAACATCTCAATTACCATCATGTGCTTGTGCCCCATGTATGCCAAAACTCGAAGACACAATTGATTATGCTTTTAAATTATGTGGTGGCATTGGATTATTCTTTAGTTTTACTGAGGTAAGCTAACCGTATATATTTAGTATGCATAAACGTATGGGATTCACATAACATTTTGATAATAAGACGAGTTTGCATCTTGGTTATTGTTGGTATAAATAAGTATTGTTGTGCATATTCCAATAAATATTATTTTATACCAAACATAACATTAAAAACAAAACATATTTAAAACACAAATACTAATCCATTTTGGTTATGGTTTTGCAGTTCTTTGGTGTATGGCTAACAGTACGTTATCGTAATCAAAAAGATCCTCGTGGTAATCCGAGTGCATTTCTTTAAACATTAAGCAAGACACATCACAGTGTATACAACTAATGCATTAACAAAGTTATGTTTTCATTTTGATTAATTTTTCATTTTAAATTCACAGAAACTATAAAATAAATACAAAAAATCATAATGCATTTACAATAGGTTTGTTGAATTATGTAACATATTTAGATCAATAAGATAGCAGCCAAAAATTTGTAACTGCATGGTAATTACATATTTATTTGGTGTTTTGGGGATGGATTTTTGGCTGTACTAATGTTAACATTTATATTAATTAATTTGTGTTTAAAATAATAGTGTTTTTATTTTGTATTTAGGTAATTGCAGTTTTCATTGCACGCCACTATAGAAATCAACAAGATCCTCAAAACGATTTACCAGCTCGCGCAATTTTTCCGCAACGCAACTATCAATATTAACGGATATAATATTGTTTTTTATTTTATTTTATAGTTAGTATTAATTTTATATACAAAACCAAAGAACTGTTTTTATTTTATTTATTTTTAATGACCAGAATATTTAATTATGCTTTTATAATGTATATAATTTTATAAATCTGGAGTTACAGAATCTCTTTGTAATTTTATTAAGAAAAAGGCTCTCTGTAACGTGTGATAAAACAAAAAAAAAATGTAAAAAAGGTTTAAACTTGACTTGACTGGATTATATAGATATAAGATTTGTGTTGTAGAATATTTCTTCTGTCCTTTCTGAACAATTATTGTGTCATTGACGCAATTTTCTTATTTGTATATTATAAATCTATAAGACAAACTACCCAATGTGAAATGTGATTAATGTATGTTTTATATATTATTATATTATGTACTACCTACATATTAATATACATAACTATAATTATAAATAAAAAATACAAATTTATAGTAGTAACCAGTAAATTATAAGAAAAATACCAAACATAATTTTTACATAGACAATTCTATAAATTCTTCACGGTATCCCTTTTTTCAAATCGCAAGAATACGTAAAATTTAAGCTTTTTAAGAGAGAAAAGCTTTACTATAATGATTTCTATAATATTGTTGTTTCTATAATTTAATTTATAAAGAGACATTAGTTTGTATAATTTTTAAATAAAAGTGTTTTGTATTAAACATTTTGATTTCGGTACGATTTCTTTGGATCAGAATGACTGAAATCGCGGCTCATAAATGACTAAAAATAATAAGATTCTTAATGTAATTGACAATATTTAATAGTCTATTTTTATATAGTCATCTAAACCCAATGGCTTGTTTAGTAGGTCGTCGTGACATTCAAATGGGCATTTTTAATTTAAACTATTGGGTAGACATTAAGCGATTGCTTTATTCTCGCATTTACTTGTAATTAAGTAGTTTAATCTAACTTACGTTTGTTATCAGTTAGAGGTGTAGTAAAACCTCTGTTAACTTTTCATATTTTAAATAAAAGATTATTAAAATTTAACTTCCTCATTTGCTTCATATTTCCGTTTCATCATTTTATATAAAAATATTATTACATAATTCAATTCAATAAATTGTTATTTTTAGTTGGATATTGAAATGATTGTGCCTCGTAGAGATTTAGGTTTTGTTAGACTTTTTCTAATGGGGAGGAGAAGATAAAATAATCATTTCGATATGATGTTGATTTAATCTATAGAAAATTTGTATTATAAAGCAACTTTTCACTTGGAGTTCTCCTTATTTTTTTATTGGATTGAATAAATTTCAAGTACATATATGTACTTCTATATGCATACTGTGTATCTCACTCATCCTTACTTTTTCTATTACTTTGGTTACTGATTTAATTATAAGAAAAATTGAAAACAAATTCTAAGTCATTATTATATAAATTAATTAAAAGGTTTATGTTTAGCAAGTTAATTATATTATAAGAAACATTAATTAAGTTTCTATGAAATATTGATTTATTTGTGTACGCGTTACAGTCGATACTTAAGTCCGTTATATGGTTTGTGTTAATCTGATATCAATTAATATATATTAAATGTCTGCCAATACTCGAGTAAATGTTTTTAAACTCAAATACAAAAAACATATATTTTGTATAATAATTTATTTAAATAATTATTCAAATGAATGACCTACATATTAGCAGACAGCCTTAAGCGTAAAATTGATTACTTTCACTTTTGTTTAAGTAATTTTATACCATCACTAGTGAATGTATAAAATTACAAAGGTTTTATTTCGACTGTAACAGTAATATTATGTTGAGTACTAAGGCTCGATTTCGCATTAACATAAGATGAAAATAAACACTTTAAAGCTGTTGCTAAGAAATAGTTTTCCCTAACTGAGCTTTTTAAATAGAACATAAAAATTTTGTTTTGCGAAATCGAAACATAATTATGTACTTGTTATATGTGAATATTATAAATAAATATAATTCTAGTAATTATTGCTCACAAATTTGAAAAAGAATCATATTTATACAGATACATATGTATATATTAATACATATATATTTTTCTAATTATTTAGATACATAACAAATAAAATTAGAACTATAAACCTAAAAAATATGTATATTAAATAAATTGGGAAAATATGGTAAAATTATATTGAATATTATTTATATTTATGCATGGATATATAATATATTTATATAGATATATCAATAAACTATTATTGTAGAAAACATGATTTTATTACTATGGTTTGTTTGGTTCAAATTTACTTAATAAATAAAAAAAAATTAATGTGTTTAATTTGAAATGCTAATTTAATTTTTTATTTTAAATATGCCATAAGCCACGTCTTGTGAGTTAAACATGTGCACTTGATTATCGGTTTAAAAAAAGCTAATCAAGCATAACCCAAATGTTTTCAACAAAAAATTAATTCCATTTCATTAATGAAATACAGATTTGTAACTGAAATAGAAAACATCGTATGTGTGTTTGGTAGTTAAAAGTTAAACGAATAAATTATATAAAAGTATTATAGTACTATAATACTTAGAGCTTTTAAAGCACTAGGGCTTTTTATCAAATTACTAACGTGTAACAAAATGCTGAATTAATAATTAAGCTTAAATTGTATTTTATAAATAACAATAAACTATTATATATATGTGCTTTATTCGGATTATAAATCGATATAAGTGAGTGTATAAGTAAAATGATATGTTTTGAAATTGAATAATTTTTTATTCGCACATGCTTACGTATAGATGTCGTGTTGTAAAGTAAATGTTTTAATCTTTTCGTTCGCTACAAGATGTCTCTAGTGCGGAATTGTAAATGATCCACGTATATTATATTATATTTATTTAAATTTTATTTGATTGTTAGATTCTACAAAATACATAATACATATTGAAAATACATATTTAAAAAATTATTAACATAATTAAAAAAGTAACTTGGAGATGCGGGGCATCGATCCCCGTACCTCTCACATGCTAAGCGAGCGCTCTACCATCTGAGCTACATCCCCATATTGATATTGAAGAATGTTGTAAATTATATGTAGTTAAAACTGTTTAAATAAAAACAAAATAAATATGTCGAAATAAGAAATCGATTAGGTAATAATAATGTACAATAAAATAACACAAATGTTGGGTCACAAAAAGTTGTTTAATTAATCGTGTAGTGGCCAAATTGATTTTGATCTATATTATCAAATATACTTTCGGCACGCGAAAGTTGGTGGCTCAGCAGCAACAATAGAGGACTAGTTTTTAAAGCGGCTTAGTCAAGGTCACCACTTAATCGAAAATGTTCACTTAATCGAAATTAATTAATTAGATTAAGCCTGTGGGTGTAGGCACCCATGTTTCGTAAATATTTCGAACGAAACCTGAAACTCATAGAACACCACCTCAGTAAAAATCTTGGAGTTGGATTCCTCTTTGGGCTACAGGTTAAAAACGGCTGTGCTGGATTTCTATAAGCAGTCGATAATCGAATGTGTAAGCTACACTTGCACATAATTTTAACCAACCTGTCAATTGTCTATGTACATGCGCTTACTGATCTAGGTCAACCCCAGGATAAAAACTCACTTAACAATAATTTGGATAATATCTTGGCACGATGTCAGATTGGTGATAGGTGATTTTAATGAAAGACCATTACCTATAGTCATTGCAAATCTTTGATGTGCATTTTCTTACTAGTCAGGGAGGACAGGACAAAGTAAAACGTGATGCTCCTGTGAAGGTCTGATAAATGAAGATACTCAGTGAAAATATCAAGATCTTGTCAGCAATAGCATTATGCGATCTAATTACGAGTCTGATGTAGTGAACCAAAACACTGTCTGGGAACACACTCGATTTGTTACTGCAAACTAAAGTTCATCGGGGTAGCACCTTTCAAAAAATCGCTCTCGAAATATGTAAACCATGAAACCATAGCTAATGAAACCATTCATACGAGGCTGCAGTTTTTTGAAGGGATAAACCTTATGGAATTGGATTCAGAATAATATTTAAAAAAATTGTTTTATTTCGTAAACAGTTTGTTGCCTCACGGATAGAGTTTCACGGATAACTTGATGCCGGATAACCGCGATTCAAGCACAGATTGACTCTGCAAAGACAATTATACTCTTCTTTATACGTAAAATCATTAGGTACATTTAAAGGCAGGCATAATCGCATAGGTTGGTTTTAATCTCAAGAAGAATTTTCTCTTATTGTCATTAAGAAAACAATAGATAGTAGTGCAAACCTTGACGCTTGATTCAAACGATATGTGATATTTGGCACACTAAAGTTTCTGTCGCAAATGATGCTACAATCTTCGGTTCATGTAGGACATCTACGCATAATATATTAACCGTCGACTTTGGACGGTACTTTCCTGAGTCTGATATTTGTCTTTGTAAAAGATTTTTATTTTCAAGTTGTGTAAGCTTCTGATACGTTTGATTGCCATCCATTGATTTGCCTCCTGCAATTTTCGCAACAGGCAAAAATGTTAAATTTAAAAATCTTTTTCGACATTGGTATAAGTGGTAAAAATGACAGTGAAATGTGCCAAGATCCGATTCACAACGCCATCTATTTTTCATTAGAGATGTCAAAACCACCCAAATTAAATACCAAACTAGTGCCATCTCTTAACTAAATAAACAATTTTTCTTTTCTCCACATAAAAATTATTTCTACTAACGTAAAACGACACTAACGAAAATATTTTGTACATGTGCGTGTGTATCGTATGTATATCGGGAAAACATTCCACCGAAAAGCTAAATAACGATTTTCTCTTTTTTCCTCTCTCCATGTTGTCTTCTCATTCGCATATATGTACTCTTTTGACATAAACTTTAGTTGGGTTAAAAGCTTCACTCAATCGACAATTGTTAATTTTTCTTCCTGTTTTGTGTATTATAATTTTGTTTTTCCACCTTAAAACAAATTAAAAATTTAATTAAATAAATTAATATTTTATTAGTGATAATTATATAGTTTTGGTGTTAGTATATTTTCTTAGTACCGTTTCGGTTTAATTAAGCTTTTTATACATACTATACTGATATATGATGTATGGCTTTTGAACTGTGTTTTTAGTGAAAATTCACAATTTTTTTTCGTTGGAAAATCGATATTTAATTTTTAAAAATTATTCGAAAATAATAATTATTTTGAATTCATTGTTTTGTGTGTTTTGGTTATGGTTGACTTATCATTTCGTTAGCAACCAAATAAGAGGTTGGGATTCTTTCGCTTTTTTTTGTACAACAAAAATTCTTAGTGTTACATAATACGTGTGGTATCCTCGAGAAAATATTGATTTTTTCTTTGTGTTGTAAACGATAGTTGGTTGTCTTCGTTTGAGTAATTTTTATTTTGATTTGTACATAGGTACAGACATTGTTAATTAAATTACGAATACTAAAAAAATTATTGATTTTGAAATAATTTTACCTTTATAACATGTGGCCAGATCATTTGGGAATTGCTTATTTTGAATGGGTACACCATATTTATTCAGACTAATAAAAATTAACTTTTTTTTTACACTTTATGTAATATCTGGCACTGCCCATCATTACTCATTCAAAAATTTCGTTTTTCGTAGAGATATCATTCCTTGCGCTGTGTGGCAAACACCATCGTTGTGCTGAGACCACATCATCCAAAAAAGTTTGTTATAATATCATAACAACGTTCATTGTAACAACGTTACAGGAAATAACGATAGTTACAGTAATGACGGTTACTTATTGTTAAAATGAATTTACGTGCAAAAATGGCCAGCAATGGCAAATATTCGCATGTATATGATCAAGCAAGCGTGTTGAGTGGTTTGTTGAAAAGTTTTGTTGTTACTCGTCACTTCAAATGATGAAAATCCAGTTTGTGGATTTAATTGGGTTGGGTCACGTTTCGATACCGATAGTTAGATATGCAAGAAACTGATCCGAGACATGCCTTTTCTTAGTGATTGGATTGTTTTTTTGGGAAGATATGAGGGTAGTAAGTTCGCTTAGTTGACCAGCAAAAAAAACAAAAACATTATTTTCTTATTTATTCATTTCTTTTATCTTCTCTATATAATCGCCATTGCCTAAGCCTATAGATCCACTTTTCCATACAGTCTTCAAAATCTTGCTTTTTAAGCTTATCAAGTTCAGCATTAATCTCATCAATTATCTAAGCTTTACTGTTATAGACCTTTCTCCTAAAATTTGTTTTAATTTTTGGAAATAACCAGAAATCACTTGGTACTAGAGATAAAGTAACTTTATTTCAGCCGTGTGAGCTGGCACGTTATCATAATGTAAATAGGAGCTCCATTTTGGTGCAAATCTTCTTTCATTCGGTTTTCCAACAAATTTTTGAAAACTTTTGGTAAGAAGTCCTTTATGTTTTCGGTACGTCTTAAAGTTCTGCTCAATGATGAATTGATCTTGTCGGCGCCAGGGACTGCCACAATAGCATTATTTATTCGATCTGTACGTAGATTAAAAAAAAAAACATTTAGCGTGCTTATGCTATAAAGCTTATTTCTTCTAGCAAAGATTATATACTATAAAGATAGTTCAATCAGAGTAACATTTTAAAATACAAAAAAAAAATATTCCGGGTACCGCTACATAGTGCGGGTACCTCCGTTCTATAGAAAAACAAAACAAAAAAATCGTTCATATTGTAGATTTTTGCTTTGGTTGGGTCATCTTTATGTAAAATAATCTTTGCTTCTAGTTAATAATCAGCTCCCGACTTCATGGCTGGAAAGATTGCTGTAGCTTTGCGTTCCAGACTTAGCACTGCCAAAAGAATAGTAATCGCTAATGATGCGCACCAAAACTTTCCAGAATTGAACTAACTTTTTCTTAAACCTTTTGGAACCCAGGAGATGTATATGAAAATTTGAAATCGTATGTATATGACATTGTTGCGATTACACATAAGGATGGCTGTATACGACGTGCGATGTAGGTATACAAATGTGAGCTATAAAACGAAGTCGTTTATAAGTTTGAATAAATTTGGATAATTTGATAGCGTTGTTAAGACTCGACTCTATTCATCATGATTTGCCAGAGTATATTTTTGTCACCGTCACTCAGGGTCAATTGGCTCATTGTGACATCACATCTCAAATAGTAGGAATCATGATCCAAAACAGTGCAGTCTATGCGAAAAATATAAAGCAATGAAAGTACTGCAATGTATTTATGAAGTAGTGCTATGGGAAGAGTATGAGTAGGCGACAAGAGATGAGGTGGTCCCATCTCTTCTGGTGCAGATTACCAAAGTTACAGTCTATTTCTCTTATAAGATAATAACGTGATCCTAAGAGCTATGCACCCAAACGGGTCATTTTATCAGCCAAAGCATTTAATTTAAGGCAATTATCGTCTTCAAAATAAGAGTCGATCAAACAGAATTGAAGACAATCGCTTTAAGAGCAGACTAACTGCCAAAAAGGATTCCGATACGATGAAATTCATTCCTTTTGCAAAGAATCCTGCTTTCAAAGTTAAAGCAATTTTCACCTGAAAAATAGTGGCGTACCAAGAGGAATAGCGATAATTTTACCTAGCTCGTTTGAGCGCAGTATGATAGCTCGTTTGACCGTTAACACTTTGGTGAGTTGTTGCTAAATAAGAATTATATGTTGAATACGTTTCTGATGCTGAATAATTTGGAGAATAACACCCGATATGCTTATTAATTTTAAACGAACGAGTATCATTAAATAATTAATAAGTCCGCTGTTATTTTAGAAGAATTTCTTTATTTAAATCCAAAGAATTTTCCGGTATTGAATGGGACAGTCCTCATAAAAAACAGTCTGCACTTTTTATTGATGGAATATCCTCTTCGTTTATTAGTTAGGGAGTTATAATGATAAGGATATCAATAATTGACCTATCTCTCTCCCAATGGCGTGAAATTACTATTTTTCCGTAGAATTTGTAGAATAGATTGAAAATATCAAATGTTTGGTGGAAATTAAATTTTCCGAGTAAGGCATGGTTAAAGAAAAGGTGTTTCGTCTGGTTTTATATTATGTTCATAACATGAAATTATTTTTTTACACATCCTTTCAGTATGTTTGTAAATTGTTTTTCTTGAAAAACCCCAAATTCCAGTTTACCAATATAAAATAAAATTTTGTATGAAAAAATGATTTTATACCCAATATATGTGAAGAACAGTAAATCGATTTAAAGTATATTCGTACCAAAATTGTACATTCTTCCGCATTCCAAAAAATTTCTGTTTTATTTACAATTTATTTGGGAATAAGCAATTTCATATCTTGATATCGATCTTGATTTTGTCTAACGTTTGTTGGCATCGAAAAATATTGTGATACATAATTTAATCAATATACAAAAGCCTCTCTACATACACATATTGATCTGTGAAGTATGCCATTAATTTAATAACGATATTATAATTTAGTTTGAAACTGAATGTTTTTCTTCGCCATTTGTTGAAAATTATGTAACAATGTTTATACAGTGATCACAAGTAGTTGAGTTCTCACTCTATCTTGCAAGTAAAGAATGGACTGCTTTATCTGCAAAGCAATTTCTCAAAACTTCTACTTGCTTATAACAGTACTTTTTACAATAATCCTAGTTTATGTCTGTGAAACTATTACACAAATCTAGCTCGAAACTGACAATATGCTTAATCTTTAAACATAGCCATAGCTATGTAAGTTGAAGCAGAAGGAATCGGATTTTAGTCATGAAACCACGTGAAAATCAGCATTATGACTTTTTGCCGTCAGCTGTATCAGAACCATAAACTGGCATATGGTTTTGCATGGATAGTGGTTGACAATGGAGTTAAGATGACTCGCAGAAAAAAATCCGAAAGAACTCAGGCTTGGTCTGAGTTGGTCAGCATACGACGCATATTAACATTTCGATATTATGCCAGTCACTGCACTTGTTTTCATCACTGACGACGTATTGTATCTTAGATATTCTTGTTAAGTAATACACAAATTGTAATATATGTATTGTGTTGAGTGTTGACACATTATCTGGTTCGGATTATCGTACTTGATTTATAATGTTCAACCCAATACGGCAAAAATCGTCGTCGAGTTTGCTGGGGACTTCTGTATGAGCGGTTGCTATCAATTACAACCAGTTGCCATCGTGATCGGGAAACACATTTCACTCGCGCCCAATCACGACACGACATGTATGCAAATGATCAATCAAGTGTTGTTTCACTATTTTACTTTACCTTCTCTTTTTCTCTTACAAAGTTATAAACGGTTTTTAGAAAAATTGGAATTACTTCTGAAACTGAGTTTCTGCCATTTACACAGATGTACGTGTTTGTATGCCATTCCTAAGTAGTCAAGAATTTATAATTCTAGGAATATTGTTCATAACATGGTCACTTTCGATTTTTCGGGTATAGTTTCATTTTGCTCTAGTAATCGAATAAAATCGAAAAAATAGAGTTACCCCTCCGAATTTCAAGAGCTCTAAAATAAGCATTCAAATACAGATGCACGATTTATATTTAATTTCTACATGCCCTTAGTGAATTCCTGTCAGGATAGAGCTTCATGAACATCTCTGCGTTTTGTATTTGTGGGTATTCAATTACAGCTTGTGATACATGTAGAACATTAAGGAGGTCAGAGGTCAGAAAAATTTCCACCCCATGTATCGAGTACCGCATCGAGTTTAACACAGAGGTTGTCATTCTAGTCCCGAATGGTAGTTGACCGAAAACTTAAAGTATGGTGCAGTTCAGTTTTTCCTATAAAGAAATCATGAGAATTGCAGTTATTGCTGAGTTTTTGTACTCTTAAGACTTTAATCTTCCACCATTCGCGCTTCTTCTGTCTACAAGTTTAGTAGTCCTTCTGGCAAGAACTGCTTTATTTCTTCTTGCGATTGTAAACCGAGTTATAATGGGATAATGAGAAAAAAGAAGCTTTTCGGTGCTTTATAATGGGATAATAGAAAATTTTCTTGCTTAACAGCATGACGACCCTCCCCGCTTCAAACCAGTCAACCGAGGTTTTAAATTTATCAGGCTTTCACAGGATAATCGCGTGGTACATTCCCTGTTAAATAGGTAGTAACTTTTTGTTGAACGACTTTTGTTGAAGACCGATGTTCGTTTGAAATCAACACATGGCCAATTTGGTTTCGAGATGTTTTACGTTTGTATAAGGAAAGAATGTACTTGCCATTTTGAGATCATGAGCGATCGCAAAGTACATGATTCTTTTTCCATTTGCTGTTGCAGTTTCTTGTCGAGAGTACGGATCTATATTATAACATAAGTTAGTCTGATTTCTGCCAGCGCTAGCATTATAGTTTAGGGTACAAAAAAATTTCTGATACCAACTTCCCAAATTTCCAGTACTACGATTCACTACACATCTTTCGGGTCAACACGTTACCTCAAATAACTTCTATCGATTAGAAAGGAATTTGACTGACTATATAATCATATAACTTCCTACTTATATTCTCCGGTTTTCTTTTTCATATGCTCTTTCCACTATAGTTTAGCAGTCGGTACGTAACTGTCTTTCAGGTTTCATATTGAGTGGCATTCTATGGTTTGGGGATAATTTGCAGAGATTTGCACAGTCTGTAATTTCTCTAACAACCAAGCTGTTTTAACAGTATTGAGCTGCAACGGTGTGTATTTCAAACATGTTTGGAAGGCAATAATTACTTTAAAGCAATTTGGCAGTTTAGACGGAGGCAGAATTTACTAACCCAATCACATGATTGATACACAACTCTACTTTTGTGGGTTATTAGAGGTAACCTTGTTGTTTCTTAAACGGTCTGCCCCAGAAGAGATAGAGTAAAATCTGATTCCATAACTGTTAATTTCCAAAGTGTCATTTGTTGCTAAATTATAACCGCAGATAACTTCACATATTCCTACAGAAAATGGTCCTGCAGCGTTAACTCGTTCGTTCTTGGAGGTCAATTTACTGAAACGATGGGCTTTCAGTCCATCTCTAGATATAAAAGTATATAAAGAGATGCATGTTTTCAATGCTGTGTAAAACTTGAGAACAGGTTATCGATAACTTTTGCAATTATGTAGTTCTGGTGTTCGCCAAGGAGATGCACTGTCTCCGTTACTTTTTAATTTGATGTTGGGATACATCCATCGTTCAAACCCAACAAGTCTAACACCAAATATCTGACTTCTGGTTGTATAGACCAAGACGCAATTGATTTCAGTAGTGGTAGCCACACGTTTGTAGGAGTGATGAGATTCAAGTTGACACGATGCGGGCCTACAATGGCCAGTAAAATCGTTAAATTTGCTTTTAGAAACGTGATATGATATTCGATTAACTAATGACTATACTTGTAGGTTATAATATGGGTGAGAGGAAGTAGTGCACTTTAATGATATTAACTGGCACTAAATTTTATAATTACCGGAAATTGTGGTCAAAATATACCAGTTAGATACTATATTATGATTAGGTATAAAAACGATAAAATAGTTCTACACACCTGCACATAAATATACATTCATATATTGTTTATAGTACGAGTATATACTCAGAATTTACTAATTAATCAATTTAGTTATAGTCACATATTTAGTTTTATTATATAATATTTATATTATAATTAAATAAATAATCTAATTAAGAATTGTGTTTTGAGCAGTACTGGTTTAGTAACGAGAAGTGTTAGCGGAAAATTTAGCGGTGGCAACAAAAATACAACACATAACAAGAAATATTTAAGTAATATACTCGTATAATAGGCAGTTCGTTGCATTCGTTCCACATCAGTAACGATAAACTCGTCTCTCCCAAATGCTATGTCAAAGAACCAAAACTCAGAAAACCACAAATTGAATTGTATACGTATATGGTGTGTTCAAATTTATACGTATCGCCTCTGTACTAAATTGCGATACCAACAACAATATTATGAATCCAAAATATTCCGCGAATTTTTTGGTTTTTATTTTATTTATTTATTTAGTTTGACTTTATGCTTGCGTAGTATAAGAATACATATTTGTTTATGTTTATGCTTGCCGATGTTTTATATATACAATACATAAAACTATATATTAATTTGAAAATTATTATTTTTTTAGTTGTTATCATAAATACTCGTATAGTAAGAAACCCCTTACACGGTTAAATAATCATCTTAACAGTGCGATTATTATTAAGTGACATTTCATATATCGAATCATAGTTCTAGTGAAGTGGATTAATTGACAGAAATATTAAAATAAAAAATAAACATTTTGTTTTGATTATAATCGAAATTTGTGATAAAACTAAAGTAGTAATTAAAATTGCCTAATTATGTCGTTAATTAATACTGAGCCATCAATATCGGACGAGGAACGTGATGAGTAAGTATATCGATTTTTTGTGCTTTAATTTATTATTAATTTACGTCACCGACCAAAATTTTAAGAATCACTCATATACTTGATTAGTATATGCACTTCGTGTTAATAGTGTTAACTGTTTATGAGTTTATCTTAGGTAACTTGAAATCCAAAACAAAACACATTCTTGTACAATTTTGTGCTAAAACAAAAAAAAATGAAATCTATTCATATCTCTCTGAGTACCTCATCACAACAGTTAATTGCCATGTACTTTCTTTTTAATTATTATACACAAAGAATAGTTTAAATGTCAATAATATAATTATGTACGCATAGCATAGTTTATTTTATGATGATGCCAGATCCAGAATTATTGAGTTTATATGAATAAAGCTTGAAATGTGCGGATGATGCAATTTTTTCAATAATTAATTAACAACTCGTGTTTAAGGTGATGAATATCTATGAAAGTGACAGTTGACCTTATTTGTCTTTTTGTATTATTATTGAGGAATGCCAAGTAGTGTCAATCTCAAATGTGATTTTAATATTTATATAGTGGTATGAGTAATTGCAGCAGATTAAGTTTAGAACTATGTTTTTATTATTTAGTGTTCATTGGAAAAGTCAATCATTCATTGGTCAGCTCAAATTTGTTTTACCCAATTGAGTCTTCTCTTTGATCGAGCTTTTCATCAATGTGGCTGGTTTCAACATTTGTGTGATCAAGGAAACTTTACATGGCTCCGTGCAGCTTTATTTGACCACTGAATACCATATGTTTATGCAGGTGTAACATTTTTAATATCTATATAGTATGCAATTATAATCAGTTGTCAGTGAAGAATTCTTTTCCAAGAGTACCGAGTATACATATATTTTGAGTTAAACCTGAACTCTTTACATCTAGGTATATCTTTAATGATAGGTGTTCAATTTCCACAAATAATTTCAGGTGGTTTCTCTCTTGTACTTCATAGGGGTTGAACCAGCTGCTCATTTGCCTCTTCACATAATTAAAAAACCATTAAAAATGTTACCCTACTCAATCTAAAGTTTATGTGGTCAGTTACCTCTTGTTCTCGTAAAGTTAAATACTTTGCTAGAGAGTTTAACTCGAAGACTAATAAATTTCTATAAAAGTCATCTTTATCGCATGGGACTTTTCAGTGACGCCGTATATGATGAATTCTTTGAGGATGTTGATGATAGCTTAAACTTCATCAGCAGCTGTCCAACTTTCCATTGCATCAGATCCGTTATGTTCCAGCAGTACTCTCTCAGCCTTAATCAAACTAACTATGTAGTTTATTAAGGATGCCACTTTGATGAATCCTTCGTTTGTAACATGAACCCTTCGGGGCATTGAATGCGTAATCTTGAAGGGTTCCAACCAAATTTAATATAACAAAATATACTCCGTTGTGCCGTTCCTTTTAACTCTTGGTTCTTGACACGTACGCTTAATTATCTTTTAGTTAAGGGTTTCAATAGTCTCATGAATATTTTGCCATAACGATGTTAGGTTAGGTTAGGTTAGGTTGAGTGGCTGCTACAGCACACTTAGACCGGAAACGGTCCGTTGTGATACCACAGGATCTTACTCCCCTTTTACCCCTATGTGAACCAGTTAGAGCTGCTTACGTAGCGTAATAAGTCTCGCACATTACAGTTCTCGAGATCGGAAAGGCAGTCCATTAAAAACATACCCAGATATTCATGTCTTTTGTGTGCCAAAGCCGGGCATGAGCATAGGAGGTGGACTAACGTCTCTTCCTCCTCCTCGTCCCTACAGCTTCTGCAAAAGTCATTTACTTCCAGACCCAGCCTTCTCGCATGTTCTCCAAGAAGGCAGTGTCCTGTGAGTATCCCCACGACCGTTTTAAGTTCACGTCTTCGCAGGGAGATAAGTGCCTTTGAGCGTTTCAAGTTCAGCTTTGGCCAGACTTGTCTTGCCACTCTACATGAGAGGGTGTTCGTCCACCTATTGTTCGCAGAGGCTTCCGCCTCTTTTTTAAGCACAGTCCTTAGTGCGTTAATGGGTCTTCCCAACTTCGCCCTTTCCGGTAGCAGTTGGAGAGTTGTACCGTGCCTCGCTAGTTCGTCCGCCCTGCAGTTTCCCAAAACGTCTGAGTGGCCGGGGACCCAGACTACCTGGATGTTGAAATGCTCACTCATCTCATTAAGAGACGAGCGGCAACCCAACGCCACTCTAGAAGTTAGAGAAACAGAACCCAGCGACTTGATTGCCGCCTGACTGTCCACATAAATTGCGATATCAGTCGAGGATACCACATTATGTTTCAACCAGTTCAGGACCTCTTCAATCGCTATCACTTCTGCCTGGTACACACTGCAGTGATCAGGGAGGCGAACTGCTATATCTACCTCTAGTTTATCACAGAAGACTCCAGCTCCTACTTTACCGTCTAGCTTGGAGCCATCCGTAAAGAACTGCAATGCTCCCGTTTCAGCTGCCAACCCGCTCCTCCAGGATTCCCTTGAAGGGCAGGTGGTTTTGAACCTTTTCTCGAAGCACAGAGTCGGTGTAACATAGTCAATATTCGCCAGTTCTTTCCTCAGCGATCTGACTATCGTCGAGTGTCCTATTTGAAGACATTTCCACTGAGATATGGCTGATAGTCGAGTGGCCGTAATCGACGCCATCTGCTTACCATAAATGTCCACGGGGAGAAGGTGAAACAAGACCTCTAAGGCACTTGTAGGTGTTGTCCTCAGTGCCCCGCTTATAAGCATGCAGGCCGTTCTTTGCACCTTCTCAATCCTTTTCCTGTATGTTATTTTATCAAGAGCTGGCCACCACACGCTCACCCCATACATAAGTACAGGTCTTACTACGGAAGTGTATAGCCAGTGTACCAGCTCCGGCGTCAGGCCCCATCTCTTTCCGATGGCGTTCCTACACGAGTACAAAGCTATATTGGCCTTGTTTACTCTTTCCAGAATGTTGGGCTTCCAGCTTAGCTTACTGTCCAAGATTACGCCTAGAAATCTTGCCTTGTCCGTAAAAGCTAGTCTGTTACCATTTAGGAGAGGTGGATCTACTACAGGGATTTTATATTTCCTCGTAAATAGTACCAATTCAGTTTTAGACGCGCTAATTGCCAGTCCACATTTGGTGGCCCACCTCGTTATAATTAGGAGGGCATTTTGGATTACCTCCGCCACTGTGCTTATGTATTTCCCAGAGACAGCTATCGCTACATCATCTGCATAAGCAATCACTCCGATCCCTTCTCTCTCCAGCTTTAATAGCAGCTCATTGATTGCTATGTTCCAGAGCAGAGGAGACAGAACACCTCCCTGTGGGGTTCCCCTAGTCACCCGTCTCCTGATGGTGGATTCCCCTAGCTCTGAGTTAATCATCCTGCACCCAAGCATATGATTGATTAACCTACTTATAGGGTAATCCACACCTAGTAGCGACAATCCCTCCAGAATTGCCTCCTTCCTTACATTGTTAAAGGCGCCTTCAATGTCAAGAAACGCCACCATACAAAACTCTTGCGAGAATAATGATTTCTCAATTGTACTTACCAGGGCATGCAGAGCTGTGTCCACAGACTTCCCTTTACAGTAAGCGTGCTGAGTCTGAGCCCAGTCACTAGGTCTAATTTTTGTGCGTATGTAGATATCTATCAGCCTTTCCAAGGTTTTCAATAGAAAGGATGATAGAGTTATTGGTCTTAAGTCTTTAGGGTAGCCCTGCGAGCATTTACCCGCTTTCGGAATAAAAATCACTCTGACCTCCATCCACTCCCGCGGAGTACATACAAGCTTTAAACACCCTTTGAAGATTACCTCCAACCAGGGGAGCATAACCCTCGAGTTTTTCTGAAGCTCCGCGGGAATAATACGGTCAGGGCCCGCCGATTTATAGGGTTTGAACCCTTCAATTGCCCATAGGATCCGTTCTTTGGTTACGATATCTTCTATGCGCATTACGTTTGCTTCTTGATGAGTACCAGTCCCTGTCGAGTCATCGAAGCTTCCCGGAAAGTGGGTTTCGATGAGAAGTTCCAAGGATTCCTTACTAGAAGCAGTCCAGGATCCATCTGGTTTAATTAAATAACTGGGACTGGTAGGATTGGTAGACAAAATCTTCCTAAGACGAGAGGTCTCGGAGACTTCTTCTATTTTGTCACAGAAGAGTCTCCATGATTTCCTCTGTGCCTTCCTTAATTCTTTTTTGTATATCTTGAGGTCCTCCTTGTAGGAGTCCCAGTCCTGAGCCTCCCTCGTACTTTTGGCTCTATTAAATGCTTTCCTACACGCCTTCCGGTAGGTCCCCAGTTCCTTAGACCACCATGCCGGTTTTTGCTTGCCCCTGGGTTTAACTATTGGGCAAGCAGCGTTGAAGGACCGATTGCAAGCAATTGTGAAAGTTTCCACTATGCTGTTCAGTTCCTTCACTGTCGCTGGTGGTTCAGGGGTCTCTGGTAATAGTAGTCCTATAAGGGTTTCCCCGTACTTGCTCCAGTTTGTCTTTCTGGGATTCCTGAAAGGTTTCCGGGTGGCAGGGGAAACGTTAAGACTAAATGTTATGTAACGATGGTCAGAGAAGGAGTGTTCCTTCGCCACTCTCCATTCCCTGACCAAAGGGTACAGGTTTTTTGAGGCGAAGGTTACGTCCAGAACCTCCTGCCGATTTTTAGTAATAAAAGTGGGTTCTTGCCCAATATTACACACCATGAGGTTGTTGTTTAAAATGTAATCAAAAAGTAACTCACCTCTCTCGTTGATATCAGTGCTTCCCCAGATTGCGTGGTGCGCATTTACATCACCTCCAAGGAGCACCCCAATCTTCTTCCTGTACGATTCGAGGACCAGGTCCCCCAGGTTATCCGGCGGAACCTGTTTGTCCCGGTCCAAATAGGCTGAGACCAGCCAAAATATACTGCCATCAACCTCTAGGCTGACCGCAGTTACGTCACCATTGCTGTATTGAGGAAGAAGGAACATATTTAAATTATTTTTTCCAAGAATGCAGGATCTGATATTCCCCGAATTTCTTGAGTATAATAAGTTATACCCCTTCATTTTAAGGCCACAGATCCTGTTGGTGTTTATCCAAGGTTCTTGAATAAGGACCACGTCCTCTTCTGATCTAGTCAGTCTGAGGAGTAAGGCGGCCGACGCCGCCTTTGAATGGTGTAGGTTAATTTGTATTAAATTTAGCATAAATTTACCAAGTTCAGCCTACTTACCTGTTTACTCCCCGCTACCGCAGGCTAGTTCCTTTGTTTCCATTGGAGTCGCCGGTTTCTCCCGTCTCGCCCCCCATGGAACTTGTTTCCCCGACGTTTGCAGTCCTTCCGTCCCTTGGGTCCGACAGGTTTTCTTCGTCTGACGCCAGGGACAGTCGGCTGCCCATCTCCTCTCCAAGTGCGGTCACCTCGGAGAGCTCCATCGGTTGGGCTGTCTCTCCTCCAAGTGCAACTGCATCAGTTGTGGACGGGCTGCCTTCCTCTCGTGTTTCAGCCTCGTCTTTTTTGTATACTTTGAGAGTAATCGACCCGAAACCGAAGTCGATTACTCCCTTAGTCGCGGCAAGCGGCGCCAGGGACTCCGTGTTGATTATCATCGTTGATAATCTGGAGCCCCCCCTTGCATCCTCTTGCCTCACGATCTTCCAGTTTCCTGTCGGAAGATCGGGGTTGCTGATTCTGATTATCTCAAGAATCTCTTCTGGGCTAGCTGGTTCGGTTGGCAGCCAGACGCGTGCTCTTGGCCTGCTAGGAATCTCTTCCCTGCCTACAGCCGCCAGCTTCGCGCCTTGCCACACCTCTCCCACCTCCGCTACCGCCTTTTTGTAAAGCTCCACTGATCTGGCATCAGAGCACGCTATAAGTTTAACGCGCCCTTGATGCCAGCCCGCATCTCTGCAGGATGGAGGGGGTCCTGGATTTTCTCTCAGGATCCTTAGGAAAACGGAGTTTAGTGCATTGTACACCAAACTCCATTTTCCCATGGTGATGCTCCCATCTTCATGACTCCTGTCAATGACGGCTAGCACCAACAAACGGTCCTTCACAATATCCCTGAAGGATTTTGGTCTAGCCTTGTTAGGAGGCAAAACCTTGTGAGGAGTTTCCTTCTCCGCCTGCATTTTGGGCCGTTTTGTGTCCACGACCTCCAACTCATCCTGGGACCGCTGTCTTTTTGACACATGGTCCCTCTCTGAGTTTTCGACCGTTTTCTTGGCCCATCTCACGGATTGCTTTTGTTCAGCCGTAAGCTGCCCCTCAGGGGTTGCAGCCCACCTGTCCAAAACTCTAAACGCCGCGCGTCGATCTCTATAGCGCTGCTTCGATTGGTTGACGTTAGTCGAACCTCCCTCAGCAGCCCTTAACTTACCCTGAGTTCCGCTCGTCCCTGGCTTAAAAGCCTTGAACTTGCTTCCCCCTGGTGTCTTTGAGGGAGCCCCACCTTTACGGTTTGAGCTCTCACTTTTTGTTTCCGGCCTTTGGAGAGTGCCGGTCTCGGTTTTTTCCGGCCTTTGGAGAGTGCCGGTCTCGGTTTTGTTTTTATTGGATTCCATGTTGTTCCCACGAGTGTCGGAGAAATATATGGTCCACCTGCGCAGAGATCCGCTTACGCAGGTAAGGCTACTTACAACTGGAGGTCGCCAGGTATCCAGAGGGCTCCGTTTGCGACTGGGCTTTGTTAAAAACGATCATAACGATGTTAGATTATGTTGAAAAATTATTATTACGTTGGAAAATTGCCCAGGCATTGTTTGACCTCCAATGACAATCACTAATATGGAGGAGTGTTTAGAAAACAATCCATAACCCTATTCAGTTCTCCATGTATGCCTATGATCCGTTGGGGTAAAAATTTTTAAACGCAAACTATTTTTAACAACATTTATGATCCGAAATACTTGGAGGACCACTGAAATTATCTATCTCCTGATCGGAGATTATATAGCGAAAAATGATTTTCGGTATGAAATATCTCGATACGAAGAACTTATTACTTTCACTTATTGAACTTAGAACTTATTTCAAATTCACTACAACTTTTCCTCCACCTTAAATTTAGTTAGCAGGTAGCACAAATTGTATGTGAAAAACATCAAATAAGTGATATGTACTTTAAACCCCGCACAATTCAAGATGAAGTTATTTAGGTAATGTTCTTGTTTTGTATTCCTGATATTTACATTGAAATGTCACTTACACTGGTTCAATAACAATGTCGTTATTTAATAAATTTATAACACTGCACAAATATTGCATACGTAATTTGGATTGATCGATTTAATGAGCTCGTAGTATCATTTAGGGGTTTTGATTGAAAATAAAATTTTTATGATTGAAAATTATTGAATTTTTGTGATAAGAATACTGCATAAATGTTATCAAACTATTTACAAATGAGTGCATATTACGATTATAGGTAAACCCGTTACGGCTGTTATATAACCCATAAGCTTCTACATTGGGAATTATAAATGACTTTCAGGCGCAATTTTTGTTTTTTATCAAATGATCACTAATTACGAATTTTTGTCTTAAATTCGAAAAGCTCTCTGCAATGTAGTCGTACCTTCTGAGTCTGACAAAGGTACTTAGTATAGGTAAATATTTTTTAACAGATTTTATAAGTTAATTGTTGGCCAGTACCGTGTCAACACATTAATTTCGATCATGTATCAATTTCGATCACATCATTCGACCAATCAAAGAGCTCGAACTCTTTATATTGTTGTTAACATTTAGATCGCTCTCTCAGTCGCGGAGCCATAATCGTCAATTATCAGCTGCCTCTTCTTCAACCTAAAAGCGGCTTCCCCCTTAAAGCTCGCTGTATCATTAGGTCCGGATCAGCACTAAGAACTTGACCTAGTTAGCATACTCGCGATCTAAGATAAGAATGAGGGATCTAAGATACTTGAGTCTTATCTAATATTGAAATCAATTGCCTCTTATAATCTAAACCAGAGATCAGATATTTGGTTTTGAACTCGTTGAAATTTTGTTGTTTTGAGCTGTTTAGTTTACGGTAACAAATAATGAATGTCTTTGAATTCATCATCCATTGTAAAACATTGGAGAGCTTACATAGCTTTGGTTTTACAAACGATACCAACAAACTGGAAGGAGCCATCGACTATCTAGTGAGATTTTCTTAAAGTCAACATCAACGAGTGTAAGACGTTATTGTTTCATCGGAAAGTCAATCCTTTTTTACAGGAATACTATATAACTCGATAATTTCTGCAAGCACTTGAAGTACTCGAAATTTAAAGTAAATAGAGGTTATTTGGTCGAAGTCATGTCTTTTAAACTAAACACATATCAATGTCTGAGTTTATTTAGCGTTGGACGCGGAATCTTTATATTTAAAATCCAATTATAAAATAATCTGGAAAATGATTCTGACAAATGCGATGGTTGATCGATACTAAAAACCCTGCTTTAGCTAACCCTGATTTATTTTACCATAAAACAGTTAAGCTCGGCACCCTCATGAAATCATTACGATAAAAAATCGTATTGAATTATGTGAAATAAGCTGCAATGCAACAACATAAATTGACAACAACAATAAATTATATTTTTATCACTGCATGCAATACAAGATACGAGTAATTTATCGATTCTACCGATAAAGAAGTTTCATGGAAATTAATTCTTTTATTCAATTTCTTGTAAATTTAAATAATTCTATTGATAATGAAAGGCGAATCAACAATTTATCCGAAGAAAATAGTATTTCTTAAACTATTAAGAAGTGGCTCAGTGTAGTAGTGGTTCTCTAACATATAACTTTGAAATTAAAATCTTTATTCTCCGATGCGATTGCCACTGAGTGGTTATTTGAAATGTCAAGGTTATAGTTGGTAATGTTTTAAATTATTTTTTTCGTGGAATTTTCAAACGACTTGATAATCGACAATAAAACCATGGATCGCCTTCATTAGTTCATAAAATATATCTTCAATAATCCAAGGGTTTGTACACATCCTGCAAATCAAAGTTCATTCGGTGTTTCAAGTTGCTGTCAGTGATATTAATCACTTCTCGAGTCTCCCGCAGATAGGTCGTTTACAGATTTGCTTTCTTATAACATTACTTGATATTTTGGAAAATTATGGAAACTGACTAGCTTGACGAATTTTAATAACTCTATCCTTAATAAACTCTTTGTTTACAACAGGTGTTTTTATGGTTCACGTCAGGACAATTAAACAAGACTAAAACAGTATTCCAAAAAAAAACAAAGGACAAAACTCTTACACAAAATCATGTTACGACGTGAACAAATGAAATACCAACTAACCAACCAAAAATGCAGAACTACTAAGATTTGAATTACTTTCGTATCGTTTGTTCAAAACAAAATATAGCACCAAACGTTTCAAATATTTTTTGGCAAACGACTTTCTTTCTATAGAGCCTTAATCTCACAAAAAAAATAATTTAGTCTTGTTGCTCAACTCAATTATTTGTTTTGCCTACTGAATATTATCAAACCTGTTTCTAGAATTGATTAGACTTGAAAAACTGAAAGACGTCTACTGTCAAACTTGTTTGATAAATTGGCTGTTAGCGTACTATATACATAGACATAATTACCACAAAAATACTTCGATTGTATCCTTATTTTTAATTGAACATCTATGTGTAAATAATCCATGGTATTATATAATTCAGAGATTCTTTTGAACTTGGGAATACAAGTAAATTTGAAACAAATTAATAAGATAAAAAATAATTATATTACTGAGCAGTGTTGTTTAAATCGTTTTTTTATTAAGAAATAATCCGATAAAGAGATCGTATTTATCGGAAGAGATCGTAGCATTCTGTTTCATGTCTTTATTTCTAATTGCGCTGATTAAAATAAGGGGCAACACCACATAAATCTAAAAAATAAGTAAATTGTAACTAACTTCAGTTGGTTTTTTTTCATTTAGTTTTCTATTGATAGAAAATAACAAAATGGGGAACAGAATAATTGTGTAAATTAATACAAATTTGTGTTTTTATTTAAGTATTTTATACATTGGTTAACATCATTTTAATAATCTTTATTGGCGAATAACTAAACACTTTGGCAGCTCGAAAACCGTATTCACATGGTAGCACTGTTAGAACTAGCAATGCTACCAGCAGAAACTCTGACCATCTGTTTTCTTCATATCCGAATCAACAACATCTAGTACTGTAAAAGATATGGAAAGTTTATCATTACCACATACAAATTCAAACAACATAAGAATGCTCAACATTTGAATAACGTTATAATCGTATTATCTATTTGTCTTTGTATTATTATATATGTTACCCGTATTTAATATAAAAATTTAATCAACATAAAATGTAAATGTAGAATTAAGAATTTTGGATTTATATTTTGATACCATCCTCAACTACCTAGTCTCTTTTTCAAACCTATCTAAAATTTGTTTTGATTCGTTAGAAAAATTTTTATTCTTGTATTTTGAAGTTGATATTTTTCTTGATTACAAGGTTTAAACGAATAAGACGCTCTTTTCTCTGTAGATAAGTATGAATTTTTTCTATAAATTTAAAAATTGATAGTTGGTACATACATACATGGATATGTATGTGTCGTATGCTGAATCAAAATGGCTGGGTATTCCAGTAGCGTTACCAAGCGTTATCCAGAGAATTAAATTCAAAGATAATATCTTTGAAATAATTTTTTCTAATTTGCGAATTTATATACATATTTGAAAATTTATAGACAATATTTTGGATTATATATATATATATATATATATATATATATATATATAAAAAGGACTTAAGGCAATTGTAGGTGGTCTAAAAATAACATACTCATAATATTAAATGTTTTATTTATCTTGTATAAATTTTGTATTTTCTCATCAGTTCAGTTTTAGTTTGTGGTGAGGGTAACATAAAAATTAAATGTCTAACAATAGTTATATTTTATCAAAAAGAACTAAATTATGATTCCACAATATTAATAAATGAGAAAGACTATATAGTATATCAAGGAAAACAAGGGTTAATATCCTTCTTATCAAAGTTAAAAGGGCGTTTTAAAAATATATATTAAAAATTTAGAACATTACTTAGAAAAAATTATCACATTTTCGTTAGCATACATTTAGAAATGAGGATACGGTTACACAGGAATATTGGTTTACATTTGACATCCCTTCCCAGACGTACACTCTCAGTTCCAAAATCTTTTTGTCGTTATGAAGTTCAAGATATCTAGTATTCTCAAGGATTGTGGATAGCGCCGATCACCAAAGTCACCGTTGATATCTCCTTTAAGAGATAATGACGTCACTCCTAAAGTGGGCTCAGGTACAAAAGTGGAAGCTACGCCCGAACATGATCCATTATAAGAGATTGTATAGAAGACCAAAGTAGTATACTATATTATTGCTTATATGTTATTCATCAATAAATATTTTTTCACACATATTCACACAGTAAATATTTTTTCACAAATATTTTATCTAACGTTAAATACTCTCGAATATTTTAAAGAAACACTAATACTTTAATATGATGTTATGATAGCAAAAGTACATGATTTTGATACATAACATGAAGTACATGACATGATACCATTACGATGATTCTAAGTATGTAACCATGATCCTGGGATAATATCCCAGGTCCAAATAGATATCTGAAAATTTATTATATCCAAAAATTACGCAATTCCAGGCCCTGCCTTCATCATAAAATTGAAGGTTATAACGAAAAGGAATGTTAGTAACAGAAATGACTAGTGTGAAAACCCGCAGAAAAGCCATTTGTGCTAACAGTAGATTAGTAACGATTTGCCAGATGTCTCTAACCGGCCTTCTTTCCTTACTCATATCCCTTCCTATCCTTACCTATTGTGTTATATAAATGGCTGTAGGAATAGGCCCGGTGTTATCTGGGATGCCTAGCGCTTTTTCATACAATCCTATCAATCAATCAATACGTCATGTTAATACGTCATGTTCATACGAGTAAGTCATGTTTAGCAATAACGTGAGTATTCATTCCATTTATTATGCATCCTATCCTTATGTCGTATATTTCTGAACAATCACATAAAATATATACAAAATTAGATTTATCTATAGAATGTTATATTATGGTCGAAACAAGAAAATGGCAGTCCTTAAGCAATCAAACTCAAGAAATCTTATTATTTAATTATTATTTATATAAATAAAATAAAAATATTTGACAGAGATAATTAGTGTCATATTATCTAACGCTGAACTCACACATGTGCCTCGATCCTCTTAACTAAACGATAAACAAATAATAACTATTATAACTATTAACCTCATACGCAACACGACGACCCAACATAAGCTAGGTTGGCCATGGAAGAAAAAGCATTCACTGCTCTCCATCCTTCAAACTATACTGTAAAATGCCACTACAATAATCTGTACTTCAAATTATACTCAATTTTCGAAGGCAAAAATTTATGATGAATAAAGGTTTATGACGGTTCCGTTATTTTAAATAAGAATAAAAAATAACTATTCTAATATTAAAACAGAAGAGAAAATAATAAATACGGTCACGATTTGTTAACGGTTAACGAAGAGTAAAATGCAAAACATCGCGTAGACGCGTACAGTCAAAATGGTGACGAAGGTGTATACAAAAAATAAAATAAAAACTAAAACGATACTTATAAAAAAATTAAAGAAGGCCGAAATTATTCCAGAACTCAATGCCACTAGGGCCCACGGTTCAAGTACTTCCATTTAATGATTTTACATTTAATACTTTCCTATAGTGATTTTTATTTAATTAAATAAATATTTTAAATTTTTGTCAATAATAAAACAAAACGCAGAGCAGAAAAAACACATCTTCTCTCTGTATGACTTTCAATCAAGTCAACACTGCACGAAAAATTAAAAAATATTTTTATAAAATATAATTAGACAATAGTAGGCTCTGAAATAATTGAAAATTTGATTGTCATGCTTGGTTCAGTTTGTCGTATCCGCATGCTTTATTCTGTGTTTATAATGTACTAAAAAGTATTGTAATAATTTATTATATTGTACTAAAAAGTTTTGTAAAAGTACGTGTGTTAGCAAATTTATATGTTCTAAAACGGTTTATATTTGTTTTTAAATATTTATTTATATCAAGTCACCCTTAGTAATTTAATTCTCACTTAATATCATTGATCATTATAAGCAGTCTTTTGTTGGTCACTGGAATGGAATGAAATTATTCCTAAAACCTATAGAATGTTGGAATGAAACTATTCATTCCCGAATGAAATTATATGACATTGTTGTTGCATACTTGCCAACAAAAGACGGCTATAATGCGTACTAAATATAATGCTTAATGTTAATGTACTAAAGTATGTCTTTTGATCAATTGCGTATTATTTTTTAATTAATAGTAACTGGAATATATTTTTTCCGCATCAGCAAAAGGCACGGTATTGTTTCCTAATGCAGGAAGATAATTGCTGTACTTTATGTATAGGGCGGGCAATAGTACACTCCCATGTGATACAGGTACTCTCACTTTGATTTCGTTTTTTCTGAAAAATCTATCTTTCCAGCCAAATAGCAAAGGAGTACAGTGGTTTTTTAACCTTGTCAGAATTTATTAAAAGATTGGGACTGAAAACCGAACTCATGATTGAAATTAAGAGCTTTCTTTTAAATATCGTGTTTAATCTGTTGACCAGTAGCTTCTTAAAGAGTTTACACATAACTGGAAATAATAGAATTGACCTGTAAGACGATGTTTCATGTGGGTTTCCCAGATTTAGGAATTATTATTAGTTCTGCATGTTAGAATAAACTGGGTATATATGTAGTTGTAACGTCACAGAAAGAAACAAAAACGCAATCAATTAGTTTTTTATTTTAATTTAACCAAGCAGCGTGTTTTCAAAAAACTGCGCTGTGTTCTATCCAACCGTAGTAATTTGAACTATATTCCGTATTTTTTTTTAATTAGAACTGAGCAAAGTATTTGCTTACTCGGCATGATTTTAACTCTGAAAGGAAAGTGAATGTAATTGATTTGTATCGACAGTTTTGTTTACTCTGAAATTATGACACACCGGATAATTTGAAAGCGTACAACATTTACTCAGTGTACATTAGATAAGTATACTCGCACACGCTCGGGATGAAATAAAAAATAGAGAAGCATACTAGAAATGTACACAACGCAACAAGAAAAACAAACACGGTGTTTGCAGTGTACCGTGCCGTATAGTGTACTTTTGTATTATCCATGTGTGGTCGCAGTAAAACTTTTGGCTTAAATTATCAAAGGTTGCATTTTTTTGCAAAACACGAACACATATAAATAATTTGGGTTTTGTTACTTTTTTGGTATATACATACATAAGCCTTCTATTATACAATCTAGACATTGGAATTATTGGCAGACTGTTTATATATTCAAATTTTTGATTTAAATTGAAATGGACAATCAAAATAATTATTAATTAAAACTATAATAAATGTCAATTGCTGATACATAATAAAACTAAACTTTTATAAAAATTGATCTAATCGTTCAATTTTATGAGTGATGCCATCATCACAATCGGTAAATGTATGTCAATTTCGCGTATTCACAGTTGATTTTAATTAACGGACAGATAAGCGATGCGGGGTGTAGATAAGTGTTATTTGCAAACAAATGAACACACCTTAATATTTGTTAAATACTTATCGATATATATATTAAATTACTGATACTTGAATTCTAGACCATATGGGGGTGGCAAGGCAATGAATAATGTATTTATAGATCGACAATTGAATTTTTATAATTAAATTAATATTCAAATGCTAGATCAAGTTCATGGTTATCTACTCAAATGACTCAAACGATTTCGATTTATACCAATTATATAACACTAAAAATAGATTTCATCAATCATGCGCACATTGATTAAACGGAAATTGAATTGGAAACGAAGCATGCATAACTCAATTAAACTTTAACAACTTTTTATGAACTTGAATGGCCTGTATATGTTCGAGTGAGTATATCATATTTGTACGTTTTACAGAAATAAAGTGTTTTTCTAAATGAATATTTATACATTTTTTAATATTTTATTTATCATCGTCTTGTACGAGTATATCGTACCAAGATTCTGAGAAAATGAAATATAATATTTAACGTAATTTATAACGTATGTCGTATACTCCTAGTTAAAAAGCATATTTAAATTAACAATATTATTCATTCAATTGAATGGATGGGGTTTGGCAAGATTTGGTTAGTCATATATATTTCTTTTCAGAAAAGCCCACAAAGGGCAAATTTCGAACGCCTTCCGAAGTTTTTTGTATGCTTCAGCTTTGTCCAATATTCTTTCACGATTCATGTTTAATCAAATGGAATTAACAAAATAATTTCGATTTGTGATGTGGTTGGCAATCTAGTTACTATTAGTTTAATCATTATCAGAATTTAAATAAATGACCTGAGAACTTAGAATGCATTCAGTAACCTAGTTACAGTTTAGGAAACCATAAAACGTAAAACCACGATATCTTTGCCATAACCAAACTCATCTGAAAATAATGATCATCTGTCTATAAATAATACAAACCGTTTGACAAATAAACGTTCACTAGCCTTGGGATACCCTATATACTGTTTCATACAATAATGATCTTATAGTTATGAAAGGAACGATTCTTTGTTTTCGTTTTTATTTGTTATTATTCTATTGAGATGAACTATTTTCTTATCAGAATCAATCTCTTACGAATTTCATCGACGTACAATATTAGAAATTGATTACGACTTTAGTACATGTGTATGTAGATTTCGAATAAAAAATTTTACTGAAATTAATTTTTTATGTTCTGCGTGATAAGAAAATAATCCAGTATACAGAGAGAGTTCAAATTATATTAACCAAAGGTTATCATTACGGAACTAACAACAAAGAGGAAACAACATAACATTGTTTAGTATCGTTAGAAATATGTTATAACGCCCAAATGTTGTCAAAGTTATACATACCGAGTTCGTTATACATACAAATATTTCTTTCTTGCAATTAGTCTGATTTGTGGGGTTCACAAGATACCGAATTTTTCACTTCTCCTACTGTATTTAATACAGTGTAACAGAATGTGCTTATGTGATATCATCAGTTACGTCCATGTCTCAGATTAATTACTAAAAAGTTATCCACATACACGTTGCATATCCTCTCCATAATTTAGTATTAAAATGACACTCTCAAATAATCGTTTAATCATAATTTCATAGGTAAGGCGTTCGAACGGTTTTCATAATCTTCATTTCATTCATTGAACCAAATACTATTGAAGTTACATTTCAACATTATACTTAAAATCAATTAAGAGGCGCAGAGGTTAACGATTTCAATACCATCCTCGCACATTTATTCTTAACTCTTATTTAATAATAAAAACACTTTTTCATCCCATCCCATTTCCACAGACATAAGTCATTTTGTGGGATACCAATGCTTTTCGTAAAATGTTAATTATTCTACCTAACCCGTCATATTTATTCTATATTCTCGGGTAATATTTCATTTGGATCTGAAATGTTCTGTGGGGCCTACTAAAGGATTTCTCATACAGCGGTTGTGAAACGCTGGATAGTCTTAAAATAGACGATATATAAGCGCAATATTCAATGTCTAAAACAGTCTAAACAAATGGTCTCTTTCATGATTAATAGAACCTAGGAGATTCTAGGCCTCCTCACATATCACGTCGCATTAAGACAGCACCTTAAGTAAAATTATTATGTGCATCCGAGAGTTGTCAAAACAATCAAGGAATTGGAAAAAGTTGTGCGAGTGGAAAAAACCTAAGTATAATACTCGCATAGTAACTTATAAGTAGAGATTTAATGTAGAGACTTATATAGAGATATCTCATTTAAATATGCTCGTGTATATAATTAAATCAAGGTTAAATAAAATAATAATTGAAATTAACATCGTGAAAATTTATAAGATATACAGAATAATTATGACAACATTGTTGTGGTTTGCACGTGCTTTATTCATTAATAATGTTAATCAGTGACTGCGATTCGCCGATTAAATTTATGGCAGTTAAAAAAAATTGTGATTCCCTCAGTTATATAAACTATAATAAAGTTATGAGATTGGTCAACGATGTTATGAGATTGTCACTCATAGCAGCATTATTTTAAACTGGCCTACTGTACCAAGCATCACCGATAGTAAAAGGACGATTAAGTCACTTTTCATATTATTTGCCCCAACTTCCATAGTTTTAATAACTCCGCTATTCGGTTGGTAAACGGTTTCTTAGGTGGTATGTGGTTAGATTCAAACTCAAAGACCATGGGTTGAGAGCACTAGAAATTTAAAATGAGAAGGTCGTTTCAAGTACTGTACTTTTATGTTTGACTGATCAAAATTTGGATTTAGAATCGGACGAAGCTGGTTGTAAACATACATTTTTTTCTTTGTTTGAAGATTTTTCCAAGACCAGCTAGTTCGTCAAGACTACTTTGCGTTGACTTGCAAATATGAATAAAACCTATAATTATACTTATCCGATTTTTTTAAAATATTGACTTACGTCTGTTCTTCAATATTAGGTGTTCTTAGTATATGTGCTTTTTCAACACCTTGAATGTCAATTGCACATGATTTGTGGTGTATAATTTATAGTGAGATATTTAAACAAAATTATTAACATATACAGAAAGTACAAATATTTATCTTATACAACCTAACATTTACCATAATATGAGACATCTGACTTTTTGAACTTGGTACCCATCAATACCCAATCAAAACCATCAGATTTAACGTTAGTATTTGTTTAGAAAATTATTAATCGCAATAAACTACCTAAGTAAAAAATAAGAGATTCAACATCAGAAGAACGTATACCATGTCTCCAAGATTTAAGTTACTGGGCAACCAGCGCAAATATTTGTTGGAGATTAATAACCTAAAAGAACTACACTTAAATATATTAAATACTGAAATTATATGAATATGTAAACCTATAATATCTTAAATTCTTTTTTTTTTCGTTTATTTCTATGCCATCTGTTTTTGGGGCTCAAGGCACTCCCAACTCTTTCACGGTTCGCTTATTTACGTCCTTACCTTACGCTTTGCAGCCAAATCGAGGACTTTCTGAATATATGTTTATTATTCTTTCTGAAATATATGTTTATATTTATCTTTAAGGTCACTGACCCATAGTTTGACATTTGATAGTGGATATAGATTATCGATTAATTGAATTAATGTAATAGCAAAGAGAATAAATATAAAGAGGAACATCTTATATAAACCTCGGTTGTATATTAATTAAAAATTATTACTGAATTTTTTCGTGATGGCAAACAAAATAGGAGAAACATCTATTTTTTATTTCGTTTCCTCTTTCGAAAGACAACAAAAAAAATTTTTGACTATTTCAAAACTTCGTTTACTATTTCATATTATAATTCGATAGTAAGCGAAGTTTTGAAATAATCAAATTTTTTTTTTGCTGATGTTCGAAAGAGACAACGAAATAAAAAATATATGTTTATCCTATTTCGTTTGCCATCATCAAATAAATCAGAAATATTTTGAAATTTTTAGTTTATATGCAACCGCGGATCATATAAGATGTTCCTCTTTATATTTATTCTCTTTGGTAATAGATTATATCATGTCAAACTGTCTTGTGGCCGAGAGATAGCATTATTAAAGATTTAGTTATAGTTTAAATGTTTGCTAATTGTAATAGACTTTATTAACCGGTGTGAAGTTTCTAACAAAATTTGTTAATATCAAAAAATATAAATATGTATTAGTGATACTACTGATACTCAAACGATATTCTTACTAGAAAATTTTGAGTTAATTCGAAAAGGTAATACTATATTCATCTCTTTCATGCAGCTGATGTTTTTATATGGAAAATCTAAATTTTATCTCCTTTTTAAAATTAAATAATGAATTTTTAGATAGCTTTATAAATTATTATTAATTATTAAGCCCAAATAGAAAGATTTATAAAATATTAAAATATAATGCCAAAATTATGAAAATGAACTAGTATCACAAGTATATTTCAAACATATCAATAAATATGCAACAGATTATAAAAAAAACAGAAAAATAGTTATATGTAGTTCATATTAATCAAATTTGATGTTTCAATTTAAAGTGTCGTGTTAAATTTTCGATTTTTTTAATTTACTCCTATTACAAGAGATTTGGGCAACATTCGACAATATAGGTGAAGTGTGCCTATATATGGCCCATATTATCCATATGAAGCGATCCCCAAACGGAGACCGTGGAACTCAACATCCCAAAACGAAAAAATGGTATTAACAAGTATCCACGGTCTCCGTTTGGGGATCGCTTCTAATGGATAATATGGGCCATATATAGGCACATTTCACCTATATTGCCGAATGTTGCCCAAATCTCTTGTAATAGGAGTAAATTAAAAAATTCGAAAATTTAACTCAACACCCAAAACGAAAAAGTGGTATTAACAAGTATCCACGGTCTCCGTTTGGGGATCGCTTCATATGGATAATATGGGCCATATATAGGCACATTTCACCTATATTGCCGAATGTTGCCCAAATCTCTTGTAATAGGGGTAACTTAAAATACTCGAAAATTTAACTCAACATCCCAGAACGAAAAAGTGGTATTAACAAGTATAAACGGTCTTCGTTTTGGAATGACTTTACATGACATACATTAATAAATCAAATTATTCGTTATTATTTATTACATTCAGGTTTTTATATTTTGGTAAGCTGTTTAGGAAATCAAAAATATAGTTATTTTTAAAAACTTGAGTGAAAAATATTTGAAAAAAGGACACTCTCTGTCCTATTTGAAAAAAGGACATTCTCTGTAAAGAAAAATACATCTAAAAAGAAAGAGACAAATACATTATATACACCAATACATATTTAAATGTAATGGGATTCTAATACGATTTACGCAGCCGCCATATTATCCCATAGACATTGTATACATATACAATTCCAATAGGAATATATTTTGTTAGATACTTCATAGGCTCACTATTTTTCTGTTTTTTTTTATAATCTGTTACATATTTATTGATATCTTCAAATATACTTGTGATACTAGTTCATTTTCATAATTTTGGCATTATATTTTAATATTTTATAAATCTTTCTATTTGGGATTAATAATTAATAATAATTTATAAAGCTATCTAAAAATTCATTATTTAATTTTAAAAAGGAGATAAAATTTAGATTTTCCATATAAAAACATCAGCTGAATGAAAGAGATGAATATAGTATTATCTTTTCGAATTAACTCAAAACTTTCTAATAAGAATATCGTCTGAGTGATACTACTACATATGTATTTATATTTTTTGATATTTACAAATTAAATTGATATATTCAATTTACATCTACTGTGCTTCATATTTGATTTGGTTTTAAATATTATAACCTGATACTTGTGCATATACTCATTTCAATGTCCAGACAGTTTGAATATACTGACCCAAACGCAAAATTAATTTGGTTGCTTTCTAATCGACCAACCACTAATACTCGCTAGTAGTTCGGTTCTTATCTTTGCTATATAAACCATTGTAAATTTAGCCAAGATAAGAATCGAACTACTAGTGGTTTGAATTTTTGGAAAACCCTTATGTGTTTACTTTCAACTCAAATGAATTCTTAAAATTACATAGATCTGTTAGATGAAATTTCAATAGATTTAATTGAAGGTCAGTCAACAATTGGATTTGTGCCGCAGCACTGCTTCCCTTCATAAATCGAAGGATTGATTAAGAGAGCGACAGATCGAAGTTTTGTTGATTAACATCTTATATAGAATTTGTTGAATAATGTGACACGAAAGTGAACTGTGAACTGTATAGAAATAGAACCGACTAGAAATAGGTTTAAACCCGATTAAAAATCGAGATTATGGATTGAATGCCTTACTGAAATAAAATAACTCGACTAATTGAGTTCCGAATTAAGACACAATTCTTCACAATTATTATTATTATTAAATAATATTATGTTTAAAATAAACACAATTATTTATTTTGAGCCATGTACTCCAAAAAAATTCGTTGTTTAAAATTTTCAAGGATGCCGGATATGGTGGATGCAAAACATTATTTTGGTAGTTTAGAAATCGGTAAAATTTTGGCTTTTTTTGGAAATTTCATTCGAAGATGCTTGTAAGAAGTGATGGTGTTCGATACTAAGCCTTTATTCGCAGTATTATAGAAATATATCATTAAAGTTCGAGGCCGTGGTACGATCATTATTTTAAGTGTATATATATGACAAAATGAAACATTTTTACCAACATGAATAAATGATTTCGGAGATAACTTGTCCACTTTATAATCGGTTCTAGATTTTCATAGCATATACATGATATCAGTTAATTTTTTGATCGATTTCTTTTTTAAATAGTTTGAAGCCAAAATCATACTTCACAACTATTTTTACAGGATGCTGAAGAAAATTTAGGAGATTAAATATTTTCAATAAAGCGTTGAACAATGGCACGGATTTTATACTGATAATTTAAGAATATTTGGTGATCGTGGGAGGTTATAATTGTTTTGATGACATTATATTATTAAAATAATTTGCTTGTTATCAAACACATGAATACTGTGATCCGCACAATATAGAAACCTTTTATTAATACTTGCAACGTAAATTAATTATTTCGCAGAAAATTTAATACTTATCTTTATTAACGGTTTTTCTTGCTTTAATCATATAATTTATTTTCAATACTTTTAATATTTAATTAACATTTATTGTACACTTTTATATACATTTGATTTACAGGTTAAGTTAAAGTAAAACTGATTAAGTCAATTTTTACACAGTGTAGTGAATACCACCTTTTACTGCAATTTATTTGCGACTTGCGGATTTCTGTACCAATAAAAGATTTTTTTTTCATACAAAGTAGTCTCTAACTAATATACATTCTGATTAACAACATGGCTGAAACTCAAAGAAATAACATTTTTAGCAAAGGCCTTTTCTAAATTCAAGATCAGTGTAATTGAAAAGCTTCAAAGATTGCTGTTTGATTGCAGCTCACAAACGTGCTTTATAACACAAGCGTCCTTAAAATTTGAAACAAAAGTTATCACAAATGTAGGCAGGGTCAATAATAGCCGCATTTCATGACTCCAACTGATTCAGATCAGATCACATTTTCCATGCAAACCAAAGACACATTTTGATCCAAATTTCATTTTGGCTTCAAATGTGTTTTTGGTTTGCATGGAAATTGTGATCTGATCTAAATCAGTTGGAGTCATGAAACACGGCTATTCTCTTGAATATCGACCTACAACTAACAAAATGTGGTTTGATTTAAGGCCTGAACCGATTTTCCATATTGGTTTTCGGCCCTATTAAGACGACCTATCATTTAAAAACTTATCAATTTGAGTTTTATATTATTTGAATACCTGTTATCAAAACTAATCAAGTTGTCTCTTGCTTCATTTCAATAAAGGGATGAACGTAGTGTTCTAAATATGAGTAGTATGTTAGCCTTATGATCAGTAGGTTACTGCCATTATAAAAGATCTCAAGAAGATAATAGATCCTTTATCTCTTAGTTATCTTTGTTATGACATGGCTAAACATCAACCTTGTTGTGTTGTTGGTTTCACAATATAGAATGTAGAAGAAGTTATAGGCATGTCGATATATAATTTAAGTCACGGAATCAGGGACGAAGATGCTGTGATAGGCACTAAGCTATAGTTAAAATGTATATGGCTGATCGGTTATGCTATGGTCCGTTTGTCACTAAATATGTCTCAGAGTTTCGACATATTTTCAACTTTCCCATATAATTTTTGAAGATAGTGCAAACCACTAAGAAGTTCCTAAAACCGTTTTATTAACTTCTTGTGATTAATAAATGAACGGTGTGTTCGAATTATTGTATGATTCAAAACCGATAAATAACTAAGTTGTTACCTAATAAATATTAGCAGTGTATGTATATAAATTGCAACTGCGATTGTGCTTATCAATGCATTGGGTTTTGGGTATTATAAATTTTAATGGACTTAGTAATAAAAATTCTTTTTTTATTATTTTGTTTTAGCAAATAAAATAAATAAAATAATTAAGATTGTTTTGTATGGACTTAATCATAAATATATAAAATAATAAAAATTATGTAATGCGGCTATTTTAAATTGGACGTCAGATCTCTCGTTCTATAGTTTTATAGATCGGGACTGTACTGCTGACGATTTGGTTAACAACGGTGTAATGCATCGTGAGTTTGTTACGTCTTCTTAAACCGTTACCACTAAAACGGATAATCAGTGTATAGTCTGTTATAATCCGATGGTTTGGTCACGATTTCAAACCTAAACATTGTGACGCGTCGTAAGAACAATAAATAGAGATATTTAAAATTTAACATCTCGGACTAGAGTTTCGAAACTTTTCGTATCCCTGGAAATTGGTATTTCTACCAAATTTCTCTTGTTCGTCAATTCAGCAAACCCATAAATTTTCAGTGCAAAAAACGGTTGGATTCACGTTGGATAGAAAACCTTGGATCGGACCAGATTTGCGACACTAAGCATCAGAAGATATATTTGGCCTCTATTTAGATATATTTGATAAAGAGGTATAATCCCAGATTACGCAACAGATGCTTCATAAGTGCTTTATAATTCCGGGGTTAAGGTTTTTGAAGCTATATATCGGATAAAATTAATCTTAAATGTTGTGAAGCTTCTTAATTCATAGGTAGGAGGAGAGCTTTTCTATTTTTAAGACGAATTAAATTTCTCCTTCTTCTATCTATAATAAATCAATGAGATGTACCGAAATAATATTTAGAAAAAGATCATTCTAAATATTATTATCCAGAATTCGGGTTTGAGCTTTCCGTCAAAAGTTAGTTTTGAGTTCGGTTTGAAACAAAGAATCCGGATAGTTGTTTTTTTCTTTGACTTTAAGCTACCTCCAAATCAGTTTTATAAAATGTCATAATTTCTTTTTAACATACCTTGTTGATGCAGATATGGGATTTTCTACAATTGCTTTCTCATTTGCCGAATACTTTGGTGTTGCATCTACAACTTTTGGGATTTTGTGTTGATTTATTACCTCCAGCCATCGGCCTTTATTTCTCGATTTGTTCCATGATATTGCTTCTCTGCCAAAGTAGATACCGTGTAAGTAGATATCGGATTTTTCTGTATATCGAAAGCAATTTGTACAGAAGGCAGTAACACACCCCGTCATACTAGTATACGCGCTGCAATAATTTAAAATTTTATTCAATCAATTCTAAGTCGTAAACTAACTACTCAGAGTCAGAGACAAGAAAATTGATTGGCAAAATGAAAATGCGAGACAGTACATTTTATTTTTACATTGATAATGAAAACATGTACATATATGAAAAGTTTAAGTTCATTGGTGTTTCCAATGTTAATAGCAATTTAAGTAATTATAAAATATTTATTAGTTTAAATTGAGTACATTTAAGATTCTATGAAATGTGATGCATATATATTACTGACATATATGCCTATGTTTAATCAATTTTAGTTATTAGTTGTGTTGAATGTACTATTATTCGCTTTCCTAGTTTTTTTTTTTTTTTATCTCTAATCTGTTTTGGGGCTCAAGGGCACTCCCTACTTGTTCGCGGTTTGCTTATTTACGTCCTTTCTTTTACGCCATTGCAGCCAATTCTAGGACGTACGGCTATATAGGTTCGATTTTCCTAACCATCTGCACATTGCATAGCTCCATGCCAGCCTACAGTGCTGACATGGATGATGGGTCGGCCCATGAGTTCTGCACTCCAACAGGGGGTCGTAGTTGTGTTCATTCTCACCATAGATCGTAATCTCATGGTGAAAAATCCCTTTTGAAACCTGCATCGGGATTCGAACCCGGTACCTCCCGCTCCAACTGCCGCAGCTTTAACCACTGCACCACCTGGGCCGTGCTTTCCTTGTTAATACCTGTCGGTATATGTACATGTTTGAAACTATAAAGCGCTTCAGAGTTTTCTTGTCAAACTATCCTTTAAATGTGCAGCTCGCTTATAAGGCCGACACAATCAATTTAACCCTTTTCTCTTAGCACATATAACAGCCTTCGGATACTTTGGTGTCGAAGCGCGTTTTCGGAGATTATTTCGTGTAGTACCGAAAAGCACAAATGGGACTACGATAGCCCTTCGTATAATCTCTCCGATGACGTTCTGAAAGGTGCTAACTTCTGATTTGAATTCATCCCCTTTGGTAAGTACGTTTTTGTCATTCAGGCGAAAATTTGCTGCAATTGAGAGTAGCTCTCTATGCAAAGGAGATGAATTGGAGATATCATCGTATCTGCATACTTTCAGAGAGCTTCTTTATGGTCGATTAACTTGAATACTCTTTCATCGAAACGTGTTACTCTTTCATCGAAACGACTAGGTGTCTATAAATGAAGTTAAACTTCACTGGATATCCAGTCATGCATGTCGTAGGAAACGTATTGCCTTATAAATGGTCCCTTTAGGGTGCAGCTTTCACTTTTGTGATCTTCAAAATTATCTAAAGGATCATAATTATTTAAATAATTGAAAGTTTGAGTCTTAGATTTGATAAGCTCACTGATCATGAAATACGATACCCTACTATCATTCATTAATGTCCTAAATTTGGCTTATATTGGTCCTAAATTGTTAAAAGTTTATTAAATAATTCTCAATTAAATATCAAACACTATACAGTAAGCATTTACACTATCTAGAACAAAATAGAGGAGGAGAAGATGAGGTTTGAAAAATATTTAACCTAACTAATTACTTTTAAATATACTATAAAACATCTCGCGATACAACAATAAAATACTACAGATCGAACAAGCTTAGATCTCTAAAATATGCACTGGGATATCTAGAGGATAGAGTATGGTGTGATATGTACATATTTCAACAAATCTGAATTTCTAGATTAAATAATATAAACAATGTACTAAACACAGAGCGAAAGTAGTTTTAACCATGAAGGTCATTGTTGTTCATTTTACGAAGTTTATTGATGTATATAGTTCATTTGCTAAACTGTCGACCAGTATTTCGAGAGCGGCACTAGTTTGATCTCCTGCATTTGTTTCTATGGAATATATGCGATTTAATAATTGTATGCACTCACTATCACTTGCTTTATTCTTTACCATTAACTTCACAACCATTTGGTAAGCACAAAGCATCACTCCCTCGGAGAGATTTATATTTCAACTGAATGCGACTATTGAGGCATTAAAGGAGGCCTTGTCATGCGCCACGCATAACTTGAAGGTGTAAAATGCCATTAAAGTTATGTTATATCCCCAAGGAACCAAATGAATCTTGATAAATACTGGAAACGCTTGATATTGGAGTATATTGTTAACTTATATCCAATGTAGTAAATAAGTTGCCGAAATTGACTGTAAATTTAGTACTTAGTTCATTAGAAATAAACCCCAATCAGCATAACTGTGGTCATAAAACATACTCGTGAGTAAGACCACACTAAGTCTCAAGATAAAGATCTTTCCCAGTTTTCTTTAAGCAGCTGCCCATTTCAGTTAGTCCTTAATAAACTTTTTTATGGTCGATTTTGCTATCCACTGGACAAAATAAAGTCAGTATACACTGTATCCAAATTGTCATAAAACTACATAACAGTTTTAGGACAAATTACACGAGTTTGAAACAAAATTGTCCTTATTCTAAAAAATTTAGTTTAAAAAATTCATAATAAACGATAAATTAAGTAATCTAACTAATACAATTCCAAAGAAATTGGAATATTAACAAAGAAACGTTGATATAGTGGTGGTGGGGGATCCAATAAACTTATAAAAATTAAAACATTTAGGAAATATGAGCCTTAGTACCTGGCTCTATCATTCTCATGTACATTTCATACCGTGTTGGATCCCCATCTTGTTAAAGCTCGATCAACACTAGAATTAATTCACTTCATTTGTTTACCTTAATTATCAAATGTCAATTTGTCTTTATATAAAAATTTGACAACTATATATATATACTAATTATATACTAACCTAAATAATTAATAATTAATAACTGACCTTAATATTTATGGGAAATAATTCCAAATGATTTATTAAAAAGTAGATGTCGTTAGTTTAAATTTAAAAGAATCAAAATAAAATGTAAAATAAAAAACTGAGATCATTACCAGCGAATAATTCAGAGTGAAAACTACTGCGGTCTGCGACATTAATAAAAACAAAAAAAATACACGGTGATTTTATTTTTTTGAGACAACAGAACGAATTTGGACACGGAGATTTTTTCCAACACAATTATATTTGACCCACGCCTTGAAATTGGACACGGAGACTTGCCAACGCAATTATTTGACCCACACCTTGAAATTGGACACGGAGACTCGCCAGCACAATTATATACGACCCACGCTTATCAACTGGACACGGAATTCTGCCTCCTCCATTACATTTGACCCACGCTCGCATATTGGATAAGGAAAATTCATCCACATTTACACCAGTCTACTTTTACATTGTTGGACCGAGATATCGAAATCTAGGTTGCGACATAGACGCACAGATTCGATCAGGTCCAAGGGCAAACACATCTAATCAAAAATATAGATTTTCATTTGGTATAACTTCTGAACCAACTTTATAAGTTTTTGAATTTCAAGTTAAATATAAAATGTACACGAGAATAAAACACCTTTGTCCTAAGGGTTGTATCTAGGCTGTTGAGCAGTTTAGATTATTTTTACTATTCAATTTGAAGCAAATTCGTTATAACGAATATGTTCTATTTTCACCACCACATAATCACAATCAAAAGTTAGGATAGATTTAGAACGAAGTTCACTCTCGTTGTATACTATGACCAATGCGTATATGTATACGGCCGTTTCCCATCGAAAAACATGGCCGATCCTATGTATGTGTAATGGGTTAGAAAGTGGTAAATACATCAACAATCGTATGAAAAAGCTGATTTTTTCGAAATTTTTGACTTTTAACTTCCTATAACTTGGTAGGCACGCCCGATAACCAAATACTCACTATCCAGAGTTTGGAAAATGATTATTTATCAACAATCCTGGATTAATAATTTTCATTTAAACCAATATTTTAATTCATGTTTTTGAAGATTTAAGAATCTAGATTTTTATATTTTCGATCGTGAATAGAAAAATAAAACGAAATGAATTTGTAATATCGGGTTTAAATACATATTGTTTGTTATATTTTGCTCTGTTTCCCGTTTACAAGTAGTAATATGATTTGATTTTACATCCCGCTTGTTTTTTTTTTCATTTTCCTTCGTTTCAATATTTTTTAGAAATAATGCAAACAGTTTTGTGCTTCGTTGTCTTTTAGTGCATTTCGCTTCATTTTTATTTTATTTTTGATTTTGTTTCCTTGTTTTAGTTTGCTACGAGCATTTGAAGCGAAAGCACGTGTTCGTTGTCAGTATGATTTGGTTTTTACGTAATATTTTTAGATTACATAAAATTTTATGAGTTTTAATTTTGTTTTAGGCTTACAGAATTTTTATTTAGGATTATTAAAACAGTTTGAGTATGACTTAAATTATTTTCATTCTTTATAAAAATTATAAAATTGATATTTTGGTCAATTATGTTTGTGTGCTTTGTTGTCTTTTATTGCATTCGTTTCGGTTTTAATTTAGTTTTGATTTTGTTGCTTTGTTTTAGTTTGCTACGAGCAGTTGCGACGGGAGGATGTATTTGTTTTATGATAAATTTTATGTTTTCGTAATTTATCTTCAATTTACATAAAATTTTACCTGTTCGAATTTTTTTTTTTAGGTTTTTAGATATTTGTCAATTTTATTGGGATTTTGATAATATCTATCTGAATTTTGACTAGGAAATAAATTAAACAAAACGTTAATTTTATTATTTCCAAAAATAATTAAATTGATGTTTCGTTTAATTTTTCGAAATAGAATTAACGAATTAACAATTATACAAATTTTGTCAACCGATATAGTCAATAAAATTATGAATTGAATAATATAAAATTTATTTATATTTATATGTTTATTAAAATTTATATTTTCGCAAATATATTTTAAATTTGCCAAAAATTAAATATATTTTAGGTCAATTTTTTTCATACTGACAAGTAAACAAACAATACAATACAATAACAGTAACAGACAATGTACCATCAAAAACAAAAAGAAACAAAAAAATCAACGTAAACAAAACAAAAAAAATAATTTTCGTGACTTTGTGTATTCTTTGTGTGCTAGAGTGTTTTTCCTATACAAAATTCAAATGCAAAAGAGGAGTTACGTTATATAATCACTGTTTATACATTTTCTCGAATCACATTGAACCATTTTGATCATGTGATCATATTCGATAAACGAAATATTATCGAACTAACATATTAGCCGAAAATAAAAATAAAAATCAGGAAAATTTCTTATGAATGAAAAATTTTAGCATGTATCAATAAATAGGAAATTTATTGTACAGCAGTCTTGATAAATAATCATATTTAGATGCCTCATATACAAAAACTGATGTTAAGGCCTGTATTGTAAGATACTACAAAGCAAAGTCAAAAAATTGCGAGAAATCGACAGTTTACGAACGAATTGTACAAATTTTGTTGTTTTCTAACCCTTTACTCATACTAACTCATAAAAGAGAATAATCGGCCTGATCTTTAGTGGTATTGCTATGACTATAGTCGCACATTCATATATGTATATGCAATGGGCATATGTATTTGTAGCAAGGGTATTGCTTAAAACGTTATGTGATCGAATAAAAACAAATTGTTTGTTTACAAAAACTCGTTCAGTTCGTTTTGCGAAGTTGCTACGGTACGGTTGTACGCGGGTTTTTATTTTTCAATAATAGCAAATAAAATTTTAATCTCAGATGGCTGTGATTCAATTGTTGTGGTTTCGAAATGTTTTTTACTGTCAATTATAGATTTTTTTTTTCAAATTTTATATATTAAACGATTTGAAACGATATTTGCCGCGCTTTCGACAGCTGCATACTTTGTGTTTGTATGCATACAACCCTGATACTTATGACGACAGCATTTAAATCAATAATAGTACGTCATCGTTTTATTTTTAAACCCAAACATTATACAACAAAACGTAAAGCAACTACCTATTTGTTCTCACCCTATTTTATTTCCGACCTACCTACTTACAGAAAAAATATTGCTTATCTATCTAATACTACGCTAGTAAAGCACCAATATATGTTTATTTCTACTCAGACCTCTCTCAGTAGTTGGTTTCATTTCATTTTTATTTTTTTTATTTTTTTTAATCACAATAAAAACATTGTTGTACAACTAAATTGAAATCAGTTCTTCAGTGACTCTGTCTCGTGCTGTATATAAATGTTGAATTTTAATTAGTTTGCTAAAACTATTAGCTGGTTCAAATTTTACTTAATTAAATACTAAAATTAAATGAAGACAAGATTGTGATAAGTGAATTAATAATTTATTTGTTTTGAATATAGAATTTAAATTAGAAGGGTGTGTTTTGTAAAGTGAAAATAATATGGCCAACGTACAGAATGGAAATGGGTACCACGAGAACGATGTAATTAAAAAGAAGTGTAAGAATGGGGATGGAATTGGCGAGTGGGATTTATTGCCAGGAACAAGGTAAATAAAGTACATATTATGTTTCAGTTGTTTAAATCAAATATTAAGTTGTCAGTTGTATTCAGTTATGTGATCATGTACATTGATGTAGTGCTCGATCAATTACTACGCTTCAAATGTCATGAGGTTTTGCTATGCAATAGTTAAGTAGCGAGCTAGGGGTGATATGATTATTTTATTGGATTTAGTAAAAGTGTGTAAATAATACCTTGTATATATGTATGTACCTTCTTTAATGCCATGAGAATAAAATAATAAACAGCTGTCGCAAACTTATTATTTATAAGATGGAGTATATTTGTATTTATTATTTGTGTTTGAAAATAATGTAATTTATGTTATTAGAACACTTGCAACCGACGTTATCTAACTTGAACCAAAACACCGTCTCGAAATTATATTTCGTGAAGAGACAGTTGTGGAACACTAATTTTTGTGCAAAAAAAAATTATTTCTTATATTAACACACAATTCCTCCAATTGTAGCATGGTGTGCACAACATTATACCAATTTTTTCAATCAAATTTATATACTTATATGTCTTGAGTAAGCTTGTATCTTAATACAATTATTTATGCAATTTTGCTAAGAGGTTTATAGAAACCATGTCTTAAAGCTCTATAAGTTGATAGGTGGAGTTAAGCTTAAGTCAATATTCTGAATAGCGTACTTTAGTTAAAACTTGATATTTGTAGTGACATACTGGAACTTGTTGACAGAGATGGCTATACATTCCTCTTACTGCAGAGTTGTATTTTCAATAGTCAAACTACTCTAGTAGTTAGCAATATTTCGTTCAATCAACTGCAGCTCTGGTACAGATTTGAATTCGAAACAACTATTCGATACTTGAATGTGGGATACCATCCGAGAAGAAGTTCCAGTATAACACAGAAACGTAATTAATAAAACAGATTTTTTAAAAATCTAATTCATTACTGATCCCAATTCTAATAAATGTGCAGTTAGTTGAATGGTTTTATCCCATAATCTAAATAATACAACGTCTCTAACCAAAAATTCATAAAGGCATTGATATAAACAATCAACTCTTATACAATTTTATATAAGAAACTACACGATTATCAAAGAAACCAGTTGAAAGCTCTTCTTGGTGAAGATAATTGTCTTTTGGTGATCGAAGTGAATTTACAAGATCGAAGATCACCGATTATAAAAAATAATAGTTGCCAAGGGAATTTTCACCTGGAAAATGAAGTAGAACTAGAGTTTCAAATTATTTGTGTTTGTATGTATCCGATAACGAAAATTATTTGAAGGTAAAATTCGGTGACTTTTACTGTAAAAATTGCACCAGCAGTATTTTATTGAAGTTCATACTCATGTTCCATGCCAGAGTTAAACGATTTGGCGGCAAACGTTACTAAGGACGTTAAAATTTTAACACTTGGGCTATGGCTTATTAATTCTTTGTGTTAATAAATTAATACTTTATGAAAGTGATTGCTGATGATGACTGAATAGACCAAAGTCCTAGTTATGTTCCAGAAAATGTCTTTGGGCGTATATTTACAGTATTGACATCGTCTAATGCATTGCACGTATATATTTAGATTTTTAATTGTCTCAACGTTATCTTGATGGATTTGAATTGGATTCAAGTTTAAATATTCTAGATTTATCAGTTAATTATATAATTAGCTTAAGTGGAATTTTAATTGAATGATAAAAAATATATGAAAGTGAAAATTTTGATTGACATGAGTTACATTGATATCAAAGTAATAAAGTCAAATATAGATTTCTAATTTCTTTTCTGTTCTGTTATTGATTATTGCTTACGATCGAGGTGATCTAAGTCAACTTTATATCAGTCTCGCAGATCTGTACTATAGATCCAATGAAATCTTAATTTAAGCTTGTATTCAACCAAAGGTACTTTTTTCTTTCTTGAAGAAGTCCATTGTGTTATTTTGTCATTATAATGTCACCACTTAATTTGTAACATTCTTGAAACGATTGCTGGACGATCGTATAATTGATTCTCAGTCTGTTATAGGCACATATGATCATGATCTATTTTTCAGGAATATAAATTGTAGTTAAACTTCGTTAGCTAGCCCCGATCATTTATTTAAGCCGACATTTATTGTTTTTTAGTTGTATAGGTTTGTCTGAGATGGGATAAAAACGACAAGGGCTGAAATTTCATGCATTTGAAATTAAATGCAATTCATATCATTTTAATAGAAAATTTAATTCATTGTGAAATATTTATCGATATTCTTGATTAGTTTTCAGTTCATTGTGTCACGTTTCCTGAGTTTGTGTTTATAGGAATTTGTATGTTTAATTATCGCAGTTTCATGTAATTTTGTGATTCACTGTGATAATTAATTGCTATATGTAGTATTCCCACGTCATATGAAGCGTCCGTCACATATCAACAATTGAATAAATTAATTGAACAGTATTTGTCAAAGCGTATTTTGGTAATTTTAGACGATATTATTTTTTAAATATTGTAACATAGAGTCCTGTCTCTGATATTGGTATACTGGTATATACATATGTAGTTTCGGTTTACTGTTTATATATACCTAGCATCTAGTGCCATTTATTCCACATGTGAAAATAATAAAATATAATATATTTTGAAAGACAAATATTCGCACTTGTCATAATATTTGGATTTTTTCTGTTCTGTCTTCGTTTAAGCTACAAAATATGCAAAGCAGTAATATGTGCTAAGATAACGCTTTTGTACGTTACAATAATCTCTCTTTAGAAATCGTGTCATCGAGACTAAAATTTTCTCTAATTCTTAATAACTTTTGAATCTTGCAGATTACAAAGTATAAAATAAGCAAAAACCATAATAAAGTATCGAAATATTTGTTCATTAGCACTTTAAATACTGAGCATAATTAATATTTCGTATGATGCAAAAATGCTAACAGTTCGATTTTATTTGAAACGAAACAGCCATGTACAACTTAAAATGTGTCCAATTTAACTCATTTAAGTCACATTTTTGCTCTATACATTTAGGATAACGTTTTTCTAATCCTTTTGAAACGCCATCTATTACATTATTATAGCGAACAAACTGCCATCTATTACACTTGTCATAATGTTTTCCCGCCCGATTATGTCTTACTTTTTTAATTCCGAAATTTCGTTTTCTGCCAATTATCTGCTAGTCTGGTGTAATTTGGTGCACTAACCGCTCGATATGAGCCGCAAAATCCTGGAGCGTGTCTGCTGTCCTCTGATATCGTCTCTTTAACTCAATACGATGTAATTCCTCTTTGTGGTCACCTCCAGCTCCAATGCCAACATAATATTCATACTCCGGTACGATCTGTATAGTAATTGTGTAGTACTTTCTTTTAATGCCACTATTAATGCTGCTACTTGATCCTTTTAACACCAATCTTTTCTTGTTGAAACTGGAGTTTCAAAACTTCATTTCAAAACAGTGTTTTGTCAACCGTTGGTTATTTTAATTTGATTGCGCTGCTTGGTTGAGTATTTTGGGCGGTGACATTGGTTTCAAATCCATAATTTTCTGTTCGAGTTTCATTAATCGTGGACCTGTCACCACAAATTTTTGTGCTAACTTTTGATCCATTTCCATTTTAACGTTGTCAATTTTGATATTTAATGGTCATATTCACGAAACTTCTCCTGCTGTTAAACCCTTGATTTTATTCAGCTTTCATTCTCTCAGATATATTTTTCAGATATTTATTTCCTCTGGCTCGGCTCGCAATTGCTTTTGCAACTTTGTTTCAATTTTCACAGGTGTCACTGTGATTCATAACGCTCCTAAAATTTTGAAACGCCCTCTATGAATGGTCATATTATCTAGTATCATATTGATATGAAATATGGATTGTATTTCAAAAAAAGTTTAATGCTTGAAAACTTTGTGTTGATTACAGCATTAAAGCTTGTGCAATTAGTATAAAAATACTAATTATATCAAAAAAGATACTCACCATTAGTCTAGAATGAAAGTTTAATTGTTTATTAATGTGTAAAGTACATTCGATGTATAGTTTAAGTAAAGGGTAGCCAACAATAAGTTGATAATATTTGAAAGCTCTCTGAATAGTTTCATACACGTAACGCATACAAAGAAATTAATTTATAACTTGACTAGTAAATCTCTCATGGACTTTAAAAATTGGATAGTAACTTTGCAACGCATTACATATAGAACCTAAATTTATGGTTAATTGGACATTTGATTCCAATTAAAGTTTTGAAAAATGCGACTAGTTTTGGATAGTTGCATAGTTTTGGATGACATATAGTAAAATCACAATCGTAGATGTTCAATCTTATATTAAAGCGATTCTATACTAGTTTTTCATTGCATGCGATATATTAATAACTTGGTGACCTTGACAGTTTGAATTGGTATTGTTCGCTAACTAGTGCTTATAAGTAGATCGTACATTTGGTTGTATTTATAGACAGCACAAATTGAAATAATACAAGAGTTAAACAAGATAACACTTATCCCAACTCAATTGATCATAAATGTTTCAAAATTAAGTTTCAAATCCCTATAGGGGCAGGATTTTACAATAGAAAATAAAAAAAAACACACATATAATCCACATTATAGCGTATCGGAAGGTACTAGTAGACTATTGACTGATATTGTAACATGAAAAAAATCTACGTAAATCAGATATATAACTAAACGTAATCGATTGGGCTAACAACAACGTATGTTATGTAGAACGTCAAGAAATCAGATATGGCGTAAAAATAATCGATTTATAATCAGAACATTTATAGACGTTCGAACTCCTATCTATTCGACGTACAACTGTGGTATCGGATGCATTACTCTGTGTGTTTTAACTGGTACTAAATATATCTTACTTAACACAGCTTAGCATTTTGTTTGTTAAATTTCAATGATATATATTTGACATGTATGCTTCGCACCCTTGAAAGTTTTTATATAACAAATAGTGTGTAGGTTTTTTTTATAAAGCTTTAATTTGATTCATGCACAATGTATTATATGCAGTGAAAACGCATTTCCATCATAACTTTATATACAATATAAATATTTTCAGTCCTACCTACATTTCATTTATACACAAATCGCGTTTTTGTGCCAACCTTGACATACGAAACATATCAAATAGCTCGCAACAAATATGTTGCAAAATAAAACTGATAAATCACATTGAGCTTTTTTTTGATAGTTTTCAATCTAGCACTCTCTGATTTCTCATTAATTTTTATGTTTTTTCTCTCTCTATCTCTCTCTCTCTCTCTCTCTCTCTCTCTCTCTCTTTCTCTCCCTCTCGATTGCACTTTAATGAGATTTGCATATGCCCATAGCACAAATATTTATGTACATACACATATGGATTGTATAATCGCGATAAAGATAATATTTCCTCGTGTTTATTTATGGGATTGTTTGTGTGTCGGTATTAGTTGATACGTCATTTCTTGCACTATATTCCGTCAATGGAAAAACTTGGTACATCACGTGTTCCTGACATAACTATTTCATTGTCCGATATATTCGCGCGTAATTTTTTTTAACACAATCTCGTAGCTTATCTTAAGCTATGGGTCACCAGTAAAGTTAGATTTTATATTGCGTCTATATGAACCGATTTAATTTATATATGTACATATACTTTTTAATTATATAATATAGTGTTGATAACATAACTACAAATTGTCGACTTGTTTGTTTATGTTAATGTACTTGCTCGTATAATGAAGAACAAAAATCTCATCTTTCGATACAGATTACAGAACTCTTACGTATGTAGATACATAGTTATATATATACGTACAGATGTTTGTCTTATCGTTTTTATGTGAATACAAGAGTATACGTACAGTTGTTAAATGTGTTTTCTAATTAAAATATGATCTTGGAATAAAAATGTGAATAAATTGGAAATTATTTTATTTGCTGGTTTTTAGTTGATTTGGCGAAATAGTTCGTTTGATGAGTATTTCATTTAATGGAAGGTTGTAATTTGAAAGTGATATATAGTTGATACTTTTCTATGTCTAAATGTATAAGGTATAACTCATACTTTGTAATAATTTGATACCGTTTTGTGTGGATTACACGTGAATTAAATCTTTGAACCAATTATATAGGCACTTTCAACTCCATACTATTTCCAGTGAAATTGAGAACGCATAGTTCGATTTATGTAGACCATACATTACATTGCTCGAGAGCAGCCTATAAGATAAAATGTTTGTTTTATTAAGATGGGAAATTTGTCATTCCAGAGAGGATCATAGATATGTTCATTCTATTAATCCTACATATATTATGTGGAATATACATCTGATGTAAATTCAACTACTTATGAATAAATAAATAAAAAGCAAGATAAAAAGGCATGTGCTTTATGTACCCGTTGGGAAAATTTCCATTCCAGCAACTTCCGCTTGAAACTAGAGTTGAAGTTCTATAAAATTTTTTTTGCGTTCAATCAGTTACTTTGTTCTTCGTATCTTCGTATATATGAAATATGGGGCCGTTTATAAATGACTCGTTTCAAAATAACGTGTGTTATATTCAAAATAAAATATCACGATATATGAAATATTACAAAGATATTTTAATAACTTGTTTTAGTTAAACAAAGGTAAATTTTCCTACACTTAATAGAAATAAATAATTAATATTATTGATTTTATTGTTATTGATTTTGTTTGTTTCTTATCTTTGCAATCTTTGCTCAAGGCAATCCAAGCTCTTTTATGGTTCACTTTTTTACATCCTACCTTATGGTTATCGATGGAAGGACGTCCGATTTACGTAGAACCAACCATCTTGACATTGCCTTGAAAGATTGAATTGAAAGGCAGCCTATACATTATGAACTTTAACAGGTGGTCGTAAATGTCATTCACACCGCCCAATTTTAATTTGGAATAAAGGCTCGTATACTGGAAATGGAATTCGAAAATTGAAATGTGTAAAATATTTTGATGTGTGAGACAATCAATCAATTTATTGTTGTATACCTCTAAACTGTAAAAAAGTTTCGGTTATACTTTAATTTGCCAGTTTTTAAAATAAAATTTTTTTTGACCCAAAATTCTGTGACGAACCCTCGGTTTCAGCACTATTTGACAAATTACAAGCATAGGCAACTTTACAATTTTGTATCTGTATAGTGGAATATCAAAATTATGAACAGTTATGGAATGACGCTTGAAATCCATTATGTTTGGCTTAAAATAAACTCAACATGCTCATTTTTGATCAACAATTTCCATATTATAGACTTGTTGACTGAATTGTGCCAGTTTATAAACGACTATGCGTGGAATGTACGACCAAATATGAAAAAAACGTATTTTATTTTTTAGCTATGAATCTACTCGAAGTAAATGATGGACCTTTGCAACTCAATCATTATTTTGGTAGAATGCTTTCTTACTTGATAAAAGGAGAGAATGTCGAGAATGAATATTTTACTCTCCAGTCTTTAATATTCTCATACTCTCGTTTTAACCTTGGTGTGGATAAACTTGATAAAACTTTGGAACATCATTTTCATAGTTTGTTATGCGCATATAACGCGTATAAGGACACCATCTGGTTACCGAACATATCAACCGTAATTAGTGTAATAAAACATGATCTCTAAGCGATGTGCAGGTGTTAATGCTTCAATGTGCATACCGTTCCTTGTATCTTATCCGTCAAATGTCATTTTAAAAGATGTTCTTACATGAGTATACAAAGCTATAGTAGCTTTATTTATCGCATTATTTATCGATTGTGTCTATTTCATTACATCGTTAAGCACACCCTTAAAAGATAATTTCAACAAGAAACAAAAAATTGCCAAGTTTCGTTGAAATTTTGCTGGTATGATGCCGTCTGGGCCCGATGATTTATGTGGCAAAAATCTATTTTCACCCGCATAATCCATTGTTTATTTTCTATTTCTATAACGAGATGTGTTTCTGAAAAAGTGCTGAGTTCCAACTCATCCTCAAAGTCTTCCAAAACGTTTTAATGAAGAGTTCAAAAATTTCCCACTTTGGGTTGTTCAATATCCATTTCTCTAATTAACCTGTAGGATATAATGAATCATGCAAAAATAAGAAAAATAATTCATTATTATGAATTTTTATTTTTTTTAAAGATACTGTTGATGGGTAATGGGCCATCAACGCAATTAGTAAGCACATCATTTTTTTGAAAAATGTTCACTTTATTGACTATTTTAACAGTTGGTGTAATAAGTTATACAACGGCATGCTAAGCATGCAGTGCGCAAACGATAGAACTCTTAAGTTCTTTGCCAAAAAGAAGAAGCCGAAAGGCACACTTCTTCACCTTGGCCTACATGAGCCATCTGTTCCCAGTCTGGAAGCACTTGGTTTTAAACCCTTCTTTGCTCTAAGTAGGGTCACAGCAAAGGTGATGCAAAATCATCTGAGGAAGGTCAAGGAAAAACTGTCCTCCACCATCCCAACTTGATTGGAATGTCTGGCGTACAGTCTTAATGATTCAGGAACCGTGGATTCATGGGAACAAAATCAAAGGACTCAATCCAATGACCTCAGGTTCTCTCCTGGTTAGTGATACCTGGTCGAGATCTAAAGCCTGTGTTTTTGTTATTAATAACATGAATTACAGACGCCTAAATGAAATTTGTTGTAATAACCTTACAGCAGTCGTCGTTGAATATGGTATTCGCCGTGAGGTTCCAGTGATCTTCGCCTATTTCTCATATGATTCGGAACTTCAACCTCCTACTCAAGAATTTATTATAGCAATAAAGTAATGATAACCGTAATGATATCCCAATAATTGCCGAATGTGATGAAAACTCACATCACGTATGCTAGGGCAGCACCAAAATTAATCCTAGAGGAATTTCCCTCTTGGAATACTTATCCGCGTCTTACCTAGTCTTCGCAAATGTGGCCCATAGACCTACCTTTTTGACATCCTCAAGGCAAGAAGTAATTGATATTACTCTTGCCTCACGGAGTCTTAGTGGAAAAATCTCTATCGTACTATCGCTACATCTACTTCTCTCTAACCAATGACGTTTCTCTATCGTACTATCGCTACATCTACTTCTCTCTAACCAACGATGAACCTGAAATTAGAGAATTTAGGACCCCAAGAAACATTGATTCGGAACTTTACAGACTCCTTCTCAACCAGGCACTTCTATCTTCAGTAATGAAAATCAGAAAATGCGGTGGAATGAAAAGAGTGCAGCTGACAAATTTAAAGAAGAGCTGTCCTTTAAGTAAGCCTAAAAGAACTGGGACATTGTGGACTAGGCAATTGTTCAGACTGAGGAAACAGACAAGGGAAATTCCAGAAAAGCAAATCTGTCGAAACAGCACTCCATGAAGTCGTTGGACGGGTTGAAAGATCACTGGACAAAAGAATTTGCCTTGAGAGCGTTTCTGGACATTAAAGGCGCGTTTCACAATGCATGCAATGAAGGCGCGTTTAACAAGACATGGCATAGAGACCACACTTGTTAGGTGGTTAATTTATTCGTTTCATGGTGCTTGTCCTTTCTTAATGGAAGCGACCACAGTCTCAAAAATGACAGCTAACCCCAATAAATTTTTAATTAAAAGGTTTAAAGTGTGCGGCGTCCTAGTTAAAATATCAAAATTTTCTTGAAATACCCAATTTTCAACCACCCTTACTTTATGAATTGGAAGATCCAGTAAGAGGACTAAACATTTATTTTGAAACTTAATTTTATACCTCTCACTATAAGAGGCACCGGTTTGAATTGTTAAAGCTTCCCATACCATAACACCATTCTAAACATCCATCTAAGTTGAATTTCGTCTCGTCTATAAGAACACGAATCTTTTCTATTGATTCTTGCAGGGTTTTATTTTAATTTTCTACGAAACTACTTTGCGGTTTAGTTTTGAGAATTTGAGGCGTTGAGTAATTTGCGGTGACTTTCTTTAATTGTTTTGGCAGAATACGTGCATCTTCGACTATGGGAGCTGTAGCCAGTAGGGTCAGAGAGGTAGTTTCTTATTACAGTTTTAAAAGGCCGATCTTTTTGTGCTATTGAACGACTAGTTACTTATGGTTAACCTTAAGCTAATGAACTATGCAAAAGCAATGTTTTTTTTACAAATAACAAACGAATGACATACAATTTATTATAACTCTATATGTAAACTAGATTGTAAAACACATCGATAGAATTGCAAATGAAAACGGGAATTAAAGTCAAAAAATACTTTGTCTTAAGCTGGTGAATAAATATAGCAATAAATTCATTCATTATAAAGGGTGTTTTTTTAAGAGGTTGCCGATTTTTTTTTTGAATAAAACACATATAAAATTATGAAATGACCAAAATTTTTTTTTATTTGGTAGATAATTTTTTGGCATTTAACATTTAAACACAATTTCTGGCATATGGCTACCACGACTATTTTTCACAAATGTCATTCTGGAGGTCCAATTTTCCAGCACTTTTTCAAGCATTTGAGGGCGTATGTCAGCAATGACACGTTGAATATTGGTTTCCAAAGCGTCAATCGATTGAGGTTTATCCACATAAACCAATGACTTCACGTATCCCCACAAAAAGTAATCGAGTGGCGTCAAATCGCACGAACGCGGAGGCCAATTCACCGGACCATTTCTCGAAATAATGTTGTCGTTGAAAGTTTCTTTCAATAAGTCGATTGTTTCACGTGCTGTATGGCAAGTGGCACCATCTTGTTGAAACCACATTTCATCCATATCCATATCTTCAAGATTTGACAACAAAAACTCATTTAACATGGTTCTGTATCGATTTCCATTCACGGTAACGCGTCGTCCTTCCTCATTTTTAAAGAAATATGGACCGATGATCCCACCAGCCCATAGACCGCACCAAACAGTACATTTATCAGGATGCATTGGTAATTCTTGAACGGCGTGTGGATTATCTTTGCTCCAAATGCGACAATTTTGTTTGTTGACGTATCCATTTAACCAAAAATGCGCCTCATCACTGAAGAGAATTTTACGGTAAAAAAATGGATCTTCGTTCAATTGATTTAACGACCAATCACTGAATTCACGGCGCAAACGATGGTCGTGTGGCTTTAATTCTTGCACCAATTGAATTTTGTATGGCACCAAACCCAAATCTTTACGTAAAATTTTCCATAAAGTCGATGGACAAAGTCCAATTTGCTGAGCACGACGACGAATCGATAAATTGTCGTTTTCTTCGACACTGGCCTCAACGACAGCAATATTTTCTTCTGTACGAACTCTTCTCATTCTTGTCGGTGGCTTGGCATCCAAAAGAGTGAATGTAGACCGAAATTTGGTAATTACGTTCTTTATGGTGGTCTCTGACGGACGATTATGTGCACCATAAAATTCACGAAGTGCTCTATAAACATTTTTAATTGAACACTGATTTTGAAAATAAATTTCCACGATTTGAAAACGTTGTTCTGGAGTTAACCTATTCATAATGATTTGCCAAACAATACTGAGTAGAAATGCCACTTTGAGCTGTCAAAACAACTGTCATAAAATAAAACGACATCTATCGGAAAAACAAACCTCCTAACAATACAACCTCCTAAAAATACACAGAAAAGTTGCAATAACCTGTGCATTCCTGACTCTTGTCTATAGTTACCTCATTTTATTTTATATATGTTTAGCTATAATTGGATGCAGGGTGGACTCCTGTACCCAACGCGCGACTCTTCAAGTAAAGGATGATATTTAGATTATTAGATAAGACAGAGAATTCACTACTATTATATAGAAAATAGCTTTCAATGTCACATATCTTGTTCAAGTCGATTCCTACAGAAACCTAGATCAATGTTTATAATACTCGTCGCCACAGTTACTTCACTATTATCGGTTTCTGAAAATATCCAATTTCAAATCAAATAGTGAGATCCTAGTCAGTTCGATTGTTTCGAATATATAATGTTTCTCTCATGAAATCTTACAATAATTCTAGACATGTGAAAATGTCTAAATTAACGCGTTTCGTTTATCTTCGTTTCGTTTTTTAATGACAGCAAATCAATTTTACATTTATATTAGAGTATAAACTCCTATAAAATAGAAAAGCTTAGTAAAATTAATCCCAAATCGCAGTATTTACTCTTATCTTCTGATAAGATGTTTGGTATAATAAAATCTGTAGACAGACTGCTTGGCAACCATAAACGTTATACTAAATATTTCATATTTTAACATAACATATATTTTTAGGATAGATTATAATTTATTATATATAGATTTTTCTTATTTATTTGGTAAATAAGTAATTAAGAAAAGGAATAATAAGAAACAAAAATCCTTGAAAAGTTATAAAATTTCAGTGACACTCAAATTAAGCTTTGGTAATGCGCGTCATTCGGATACATATTATATTTTACGACCACACCCACTAGATTCTTAATCCTTCTTAATTAATAAGAAATTAATGAGGTTTTTTTTAATTACAGATATTCCGATGGAACAGTTCGACTAAAGAATCCAAATATAGCGCTTATGGATCAAGATATATTGTATCATTTGGCATTGGGCAGTGGTAGTCATGATTTAGTTGAGATGTTTGGTGATATTAAGGTAAGTTTCAATTATTTATCCAGCTACCTCAATTTTAAAATGTGAGCCATTTAGCAACTCGTATAGTAATGATAATAATTAACTGTCGCGATAGGTATAGTAAACTAAAATTATAGAGTGGAATAAAGTTCGGTATTGATAGAAAATCGTGCAAAATACTTGCTTGATGATAATCTCATTTCATACATTCTATAGTTTTGGCATTTTATTTACTTATGCCAACGATGTTTAAGAATGGACGTATAACGACTGTAACTATATAACCTTGTGTTATTTTGTGGTCACTTACAAACGACAAATGCTTCTGGACTACAGTTTAGACAAGTTAAATATTTAGTTCATTAAAATGGCGAATCTCATATATATCAGAACGTATGTTTAACATTATGACTAAGCAACATGTGTTCTAAATTTAGGCAACTGTAAAACTATCTCAGCTTCAGACGCTGATCAAATTTCAAACGACCCGAGTTTAGTCAAAATTAGAACTTTATTTATTTCACACAATAAATTCAATAAATTGTGAAAGATTAATCATATGCCACTGGTGGGGGGTATAACACTATAGTCTTCATTTCACTTTAAATTGTTTAACACTTCACTGGTTACAACAATACTTGTCCGATACGGCGATTAATCACTGTTTACATACATTTGGATGGATTCTCGATCTTCCTTTTATGCTTACAACAGCCAATGTATAGTGGTGTGACAATCGTTACCGTTTAAGGCCAAATAACTTATAATAACTATAAGGAAAATCGCGTCGATATTTTGTGCCAACATGATATAATTCCGGAGAAGATTAAAAGATGGCACTAGTAGTAGTTGAACGAAATGTTTACATTTTTTAACTGCAGTTTTTTATATTTAACGAATTATTAACGAAACCAAAATTTAAAATATATAAAAAAAAATTAATTTTACTATCGAAATTGAAAATTTTTGAAGTAAATGGGCTTATATTTATAAATAATAATAAATAAATAACACATAATTTGTTTTTTTTAAAATTATGTCATTTCATTAAAAAATTACTTCGCGTGCCATCTATTGTTCTCGTTAAAACGTATTGGTATGCCATCTAGAAATCTTCTCCGAAACTAATATTTAACGAAATCATGCTGTCGTTGGCATTTACTATGAAAATTGACACGATTTCCCTTATAGTATTATAAGTTATTTGTTTAAGGCATTGAAGAGAGGTGTTATCCTCTCCTTCGGTTAAATTCGAACTAGCTTCGATTTTGAACCCTAAACTATCTGCAAATCTTGAGTGAATTTTAGGGAAACCTTTTCTGAATATGTGAAAACCTTAACTTAAATTAAAAAAAGAAAAATAATAAATCTAATTCATCTTCATATACATATGAACCTCACATCTTCATATACATATATTGAAACATCATAACACGTATGCATTGCCAAATTTCATTCGTCTTCATTTGAGAAGTAATTTGTTTTCGTATCAAAACGTGATTAAATTTAATATTTTCTCTCTGTTGACACACACACACATAAACAAACCCATTTAATTAAGATCATGATTAAATGTTATGTCTAGCATCAAATATATTCGTTTTTTTGTATCAATTTCAGTTTGTCTGCATGGGTGGCACACCAAAGCGCATGGAAAACTTTGCCCACTTCATTATGGATGAAATAGGCTATAAACTACCACCCGGCACACAATTACAAGACATAAGCGCATTTTCATATCGCTATTCAATGTACAAAGTTGGGCCTGTGCTATCAGTCAGTCACGGTATGGGTGTACCATCTGTTGGTATACTATTGCACGAGATGATTAAATTAATGTACCATGCCAAATGTAAAGATCCTGTATTCGTACGAATTGGTACATGTGGTGGTATTGGTGTCGAAGGTGGCACCGTAATCATATCGGAAGAGGCTGTTGACGGCCTATTACGTAATGTTTATGAAGTTCCAATACTTGGACAATTAGTACAACGACCGGCGAAGCTCGATAAAAAATTGGCACGCGAATTAAAATCGTTGGCGGAAGAAGATGATCCGTACGATCATACGATTGGCAAAACAATGTGTACAAATGATTTTTACGAGGGTCAGGGACGCTTGGATGGCGCTTTTTGTGATTTTACCGAACAGGATAAGATGGACTTTTTAACGAAATTACGCGATTTTGGTGTGATCAATATCGAAATGGAGAGCACAATTTTTGCAGCCTTAACACATCAGGCTGGTATACGATCGGCTATTATTTGTGTTGCCCTATTGGATCGTTTGAATGGGGATCAAGTATAAATTTTAGTTATTAGATCGAAATAAAATCTTTATAAATATTTATTTTTATAATTTTAGGTTAATGCACCAAAAGAAGTGATGAACGAATGGCAAAAACGTCCACAAATTCTAATATCCCGTTATATTAAAAAGCAACTAGCTAAACAGGGTAAATTAAAACCATTCCCAATAGCTGGTACAATAAAATCACCTCGACGATTTAAACTTGTCCAACAAGAGTCCGAAGCTCATGAATAAGTTTCGCGCAGCGGACCCTCTCTTTAATCCAATTTAAGATTTATTTAAATATATACACACACATATTAAATCAAATAATAATCATTACGTATAATATTTTAAATAGTATATTATTTTATAGATACAATTAAATATTGAAATGCCTATAATAATTATTAATTAATGTTTGTTATTTAAAATATTATATTATATAAAAAAAAAATTCATTCGATATCATTGTTATTATCTATATATAAACAACATACGTTTAATAAGAATTTAAGTAGTTCCTAGATACCTAGGCGCAGAACTTTTTCAGTTTTTTTTATTGCAACTGCATTGAGGAAGATGGCAGACTCAATTAAATAGCATTTTCGTTAATAACGTATTTATGTATATACCCATCCGACGAGACAAACAAAGGGTTAAACAGTCAGTAAGAAATTTAAGTAACAGGGCGACATCTGTAATATGACATTACTGACCAACGAATCTTTACGAACCTTTGGCTTAGATTCGTTAAATTCTATATAAGTAACAGTAAATAATTGATTTAAATAAATTTATTTTGACAGCAAATATCAGAGCCATCTAGAAATTAAGACGGTTCTTGAAATATTTTAAAATGTCAAATTTTTGTCGTTGATTTCAGTAAAGTTTTGACAAGTTGCCTTGCTGATTAGCTGGTTATGACCTATTACCCTAGATCGCCATCTTTATTGAAATCCTAATGCTTGATTAGCTTATTTTATTTTGTAGATTTTATTTCAATTTGTTTTATTTATTTATTTTTCTTTCTTTTTCTTTCAGGTTTATGTTTTAATTCGGTTATCCAAAATAAATAAATATAAATAAATATTCAATTGATTAAATAAAATTCATAATTACTTAAGCAATACCGATTTTAATTTTCTTTTTGTTTTTTTTTATGTTAATTTTATTTTATTTAAATATAATTTTAAATTATATTATTATTTTCAAATGAATTTTATACAAATATATATTATAATAAATTTATAAATACATAATTATAAAATTAAATTAAAATTTGTGCTTTATTTGTTGTCAGATAACAAAAAACAACACAAAATTTATAAACAAAATTGTTGTTAGGTTAGAAAATCAGAATTAATTGACAAATTAACTATGTATTTACATCGAATTTTATATTTCACTATAGTATCGCGATATACTGTCACTATATGTTTCTATTGTCATATCGATATCGTAGCGTCACGCTAGACTACGGCTGTTTCTGAAAACGATACTTATTTAAAACCTTCACTTATTTTGATGACATATTTTTGACAGATTGTCAAAAAATTATGACAGTTATTTTAGATTGGCTACAGTACGCAAATACGACTAGATCGATTAATATTTTATTCATAAATTTTGACAATCAATTTAGAATTTTTTGCAAGAGAGAGAAAATATGTCGTAACTTATTTTCTCTCTTATTTGTAAAAAAATTATAAATTGATTGTCTAAAATTATGAATAAAATATTTTTCGTTTAAGTATTTGTGACTGTAGCCAATCTACCAAAATACTTATTTGAATAAATTAGATTCCACTTACAAAACATATTTGTATATTTACGGCCATCTTAAGTAAGTAAACAAAATCCTACGAATTGAGTACACTTACTTATTTTGACAGATATTATTGTCAAAAAATTATAACAATCAGTTTAGATTGGTTAAGTGACATCACCATGGTACTTATTGGGTAAGTTAGATTCCTCAAGTAACGAATACATATTTGTGGAACCTATTAATTCAAATAAGTATCATGACGAGGTGACAAAATTTACGAATAAAATAATTTTTGATCTTAGTAGTCTTTACGAGTTTAAGCCAATCTAAATTGGTTATCATACTTTTCTGACAGTTTTCTTTTGTTATAACAAATTTTTCTGTCATAACAAAACAAACATCTTGGTTTTGCTTGATATACTAGCACTACTCCAGCTTTTTGTAGCAGGTAGAATGAACGTATAGCTTTATGCTATTGTGCAGCAAGGTATACGAATTGCTTTAGTTCGTGGTTCATGAGAATGATTTTTTATCTTGAGGTCATTAGTCGCTAGACACTCAGATGTTACAATTTTCATTGTACCTCATTATAGAAATGTCCGTAACCTTACGCTTACGAGTTAACTTTTAAATGGTTTTCTACCACTAATTAGTTATTGATCTCTCAAATTCTGTCACCTCATTTGAAATAATTGTGCAGTGGACAGACAGATATGTAACAATTAAATACTTGCCTCAAAATATTGTGTGTACGCTTCGGTATCGATAGGTAAACCAAATATTTGGACTAAACTAAAAAAGAAAAATTGACAATATTTATAAAATTAATAATTTAGATAGATCATAAATGGAAAATAAAATATAATTAATACAAAATCTTAATTACAAATCTGAAGACCAAAATTATAAATTTATAAGCCACATATAAAATGTTGTTTGTTATGTTTGATAGAATTCTTTAAATTTAAAATAAATGCATGAACCTTTTATCAATAGGGTTTTCCAACGGGGATGGTCGAATTTAAAATTTATATAATTACCATCGTAGTTTATGGTTTGTTTAGTGGCCGATAATTTACCAGTCCATTAACTAAAATTCATCGTCTAAAACCATGTTGGAAAACCTTATACTATACAGAACAGCCTAACTACTGTTGGTGTAAGATTCACAAAATGTACTTAACTTTCATTATTAAATTGAGAAAGCAATATTTAAATTATTCTTATAAATCGTTCCTCGTCTATGTACTACCGATTCTTCCCTGTATCCTTATATCTAAATTTCGTTTTTTAGCGCAGGACATGTAAGGATCAAAACTTAAATCAATTTAATATTTAAGGAGTTACCGTTCCTAACACTTCTCTTAATATTAAATAACTTACCAAGATGTTAGAGGTCTTTACGATTTCTTTCATCGAGGCAACCGTATATTCGTATTCTTCCAATTTGGTGCAATTTGTCATTGTTTTGCATTCAGTTTTGAATCTGGTGATTGAATAAAACTAACAAAGGTATTCTAACCAGTAGCAAATCGCAACTTGACATTATTCTCTGACTCTCTTGGTGCATAAAAGATCATGGCTTCAGTATAGTTTTAACAGAGACTTACCAATAATGTAAATGCAAAGTTCCCAGTTTGACGTATGCATAACCCTGCTTATTTATGTCCATCATCAAAGATATACAAAATGATAATTAAAGTATATAATCAATAAAACTTTAACATAAACTTAACTAATAATCTTATCTCATAAATGAGTAACTTTCAATTTTCTTACTATCATAATTATTAACATTTATATAAAAAAATATGAAATTTTAATGTACAAACTATTTGAAATTACAAAATAAATTAATTAAAGTTTATAAAAATCAATGAAATTAATTAAATTTGTTATTATTTATCAATTAAGATAGATAAACAACAAGTGGATACAATCAACAGGAATCCATACGTTTCTCTTTCTTTAATCTTGATTTCTCACTCCCACGATTGCTGAAATATAGGTAAGCATGTAATAAAGTGAGAAAAAAGTGAAGCATTATTTTACTCTAGACGTTTTAAATTTAAAATAGTGTTAGCAATAATAGTTAATCCTACAGTTAACTATATATCTATGTATTTGTTTATCAGTCTGTTTCAACATTTTTTAGGACTCAAGGCGCTCTTTTGCGGTTCACTTATTTAAGTCCTACTAATACCATTACGTACCATTACGTAGAATCTGTACATTGCAATAGCGTCATGCCAACATATAGTACTAACATGGAAGTCACATTTTTAGGATTTCAGCCACATTTTTAGGATTAATTTTTATTCGCCATCAACTTTGGTTACACTTGGAGGGAAATATTATAAAATATAAAATTTCAGCTCCTGAAGATCACTCGAAAATATAGTTTGGCATTACTATTCATTAAACTTTTCTCAAACGAACGAACTGCTTACTGTTTAATTATTAATGATTGGGAACCAGCTGTTGTTAAGTTTTTTGGAAAGACTACTCTTTTACCAATACATACTCAATATTTGATCGAAGAAATATTTCCCATATAACAATAAATGTACATGTGTGTTTGTTTATAAAATAGAGGTCATTTAGGCAAAGTATTGTCCCATTGATGTTGCATGGAAATACTAAAAATTATCAAATATTAAACAATATTGAAAAAAATTAATTAAATATTAAGAACTTAATGAAAATTAAAATACGTAATGTATGAAATTTGTAAAACAGCTGTAAAGTATCCAACCCTAGACCGACAATGTAGAAAATATACATCATATCCCGGCATGTTGCACCAAATTACAATCAACATATCTATTCAACAAATATCAACAAGTAAATATGTAAATAAGTTTGAACTTTGTAAAATAATTTGTAGCGTGAGCAATAGTATTTTGCGACCTTATCTGATAAATAAAACTTTTTTGAGACAGAATTTCAAACTAAGGAATTGTGTATGCCTCTCAGAGTATCGGACATATCAAGTTCTGATCTCTAATGACTTCTTTAAATATCGCGGTACAAATTCATCCGGAACAGCATGCAGAACGTGCTCGTACACTATTATCGTGAGTAATAAGACACGTTTTTAGGGGTGATGAAATTCGAGTATACAAAATACTTGAATCTCATTACTGCTTCAAATGTGTGGTTAGATCACTACTGAAATCAAAAGCGTACTGGTTCCTAAACGCAGAGATTGGATATTTGGTTTTGGACTCGATCTTGAGGCCAGCGGAAAATGAATACAGTTTATTTAGCAGGATTACATTTTTGTAGAACCTCGTTTGCAAGGATTCGTAATGCAACGAAATTGCAGACTGTTTGGCTAGCATTGGTTCTCGGTTGTGTTTAATAGGACTCGAACCAACACATCGTTAATAAAACAGCTAAAAATGTTGCCTTACTGAATCTAAATCTGATGTGATCAGCTATCTCTACTTGTCGTAAGGGAAAATAGTTTGTCAGAGAGTTTAACTCGAAAATGACAACTCGAGAATATTGGTTTCTGTACTTACTGGCCAAAGCCGTTTCAAAAGTCACCTTAATGGCATCACACTTATCAGTGATGCTGTATGTGACGTGTCTGGATGTTGGTGATAGCTTGCACTTCATCAGGGTTTCCATCGCAATACATCCCTTGTGTTCAACTCTAGGAGTATTCCCGTACATTTACTGCCTTCTCTGCCTTGGTCCAAACAATTTCAATTTTTTTAAATATGTCCATACAAGATTTGCACTATGGGATCTTTGTGGCATTGAGTATGGTACCTTAAAAGGTCCCAGGCACATTTAATAATAAAAACATTTTTATTGTTATTTATATACGTACATAGTTTATTTTACCTACATATATGTAATTTGAATTACCTCTAAAAATAGTTTTTTAACACATTTATTTAATACTCATGAATTGTCGTTTTAATACGATTCTAATACATTAATTAACGCTCATGCAGTCATTAAAATTACTGGAAACTATTACCAATACTGGTGTTGATTATCTATTAAATTTTTAATTCATTCAACTCCATTTCATCATTTACGTCATCTTCTTCTGAATCCTCATTATCGGAACCAATAACAGATGGTGCTGGAGTTGTGTGCCGCGACGAACTGGGACTTGGCGGTTCGCTATAGGGTCTGGGATAATTGAATGAACGGTTTTGTAACACTTCTGTTGCTTCGTCTTTATAGTCGGGATAGACGTCCTGTAGCGCCTTAACACGTGCTTGTCGGTAATACTGTGAATTTGTAAATTTAAATAATTTATACAAATTAATACGTTTAACGAATAACACTCACTATTCCTAAATTACGCCAATCTAGCAAATCACTCAAACGTTCTGTACGATTTCGTTGAATAATACGCTGGCGACGATTTAGTTTACAAAAATCGAACATGTAGCTCGCCAATTGTTTGACACTGCTCTCAAAGTCTATATAACGTCGATCGACAATATAAATACCGTACGATTTGGGATCGGCGATGTGTTCCTGCATAAAGCATCCGAATCCCGATAGATTTGTTGTTATACTAGGAATACCCATTACGGTACATTCAGCCGGAGTATATCCCCATGGCTCATAGTACGATGGAAACACACCCATATGGCAACCGCGAACGAAATCTTCGTAATCCAACCCAAATAGTGGATTCGTCGACGATAAAAATTCAGGATGAAATATGACTTTAACACGATCCTGTGTCGAATTAAATAACTGGCACCGTCTCACTTCACATAGTACGGGATCTGTTGAGTCGTCTATCTATAATGGATTAAAATAAAAAATTTAATTCGTTTACTCGTCAGCGTATAAGTGGACGACTACTTACAATATTATGTGTTGTAATCGGTGGCATTGTGTCCCGCTGAAATGAGTACAAACATCGTTTAATTTTTACCGTATCCTCTTTCAACAACAACTCATTTGGATCGGGCAAATGTCCTCCCAAACACGTATCATACATTCGTTTGCCAATTTGCGATTGGATCGTATTAATTGTATCGCGCAACGATTTCGTTAGGGCATGGCCACGTAACGACTCAACATTAAAGTTATTGGTGCGAGCGGGGAAAATTAAAAATGCCACGACTGTGACCCCCGGTTTATGGCACTTGAGTAGATGATTGAGACGGGCTAGCGATTCAATGAATATATCGGCTCCCTTGTTGGTGAACTCGTAGCGGCCGGCGATAAAGAAATACAGGGTGTTGTCTAGATTAAAATCGAAATGGCTGAAAATAATTTTATTATTATGTCATTGATTGTCGATTTAATATTTGTGATCGTACCCGTAAAAATGTCCCCGCACAAACTCGTTGATTTTCTCTTTATTGATTGCATGCAAATTTTGAAATTCATGAAGTGCTGAGAATTTTTTCACGTTCAACCCATTTGGCGTTATAATATCGGGTTTGCGTTTTAGTAAATGTTCTGCCTCGAAACCGGTAATGTCCGATACGGTCGTAAACGTATGCGCTAAATTAGCCGAAGCTCTCTCTAAACAGTAACGGTGGTAGATTTGTCGCCGTCCCGCCTCATAATCGCAATCAAACTTATCCAGATTATTATAAAAATCTGTTTGGCCGGCACACAAATATCGTCCGAGTAACGTTGCATGGGTCGTGAACACTGTTGCCACGTTTATGTTTCGTGTACGTAAAGCGATCAAACCGACACCGGCTTGCCACTCGTGAAAATGGGCGACGATCTTAGGCGAAAGTAGTTCATTCTCTTCGGCATGTATTTCGGCAAATTTTTTAAATTCCTCGATAAATTGTGCAATAAGATAGCCCAATAGTATGGCATCGTTCGATTCGTAATCATCAAACGGCATTCCGATGTGGCACTTATCCCAAAGTTCACTTTTAAAGTGATCCAATTTCCAACTACACGATTTGATGTCAAATAAAATCACTTGAGGATTTCCGTCGACCAGCCATGTGCCACAATGTAGTTTATAGCCTTGGGCACGCATCGCATTAACCGCTTTGCATAGTGGTGAATTATAGGGAAATTCACATTCGTCTACTTCGGTGCGAGCGCATTGTTCCATATATGGCCCCAATAAACATAATTGTTCGCCCATTTCTTCTGTCGACACATAAGCTTTCGACCGTATTACGGTGTAGATACCCCCCACTTTATTCGCCACTTCCCATGCAACTTCGAATGTCCAACGATTTTCGATGTTCGCTGAATGGCCACGATCGAGAAATTCGGCCAAATCTACAGTCGATTCGGCCCGATAAAATCGACGTGACATGTTTAGTCTGTTAATTGCTTTACACTATCACAATTGATACGATTAATTTATGAACACACCGCCCAATATTATTTATGGCCTATTGCAATTACATGAATATTACACAAGTATATAAGTTAAATGAAGGTCATATCGATAATGTGAAAATACACCAAAAACAGCAACAACTATTATTGCAGAGAATTTCTATGTTCACTGCCAATTTCCCTATTTGCACATACACTCACTCACTGTACACAACAATGCAATTGTATTATGAATGAATTAATTTTTCTTAAACTAGTTTTCTACTTTGTAACTTTCTTAAATGAACCAACCACCTCTGTTACATTACACAGTCTAACGAAAACAAAATAATTTTTTATTACTTTTCGTTAAGAACATACAACGTAAAGAAGTTGAATGACATTGAAAACAAATTTTGGTGTATCAACGCGACAAATTCATGCCACATATACAAACAAAGTACAAACGGTTTGGAAAGTCTTAATTTTTAGCTGCACGCAACGTTTGATGTCCCGCTCTCCCTTCTGCGCATATACCAAATTTGGTTGTTGTATTTAAGGCCGGTGTCGGAGAGACTGAGTGACGTAGACGAATAGAGATGATTTTTACGAGTGGTGAGAATGAATCAACAGAGAGAGAGAGAACGTAAACGCATAACGTACAGTCAAAATATTTTTATTGTTTTTGTCGAGTTTGGAACACCGAAATGATAAGAAAATGTGATGTCAACGTGTTCTTATCAAAAGTAGATGATTCGTGTGAGAACTTAAACCCTCATTGACCCGCGTAATTGTATGCTAAATTTTGGTCACTATAGTTATGCAACTAATATACTGTATGTTTCGTCTCACGTTACCTTCGTCGTGAATGTCAAGGTCAAGATGGTTGTCTTTGCCAGAAAATAATTAAATTGGGATTACTGTGTACACGTACGTTTGAAGGATTGTACAAAAATAAATCAATACAGATCGGCGGTTGATCATAAAGATTAATGTTTACATTCAAAATTTATTTGATTTTACAATTTTATTTCAGATGATGCTGATGAGTCGAATTTATTTTAAATTGTTCGAAAATTATTATTCTCGGTGGTATATCGTCGTCATAATCTAGATGCGGATGCCAAAAAACATTGTGTCAATGTGGGTTTACAAATAGTTGCGATTCGATAGATCGAGAAGATTTGGAAAATTAATTAAGGCGGCTAATCCAAGATTATTCGATCCAATATGGGTTTGAGAAAATGCAACTAAATGTGGTTAGATCGCTAGGTTGACGTCCTGCATCCGTCCTGCACCTCGAGAATTAAAAATGTCAACAAAACAAAACAAAATCGGATACCGTTGATAGTACAACGATCCCTCGTTTATGTGGAACATGCAGTTTTATCAGGTTTTTGTAATAAATTATAGGTCGGTATTCGGAAATGGAGAAAGAACGATGCACTTTGCGATCGCTCATGATCTCTAAATGGCAGATGTACAGATAATTTGTAAGACAGGGGAACTTACAACGCGGGTCTCTAAGTCTAATAAACAAATTAGTGCAATGAAAATATGAAAATATTGTCAGAAATAGTATTTTGCGATCTTTCAGCCGGTCTGGTGGAGTAAATACTGTCTGGGAAGTCATGAACATGTTGGATTTTGTCATACAGCAAACACTCAGTATAGTGGAAACTGCGTCCAAAAATTATTTCACATGTGCCACAAACTGTAGACAGAGATTTTCATTGAGGATTCATCCTATGAAGAATTCACTAGCTATTGATAATAAAGAATACCTGAAGAATGAAAAAAGGCAACCAATCTTTAAAAATGATACACTGTGTTGCAGCCACAAAGCTGTGTCGGAGTTAACAGCAGGCTAATGCAGGAGGTGGGTTGTCCATGATAGTTTTTAATCTCCTGTTGGAATACATCCTTCGTAAAAGAAAAATATTTCAGGACATCATTATTCGGACAATCTAATAATCTTTTGTCATATGCAAACGATATCTGTGCAGATGTGATTGAATTATGTGACAACGGAGTGAAAGAGTCACTTGATCTTCTTGAACAGATACAGTTTCCGTTGGTCTTAAAACCAACTCTAAAACTATCTGTTCAAGAAATGAAGATGCAATTGATTTCAGTAGTATGGCAACCATACGTTAAAAGAAGTGATGAGATTCAAATGAGAGGAGATCGAGAAGGTCCACCTTGCCACTGGCAATTGGGCTTTACATCCTTTAAGTCTTCGTCTGAAATCAAAATAACTTGCGAATGCGGATAAGCTGAAATTGTACAGAGCGTTGATTATCGTTGGATATAGGGAAAGAAGAGTCGGACCTTGACGGAAGAGTACGAGAGATGACTTCAAATATTCGAAAGAAGAATCATGCGTAAGTTCATTTATTGAGACCATATCCATGGCTGCCAGTTTAAATGATTTTTCAGGAATTATCATATGATTTATTGAAGGTTAGGTTAGGTTGTTGTTACTGCTTTCGCACACTTAGACCGGCGATGGTCCATTGTGATACCACTCTTTATACGGCTATAGGTCCGAGTTTTCGTAGAACCATCTGCGCATTGCATAGCTCCATGCCAGCCTATAGTACTATGACATGGAAGATGGGTCGGCCCATGGATTCTAAACACGACATGGGATCCAGATATATGTTCATTTTTACACCACCGATCGCACCGCCCAAACGATCGAAGGTGAAAAACCCATTTGCATCTTGCCCCGAATCGGGATTGTAATCCGGTACCTCCCGCTCCAACTGCCGCAGCTTTAACCACTGCGCCACCTGGACGGTCTGCCCAGAATTATTGAAACAAATAAATGAGCAAAATTATAAAAAAAATTAAACGATAAAAAAAAAACGATCTTGCCAGGAGTCGAACCTGGAATCTTCTGATCCGTAGTCAGACGCGTTATCCATTGCGCCACAAGACCTATTTTATCTTAAATTATACATGTATCTTCTTATCGTGAGTTTAGAAGGTGATCGCGGCCAAATCTCTAAACTTTTATTGAAAACGTGCTCGAGATGGAAACGAATAATTAGTGGATCAAGGTGAACAACTAAGTGAATGGTAAAATCCAATGTATGTGTGAGTCTTGGTCAGATAAATATCCAAAGCATATATGCCAAAAGCGATATGTTGCGGAACTATCTGGCCAAAAACTGTATGAATGTGATACTTATAAGTGAAACTTGGGAGCGTGAGAACAAGAAGTTTAGGATGAAAGGATACAATTTCAATCCAGACCGAGAGAAGATGGCTTCGGGGGTGTTGCAATTATGACACAGGAGTATCTGGTTTTAATACCAGTGGTGATTCCCTGCGTTGAATATATTGAAGTCTTCAATAAAATGTGTGAGTGACAGAGAAAAAACCATGAGGACTTATAATAAATTATTTGATTGGGTAAGTGATAAAAGTGACGTGATTGTAGGGGGTGATATGAATGGACATTCAAGGATGTGAGGGTGTGAAAGTAATGATGCCTGTGAAAACTTGTTGGCTGACCTCGTTCTAGATTCCGATCTCATAATCCTGAACGATGGAAGGCCAACAAGGATGGCGAATGTTGGGGCTAGTGCGATAGACATTACTCTATAATGTCTAGCGGACTGGCCGGCCAAGTCACTTGGAATGTAACAGATGAGAACTTGGGTGGTGATCATTATATGATCGAAGCATGTATAGGTGAATTGAATGTTGATAACCACACCAAGGTTATCATGAATGGTAAGAAATGGGTTAAACTAATGAATGTGATTCTCATATCAAATGAAATGAATGATGTCGACCAACTTGAGAATGTATCAAATGTATCAAGTTCTTGTAAACTTGGGTTTTCCTAGGAAAATTTGTGAATGATTTTTTGAATGGACGGAAATTAGTTGTGTGTGGAAGAGATTACCGATTGGAGAGAGAGGTGGATATTGGACTTTCGCAAGGAAGTAAAATTTCACCAACTCTTTTCAATCTGTATACGAATTCGATTCATGGACTAAACTCAGAAGACCAAGTCGTTCTGCAATTTGCAGATGATTTTGTTATAATGAGTAAAGGTGTGGATCAGGTAATCAACTGTTTAACTGATTTTAATTTACGGGTGAATACGAGAAAATGTTGTTGTATGGCTTTTCGAACGCGACAAAGTATTGATGTGCAAGTATATAGTGAAAGTATTGAATATATGATTTTAACTAGGTATTTGGGGATCTGGATCGATAAACGTTTAAGTTTTAAAGCGCACATGAGAAATTAACTGATAATTGTAAGAGTAGATTAAATGTTATCAAAAGGATGAGCAAACCGAAATGGCGAGCTCATCCTAGTGTGACTGACATGCTACGGAAGGCGCTAGTTTCCTTCAAAATTGCGTATGGAATTAGTGTATATGGTTAATAAAAGTTGAGAATGCATGCGTGCTAGAGTGGTGTTGTGGGCGATCAATTCAACCCCAATACACACTCTATGGTCGGAAATGGGTGATACACCTCTCAATTATAAGAAAGAGTGGATCACTGTGCGTGAAACTGTACGAATGATTATGAAAGATAATGCGTTAGTAAATGAAATGATAACCAGATTGCAGGCAGGAACAGATTTTAGGAAAACTCAAAGAACCGGTTTGATTTTGGAGAATATGAAATTCGACAAGATCCAAAAAGTGGTATTGTATGTGAAACTGGGTGAAAACTCTGGATGGTGTAATTTTGATTTATTTTATATTTAAGTTATGTTGTATTTGTATTTGTTTTCTTTTAGATGTGTGACGTAGGAACAGTTTGCCTTCGACTTACGTGATATTTCAGTGTTAACTTATAATAAGATATTTAAAATGTATTTATTAGTTTTGTGTTAAATAAATGAGTTAATAAATGTGTCTTGTTTTATTATTATCGTTGAATTCGCGAACATACTCCCGCGCCTTAACGAAATTTATTTAATTAATAATTTAATTGATTTGATGGTATGTATCGTTTGACTTCATTTTTTAGTAATTTTGAGTGTTGTGACTATGATGATTCGATCATTCCGGCATGGACACTTGTTATTCTGGCAAGTACCCATTGACTGGGATACATATTGTCTTCTGTGAGAAGACTGATGTCATCGATTTTAACTTGTTCTGCATTAGACTTCCATTTGTTTCGTTGCTGCAGTGACACTAGATAATAGCGATGCCATCTGTTCCAAAACTCTTGAAGCCGTTGCTGGATGTTTTGCCATTTTGACAATTTGTTAGATAGTACTTCAGTTAACCCTGGTTCCGGAATAACTGTCAAACTCTCTCCGATCAGCAAGTAACCTGGTGTGAGGATTTCTACATCGGCTGGATCATCGGTAATTTGACATAACGGCCTCGAATTAAATAATGGCTCAATCTGGATAGCCGTCGTTGTCATTTCCTCGAAAGTAAAATAAGGTTTCGTCACACGTTTCGAAAGGTACTTGAATGATATAACGCACGTCTCCCATAATCTGCCAAAATGAGGAGCATGAAGTGGTTCGAAATAAAAATGAATGCCTTTCTGCAATAAAAAATCAGAAGTTATTCGATTATTTGTTTGAAAAATTAGTTGATGTTTTAGCTCTTTGAGGTCTCTGTTGGCTACCATGAATTTGGCTCGATTATCACACCACATTTGTTCTATTATTCCACGACGTGATATGAACCGTTTTAGTGCTACTAGAAATGATGTATTGAGTCCACTCGCTGCGTTCAAATAGACTGCCTTGACCACTAAACAGATGACCACCGCCACATACGCCTTATCAGCTGGAGTGTTTCTACGTTTCCTTGATTTGATGTGTAGTGGTGCAAGATAGTCTAACCCAACCTTGAAGAATGGTTGACTTTGTGTACACTGTTGTGCTGGTAAGTCTCCCATTTTCTGCTGCGACTTGTGGCATCGATGTCGAATGTATACTATCCGCGAATTGATACAACTTGAAGATTCTTTTAATCTTCCTCTCACTCGTAAAACTCCTGTACCCATCATTTCAGCTGGAGTGATCATGCTCGTATGGTTTGTATTTTTGATTCTTTTTTCTGGACGCTTGAATTTTAGTTCCATCTCTAACAATCGCTGCTGGGCTGCTTGAAACGAACTGCCTAATGGATGTCTAGAGTTCTCCTTAAGTGGCAGTCTTACGATACATCGACCAGATGAATCCTTTATGATTGTATCTTCAACATATTGTTCAGACAACCTTCTCGTAGAATTTTGATGGCCATTGAATGATGAACCTTCTTTGTTTTGGTTGTTATAGGTTCCAGCGACTAACCATCCAAATTTGGATGATTGTAATATTGGAAATCCGTTTATGGTTCGTTTTTCAGGATTTAATATCTGGAAAAATATATCTGCTCCCAGTAAGATATCGATCTGACTAGGTTTAAAAAATTGTGGATCTGCTAAGTTTAACCCCGCAATTTTATGTTTAACATGAATTGGTTCATTTGGTAGCATGTTTGTGATGTTACCGATGATATGAGCCCTTACAGCTAATTGATATTGGTTATCAATTCGTGAATAGATGGTCATATCGGTTACTCCTCTAGTTTTGCCAGTTGATGATGATGCTAAGCCGTAGATTGAAATGGGACTTGATATTCGCTTGAGGCCTAGGCGTAGTGCACATGACTCGGTCACAAGGGAAGTTTGTGCGCCTGAGTCCAGAAGCGCTCGAATTGACTGACGTTCTCCGGTACTTGTTTCGACATATATAATCGCAGTTGGTAGTACCGTTGATGGCGATGAATGAAATGAATGTAATACATTGCTTGTTTTATCTGGTTCTGTTACTTCTCTGCTGTACGTATCCGGCATCGTCTGACTGCTTGAAGATCCATTAAGAGTAGCGCGATGACTTGATATTTTAACTGGTTTCCGCTGTGCTTTTGGTCGACTCTGACTCGAATGTAATAATGTGTGATGACGGCATTGACAAATCATGCAAGTGAATTTTGAATAGCATTTTGTGCTTAAATGACCACCTTTTAAACAATTATGACAGAGATTATTTTTATTAATAAATTTTATACGAGTCTCAATATCGTCGTTCTTAAAAATTGGACATTTAAACAATGGATGTGACTGGTTGCAAGCTAGACACTGTGATGGAGAGTTAGTGTTAGAAATGAACGTTTTTGCAGTAGGTCTTGAGGTGATCTTCTTCGTTATGTCACAAACTTCCAATGCATCGCATCTTCTATTTAAAAACTCTAAAAACCTTTCAAATTTTGGAAAATTGTTACCGACGGATTCATGCGCCCACATTTGCTTTGATTCGCTGTCTACCTTTGTTAATAGAATGTGTATAAGCCACGGATCTCTTTGTTCTGCGTCTGGCCCCACTGCCCGAAGACCACGAATTATTTCATCAGCTGCTTCTGTAACACGACGTAATTCTTTACCATTGGTTTGAGAACATGGTTTTTGATCAAAATATGATTGAATTAATGATGACACAATCGGAATTAGCTTATTGTATCGACTACAGATTTTATCCCATGCTTCGGAGTAATTGTTTTGTGTAACTGGTATATGTCTAATTAGAGCAGCGGCTTCACCAGAAAGAAGTCCCACTAGTATTTGTAGTTTATGTACTTCGGTAATGTTGTGATTATCATGCACAGTGGTCTTGTATAAATCATGAAATGAAGCCCAGTGCTTGTACTCTCCAGAAAACTGCTCGATTTGGATTTTTGGTAATCGCACGTGTTGAGACGTATTAACACCATCGTAAAACGTTCTCTGCTGATCGATAAACTGTCCTAACGTGGTGTTTAGCTCCTGATTGTCCTTTAAACCACCATGAGTAGTAGCAGCTTTGGTTAACAATGCATGCGCCGTGTAATATATATCATCAGTATCGTTGGTGATTGGCTCATACTTTGGATCTTCGCATAATTGGTTTTCTAGCTCGTTCACCGTTTGGTATCGAGACTCTAATGTTTCCAGTCTGACCTTTATATCCTCAACGGTGGTATTTTCATTGATTGATTCACTAAAGTTCTTTATGTATATCATTTGATTAAGCGCTCGATCACGCATTCGAATAATTCTATCGCTCATCTTTTCACTATGTCACTTTGTCACTGATCACTTGTTGCACACGCGGTTCTGATTAGCTCAATGGCTATTAATTTCCACCCAAATTTCAGGTAATAAATAATTTTAATAAGTAAGATAATTTCTTAAATGTACTTATCTATTCTTGTGGGAAATTCCCGGGTTTTCGGCACCAAAAAATGTATGTGAAACTGGGTGAAAACTCTGGATGGTGTAATTTTGATTTATTTTATATTTAAGTTATGTTGTATTTGTATTTGTTTTCTTTTAGATGTGTGACGTAGGAACAGTTTGCCTTCGACTTACGTGATATTTCAGTGTTAACTTATAATAAGATATTTAAAATGTATTTATTAGTTTTGTGTTAAATAAATGAGTTAATAAATGTGTCTTGTTTTATTATTATCGTTGAATTCGCGAACAGGTATGTTTGAATTTTGGAGGCACAACAAAAGCTTTGATGAATGAGTTATCAGTTAAGAGAGAATTTCGCATGATGCAAATGAAATATTTTGCTCATTTGACTGTGTATACAGATGCTAGTGTGAATGATGATCGTGTGGGTGTTGGAATTTACATTCCAACACTAAAAAAGAGAAAATGTTAAGAGTTAATGATGCATTTTTATATTGAATGCTGAATTGATAGGGATTCTGGAAGGAATCAAGTTGGCAATGAGTGACGGAAGAAGGAGGGTTCTTTTACTATCCGGCTCTCTGAGTAGTTTAGATTTAATAAGTAAGAGAGGGGGTACTCAGGGCAATGTTTAAGTGAATAAGTTGTTTGAGTACTTTCAATCTTGTGGGAGTGAAGTTGTTCTTCAATCGATACCTTCACATTTACAGATTGAAGGTGATGAAAGAGCCGATAAGTGCAAGGAGGGTGAATGAAATATTAAAAAAGGGGTATAAGTGGATATAAGACTATGTTTGAATTTATTAAAGTGAATGGTATTGAAGTATGAAAGCGGATTAAACATTATATTATTTTGTATAATTTTAAATTAATTATTTTACAAAATAATTGTAAACACTAATAATTGAAGTGTATATGTATATGCTCCTACGAAAGGGGTGACTGATAGAGATATATCTCTGCGGATATTAGGAAATTGCTTGAATTGATACCTGGAAAAATAACCTGGGTGTGTGAGTTAGGAGCTGTTGTGTGAATTTTCATAGCCGACCTCATTCTGGATTTGGGGTTTGTAATCCTGAACTATGGAAGTCCAACCTCGATGGCGAATGTAAGGACTGATGCCGGAGCGAAAGACATTACTTTAGTGTTTTAAGAGGTGAATGGACATATGTAACAAATGTTGTGTTTGAGCAAGTAATTCAACTATTCGTTACAATACTTTGAAATGGCGACTACAGTTCGATACCACAAGTTGTCGTTAGAATGCTACTAGTAAGAATCAAAAAATGTAATGCATTTGTTGTTGTAAATAAAATAAAAGAATTTCGTAGTTTGTACTACTTGGCCATAGCGAACGATCGGTCAAGGTCATGTCAGTCTTAACTTATAAGTAAAAATGGAATTATCAAATGATTTATTGAAACAAATAAAAGATATAAAGCAACGATCTTGCCAGGAGTCGAACCTGGAATCTTCTGATCCGTAGTCAGACGCGTTATCCATTGCGCCACAAGACCTATATCTCTCAAACTTTACATGTATGATCTTATCGCGAGTATAGAAAGTGATCGCGGCCAAATCTCTAAGCTTCGATTGAAACCGGTTATTTGTTCGTGTATATGTATATGCTCCTACGAAAGGCTCCTGGAGTTGGGTTTTGTAATCCTGAACTATGAAAGTCCAACCTTAAAGGCGAATGTAAGAACTGATGCTAGAGCGAAAGACATTACTTTTGTGTTTTAAGAAGTAAATGGACATATGTACCAAATGTTGTGTTTGATGGAAGGAAACACATTTGGGTTAAATAACTATTATTTGTGTGAGAACTTCGTTTTGTATTGTTTATATATAACTTGGGCAGAAGAACACTCATCTCCCAAAACGAGTGACCACTTGATGATAGAAACAGTCGTCATTCTTCTATAGCGATACATGTCCAGCGTTTCGATAAATGGTCAGCAAGTATTTCAACTATTCGTTACAATGCTTTGAAGTGGCGACAACAGTTCGATACCACAAGCTGTCGTCAGAGTGATACCAGAAAGTAAAAATCAAAAATGTAATGCATTTGTTGTTGTAAATAAAAAATTGAAAGAATTTTATAGTTTGTACTACTTGGCCATAGATGACATTAGTTTCGTTGAAATCAAAATTAAAAAAGTACTTTTTATAGTCTCAATATAGGTGTCAGCACAACAACGCAAAGAGTATTTATGGTGTATTTGTCGTAGCATAAACTTAGGCGTACTAATAATTTGTTTGATCAATAAAATTGTTTCGTTTAGTTTTGCGATTAAAGCAATCAAGCAACAAAACTCATTTCTAAAATTGTTTTGTTATTTTCACAATATCAATTAATACATACAGCAAAATGATTGAAAAACCTCACGAGCCAATTGTACAAACCGATGTTCAATCTGTAAACCAGCCTCGTACCCTTTTGCAAAGGTACAACATAAATATCGACCATTTGGATTTTGATTACATCAAGGCAACGCAAAATGTACGAGAATTGGAGAAAATCGTATTAATATTGCGATCGGGACAGGAAGGATATTTTCCAGATTTAACGAAATGTGCCGAAGATCGCTTAAAGGTAATTAGCCCGGGAAGTAAAATTTTACGAACGGAAGAAAAAATTTGGTCACGCGATTGTATGGACACCCAGGAATGGAAAGAGTTGACAGATGAAATTGAGGTAAAATGAATGGAATGATTAATTTATAGTCGATAATCTATGGTTTTGAGATTGCAGAAATGGGAGCACGAAATGAAAACTTTTGACAATAAATTACGTAACGATGATCAAAACGGCGTTGATAATCAAATAAATTATCCACCTATTCGGCAAGCTAAGGGTTCAACGGGTACTGAAATGATAAACCAAACTTCTAGTTTAAAGAAAAGCAGCAGCAATCGTACTCAAATATGCGATTATGATAAGTGGGATAAATATGACGCAGGTATGTACTATGAAATAAAAAACTATATTTGGAGGTGCGGGGCATCGATCCCCGTACCTCTCGCATGCTAAGCGAGCGCTCTACCATCTGAGCTACACCCCCATGACGCAAAAATTTATTTTAGATGCTGAAATTACAAAATTGGATTTACATGAAGAGCGTAATCGTGATTTACACGAAATGAAATTAAAACGAGAACAAAACAAATTGATTGAAGAATTGGAACCAGAAGCAAAATTAGCCATACAACTGTCTGAAGTCGAGAAAGATGTCCATGCGACAAGATTCAAAGACCGAGGCAATGAATATTTTCGTACACATGATTATAAGGAAGCCGTTGCTGAATATACACATTCAATAAATATGAAACCAACAGCTGCAGCGTTTAATAATCGTGCAATGGCCTGTAATACCTGGTAATATTATGTGTATAATGAGAATAACTATATGTTTTGTATTTGTTATGCAGATCTAAAGTTGAACTTTAATAAGAAGGCGCTAAGTGATTGCAATGAATGCTTGGCTCTCGATCCTCTCAACATTAAGGCGCATTTACGAAAAGCACAAGCATTATTGAATAACGATAGGCGTCGCGATGCCTTTTTTGTGTATGAAACAGTACTATCGATTGACCCGGAAAATAGCACAGCCCAAACGCAGATTAACGAATTGAAAAAACAATTTCCCGAGCTTGTTAAATCTCAAAAGTTCCGAATGAAAATTGACGAAGATGAAGTACCACCGCCATTGACCACTACCACCGACGAACAATCTCAACCTGTCGATGATGAACCGGTCAAGGATATCGATTTTGCGAAATTAATTATACCCAATAAGATTGTCAAAAATCGGATACCGGACGCTATTAAAGCATTGGGCAATTTCAAAAGGGAGACGACAAAAAATATGCGCGATGAAGCGAAGAAACGGTTGGAGCAGGAACATCGCGAAATTTCTATATTGCCGCGTAGTGAAAAAAGGAATTCCAAACCGTTGATACAGGAGATTTGAGATTAATAAATTTAATTAATTTAATTATTATGATGTTTGAGTTTAAAAAAGCGTTTGGATAGTTGTAGTTGCTGCGGATTTTTTTTTTATTACTATGCAATCTTTTTAGGGGTTCAAGGCACTACCAGCTCTTTCGTGGTTCGCTTATTTACGTCCTTACCTTACGCTTTGCAGCCAAATCGAGGACGTACGGCTATAGGTCCGAGTTACCTAACCATCTGCACATTGCATAGCTCCATGGCAGCGGATAGTACTGACATGGAAGATGGGTCGGCCCATGGATTCTGCACTCCAACAGGGGGTCATAGTTGTGTTTATTCACACCACCGATCGGAATCAAGTGGTGAAAAATCCCTTTTGCATCATGCCCCTATCGGAATTTGAACCCGGTACCTCCCGCTCCACTTTAACCACTGCGCCACCTGGGCGGTGATTTTTTTTGCGTTCAATAATATATGTTGGTTTGTAATTAATTAGAACTGGATTACTATTGGCCGCATAGTAATACAGAGCACCGAATTACCTAAGTAAGAAAAAACATGAATAATATAATCTCGATGAAGGTCGCTCTGTACGTTGTAAGATTTGATGATATATCTGATTGAACTTTTTGTATTGGTTTCTTTAGTTTCACAAGGTGTCTACAGGCTAGGCTAGATTATCTAACTTGTTGACGGTTATTGTTTTGATTTTTCTACTACGCAGACACAGACTTTAAAGCATTCGAATTATTTAAGGTGCAACCAAACAGCCGATCGCTAGATTACTATCAGTGAGGACTGTGGAATATATCCCTATTGTATGCCAAAAAGCACTTTTAAACAGGCATAGAATTTGTTGTGCTCTCATGGTTAGACACATGTAACGAGTAGTCACTTAACAAGCAGTCATCCAATTACGTCAGATCAATACCGGTCTAACGAATTTGCAACGCTTTCCATTGGTGATCCTTACGGCCCTGTTTTGGAGAACGAACGTAACATTCCACGTCAAATGCGTTTTGACACAACCTCCCAAAACATTTCATACTTAACCTGCTGTCTATAACCTTAACACGTTAATAAAACCTTCTCCTAAAATGTAGGGCGGTTCATTCCAATTCCGTTCTTAGGAATCAGATATTGACAGGATTATGATCGTTTCATGGGACAACAAAGCCACACTCCGCTAAAGTAAGGGGCACCGAAGCCTAATCTATGACTAAGCGGGTATAACTATAATATCTTTAACGGTACGCTCAAACTGTGCAGAGTGTTAATCAGACCCAATAATATGTCTGGATGTGAGTGCTGGGTTCTAACATTCGAAACCCAAACCACATGTATGTGAAATATGGCAAAACGCGAATCGTTAAGTGTACATATTTAGAGCTTTAATTACGAAGTGCCTAATATAATGCCTAAAATCAATCTCTCAGCATTCAAGATATCACGAGAGAACAATCTGGGACCTTCTTCTTAACTACACGGTATGAAGAGTTGGAGCTTGATCGTAACCGATGAAGTCAGATTGTTAACATGGTACGGTTGGCGGGTTAAACAATTAGTTTCTGTTTTAAAAGGTGTGATCGCCAAACCTGGCCAAGTTTTTGAGATCTTATTATGTTTTTTAAATACAGAAATCATCGATGTTTTCCAGTTTAGCCATTATTCCATTGAACAGTATGCGCCTTCATTTATATCCGCGATCACCCTGTTGCTAACGAATTGTTTATATCGCCAAATAAACAATTATATAATATTTAACAATATTAGCTTCATATTTATTGACATTAGATACGATTCATGTTTTCTACATTACGATCAGCATCCACATATTTTTATCTCCGCTGACCAACAAATTAATTATAATTGCTGAATATTGTAAACAAATATTTTTATTTACAACCAACTTAAGTATTCTAATTTTATAATCACATATAAGTTTTATAAATTAATTGACATGACATATATAAACGAGGTTTTGTATTACGAGACACGGCCATATTATTTTGTACAGCAACATCCTTCGACTTTAGCGCCTCCCGTTTTGCATGGACACTTACATTGACATGTACAATTTGCGGCACCTTGACATTTTGATGGATCACAAGAACAATCTGCAATCATAATTAATCAACAATAAAATATATTTAATTATTATTATGATTTTGTTACAAATCACCTTTACAGTTTGGGCAGCCCATTCTATATAGTTAACTTTACTATAGCTTCGATTAAACCTTTAGCTAATTGACACTGTTACGAGTATGTTATAACGATTACTAATGTTAATCGAATTCAAAAAATCTGATTTATATATGCCAATCATTATGTGCGAATGTCGTGTGCACAAAGCCAGAATGCACACTGCTTAAAATATAGACTTCAATAGCACCGTGTTGAAAAAATTGAACGTGTGAAACGAGGGAATTCATCAATGATAACATTTATTTACGACATTTTTAATTGTTATCAATGAAATAAAATTGAGAATATAAAGTTGCTGATAAGAATATTTATATTTCAAGTGTGAACTGTACAAAGTAACTTATCGGAAATTTAATGCAAGGAGGTAGGTTAAACAGGACTGACTTCATTCATTCGTAATAACTATAATAGCTATGCGCCTTCAAATACGTATTTGTAAATATCACACATTATATGATAGTTCGCTCGAAGCCACCTGCCATATACAAATGAAAACACGACACGACATAAGACGAATACGTACCGCCCAGGTGGCTCAGTGGTTAAAGCTGTAGCAGTTGGAGCGGGAGGTACTGGGTTCGAATCCCGAAATTGAACACATCTATGATCGTAATGAACACATCTATTATGACTCCCTTTTGGAGTGCAGAACTCATGGGCCGACTCCTGCCAATATTTTCTTTAGTTTTGAGTACTCATCTTTCTGTCTCACCCGAAAGTAACGGTTTCGTTGAAGCTTAAATTCCAGACCATGGCGCCAAACCTTGTCAAATAACGTCTAAGCTACGTCTAGGAATACTGCTGAACATAGATTCTTTTCTTCCAGCGGCTCTTCAATCGTATCGGTCCTATGTACCTGTTCTATTGTTATATGAGTGGCCTTCTCGAAACCCAAATTGATGTGGTAGTATAAGTTTTCTATTCTCTATAATTGGTCTTAGTCTCTTCAGAAACAATCTTTCGAAAAGTTTTGATGTGGTTGTTCATTCTCTTACCGGTCATTCATTCTTTGCCTCCCCAGTTGGTGCATTCATGGTAATTTCTAGGTGTTCGGCAAAAAAATCAGCTTTTTGTTTATTGCTGTGAGCCCAGGTTCCATCAACTTGTTTTTATGGGTGGCATTTGTAGTTTACGTCTTTTCAGACTTTTAGTGGCCTTCCACAACGATTTTGAGTAATTATGACCTTTTAATATGACATATAATATGACTTTCTAAATAGCAGACTGAAAATCCTCAAAATAAATATTCGAAAATCAAATGAATTAGAACTCACATCAGAAAAAAAGTTCAACTTAGGACTTAAACCAAAGTTGAATTTGAGCCAACAAAATACGATTTTATATCATCAGCTTTGAAACCCATAAACCTGAGCAGCCACTGAACATAGTCTCTCGTATAGCAGCAATATCTGAATCAATCTTATTTAGGGTCTTATCACGATTTAATTGCTTTGACACGTTAAAACAACCACAATAAGTCCAAGTTCCTTTACAAAAACGTAAACGGACGGGGTTTAGTTACGTAAGGGAACGGAATATAACCTGTAAGAACTTGAATCGGAAACTGTTCACCTCTCCAAATCCCATCTAATGAAACACATTAAAGAAATCGATCTAATAAATGATCTCTATCCTCAAAGGGCCATTTTTCTCGAGCACTCTGAAGCAACGAAAATCGTATTTAGAAACATCCTATAAGACAGCAGCTGGATTATAAGAGAAGAAAATAAAAAATTACCATCCTTGGGTACTTGAGTTATAAAGAGTTTTCCAGTAAGAGATTTTATTTTGAATAGCTTGCTATTTGGGCAGCTGTCAATTTTGAAGCTGTCGTCTTTTGCTTGACATGTGACAAGTAAATACTTCGCCATTACTAAGAATGGTACGATGCACGTTAAAATTCACAACAAAAGAGATAAAAAATTTTCTCACAGTGCGTCGCTCATGAACAACTGAGAATAGTGCTGTTGAAGCTGCTCGTACTGTTGAAGAAACCCCAGCTTTGTCGATTCCTCGTCGATTTTTGAAATTAGACGAACGACGAATACTTCCACGAACGACATTACACCATATTTTGCATAAAGTGCTTAAGACTTTTAAAGTTCAGTTAACACATGGACTCGTATCTTCGTTAATTGGATCCGGATTTTCATCGAAAAATCATCTTTAGTGATGAGGCCCATTTTCACCTCGGAGGCGACGGTAATAAGCAGAAAGTGCAGCACTTGGGGCTCAAAAAATCCAAGAATGATTGTTGAAAGGCCTCTCTAAAAGCTTCAACGCACGTCACTGTTTGGTGCTGTTTTTGGGCCGGCGGTGTGATTGGATCTTACTTTTTTGAAAACGAGGCTGGTGCAACTGTAACTTGTGGTTTAAAACTTTTAGACTTTTTCTTTGGACCACGTGAATTTCCACCTTAATGGTGCAATTCGTGAATATATCGAGGACATATACAGCCGCAAATGTACGAAATGATCTATAGTGCTGCAAGCGTAGGCTGCAATTTAACTGATATCGTTTTCAAATGTTAATGCCATACCTTCCTCTTTACAATGAAATAATGATTCATTGATTTCTCTTAAAAACACTAGCTTTTTTTAAAATATCAAAATGAAACCTCTTATTGGAAAACATTTTATAATAACCCTCAAAACAATCTATTACGATCAAATAACTTATAATAACTATAAGGGAAATCTCATCGATATCATGTGCCAACATGATATAATTTCGACGAAGAATAAAAGATGGCACTAGTAGTAGTTGAACTAAATATTAACATTTTTAACTACTGTTTTTCATATTCAACGGATTATTAACGAAACCAAAATTAAAAATCTAAAAAAAAATTAATTTTAGAATCGAAATTTGAAATTATTGAACTTAATGGGCTTATTTATATAAATAGTAATAAATAAATAAAACAAAATTTGTTTTTTTTGTCAATTATGTCATTTTATTATGAAATTATTTCGCGTGCCATCTATTGTTCTCGTTAAAAACGTATGGTATGCCATCTAGAAATCTTGGCCGAAACTAAATTTAACGCAATCATGCTGTCGTTGTCATTTACTACAGAAATTGACACTATTTCCCTCGTAGTATTATACGTTATTTGATCACGATGCTCAAGCAGAACTCACATTGACTAACAGAAATGAGAAAAGAAAGCAAGAAAGTAGGTTAAGGAACAAATGCGGAAATATTTAAGGATTAAGTTCAAGTTAAGAATTAATTATTAATAAAATTGAACACAAAATCGTAATAAACTTTGACACTAAATAATTTCAGCACAAATATTAAAACTTTATGGTTCCGAATCTTATAATAATGGTGAAAACATACAATTATGATGACGCCAGAATTATAATAGAAAGAAATATTGAAAAAATTGGATGACTGAATATTTTGACACAAGATGCTGCTTTGCTCAACAAGAAACGTAAATAAATTTTGGCAATAGATGTCAGTTCTCTAATGATTAGTTCAAACAAACAAAAATCTAAATTTAAATTAAATTAAATCATTTAATAACTAAAGTAATAGCTAAAATTTTTTTTATTAAATGAAAACTCGACCCATAGATGGCGTTAAATTTAGGAACACAAGCGACGCCATTTAAATAACGAAATTCATTTTACTCGTGGATGCAATCATCGAAACAAATGCTTAGATGTCGATGATATCGCTTTATTTCAACGCAGCTCGAAATTGAGAATCACTTCTACACCATCATCTGGAAACCAGGGTGGATCCTGCAAAGACATAACAAACAAGATGAAACGAAAAGAGAAAAGCTTAATCTTCTCCTGGAATGTGAGTTTCTGTTTAGTTAAGTATTACTATAATTGTTATAATTTTGACCCAATTGATCAGGTTAAACCCAAAGAGATGTTTATTTACAACTTATGGAAAACTCGTGAACCCTAAAGAGCTGTGGCTACAAAGTTAGGAACAGAAGAAGTCGAATTTTACACTTACGAAGGTCTATTACAAAATTGGTTTAAAATAAAAGAAGCATAAATTAATTGAAAGGATAAAATGCCACCATAGCAAGAAGTAAAGAAGAAGAATCGAGGACCCAGTTGAGCCCTTGTTGAGCCCAAGTCATATTCAAAACTAATCTCAAGGAGATATGAAATTAGCAATAATAATCAAATTTTTCCGATTTTTTTTGGTTTTGTTGACATTTTTAACTGTAATTGGTTTTTACGGATGCGGGTCGTCCGCCCAGCGATCCAACCAGATTTAGTCGCCTCCTACGACAAGCTCTAGATACTGTGGTGGTATTCTATGGATCTCATGTTTCGTTCGAAATATTTACGAAACATGTTTGCCCCCAACCACAGGGCTCAAGACGTGAGAAGAAGACGTGAGATCGTATCGGTCGTCAACAAAATTCGTAGGCAGTGGCCATTTTATGGTTGCTGCAAAGCTGCGATGGAAATTTTCGTACAAGTCAAGGAGGACAGGAGAATATACAACGCGATTCTCCTGTGAAGGTCTGATAAATGAGGAAACGCAACGAAAATGCCAAGATCTTGTCAGCAATAGCATTTCACGATCCAATTACCAATCTGATGATGTGAACAATGTCTGGGAAGTATTGAAAACCTCGGTTGTCGATGCCGCCCAGCACACTCTCGGTATAGTGAAAACTAAGCCCAAAAATGGTTGGTTTGATGAGGAGTGTCGTCTTGCTGTTGAGCAACGCAATATAGCCCACAATGAAGCGCAGACTCGGTTTACAATTGCAAGGAAAAACAAGGCAGTTCTTGCTAGGAGGACAGCTTAACGCATTTGTAGACAGAAGAAGCGCGAATGGTGGAAGGCCAAGGTCTTAAGAGTACAACAACTCAGCAATGAGCACAATTCGGGTGGTTTCTTTAAAGGAATCACCGAATTGCACCATACCTTAAGATCTCGGTCAACTGCCATTCGGGACCAGGATGGAAACCTCTGTGTTAACGTCGATGCGGTACTCGATACATGGCGTGAACATTTTTCTGATCTACTTAATGTTCCACATGTATCACAAGCTGTATTTGAATACCCTCAAATACAGACCGTGGAGATGTTCATTGAGGATCCATCCTATGAGGAATTCACAATGGCCATGCAGAGATTAAAGAAAAATCGTTCACCAGGGGTTGATTGCATTAATTCAGAGCTCTTGATATTCGGAGGGCTAACTTTGTGGAACTGTCTTTTCGACCTTATTCGATTGGTATCGTATGGCGAAATGAAGTTATGCCTGACGAATGGAAAGTGGACGCGTTATGCCCAATATTCAAAAAGGGTGATAGCATGAAATGCGAGAATTATCGCGGTATAGCTCTCCTTTGCACAGCATATAAGTTACTGTCTTACATAATCTTGGGCAGAATTACTCCTTTAGCGGAGGAAATTGTCGGTGACTACCAAGGAGGATTCCGTCCAAATCGGTCAGTCGCTGATCAAGTTTTTTCGGTGGGGATGATTCTTTCCAAGTACTACGAAACATCTCGCGATGTACACCAAGTATTCCTAGATTTCAAGCAAGCCTATGACTCGATCAATCGAGAGAGACTATGGTATGCGCTTCAATATTTAGGAATACCGAAAAAATATGTACATCTGTGTAAAATGACAGTAACGCAGTCACAATGCGGTGTTAAAGTTGAGAACAGGCTATCGAGAACTTTTGCAATCACTACTGGTGTTCGACAAGGAGATGCAATGTCCCCGATACTTTTTAATCTCATGTTGGAATACATCCTTCGTAAATGTGAAATACCTCAGAACAATATCTTATTTCGACAATCCAATCAACTTCTTGCTTATGCAGATGATATCTGTGTGAATGGATTAAATGGCAACGGAGTGAAAGAGATATTTGATCCACTGGAACAGTTTTCAGCTTCCGTTGGTCTCAAAATCAATGAGTCCAAAACCAAATATCTGATCTCTGGTTTTCGAGGCCAAGACGCAAGTGATTTCAGCAGTGGAAACCACACGTTTGAAGGAGTGATGAGATTCAAGTATCTTGGATCTCTCATTACTCACGATATAGTGTGGGAGAGGATATCAAGGTTCGCCTTGCCGCTGGCAATCGGGCTTTGCATCCTCTACGTCCACTTCTGAAATCAAAATATCTTGCAAATACGGATAAGCTGAAACTGTACAGAGTGTTGATCAGACCCGTTGTCATGTATGGATGTGAGAGTTGGACCTTGACGGATGAGTACGAAAGATGGCTTCTAACATTTGAGAGAAGAATCATGCGTGTGATATATGGCCCAAAACGCGACGTTGATGGCACATACCGAGTTCTTTTCAATCACGAGATCAGGAATTTAATGCAAATTCCTGATATCGTTCATGAAATTAAAGGACAGCGAATACGCTGGCTCGGTCACGTTCTGCGTGCTGATCCGAAACGAATGATACAGCGATCTTTGAAGGGAGAACCGCCTTTCGGTAGGCGAAGAGGTCGCTGTCGGCGTCGATGCCTCCACGGCTTAGAGAGCGATCTGGCATCTTCCAACTGCTTACAACAGTATGAAGAGCTGGCTCGTGATCGAAACCGTTGGAGCCAGATTGTTGACACGGTACGGGCCAACAATGGCCTGTAAAAACCGAAAAAAAAAAAATAAAATTTTTGAGACATGAGTTCCAAACTTACTTTACTCTCAGATGTTTTTCTCGCGTACCCTTAAAACTGCCTGCCTGTCTGGTAGAATATAAATCCTTGCACTATTTACCAGACTTTGAATAAAGTTCTTCCGATGCAATTCTCCCAGAAAATCACCTTAGGGATAGACTTCTGGTCCGGTCCAACTTTGCAACTTTGATCCGTCTGTATATCATGAATCCCTACTTATATGAGGGTTCTTCTCGAATCTATTCATCCTGATCAGAGAATACCGCATTAAAGCGTTTTTTACCAGCTCATTTCTTACTAATTTTTTATTCTTTTGCGGATTGCGTTCCAATGGCATTTTTTAATATATTACTTTTTCTAAGTGTGTCCTATTCATATCGAATAGGGCAGACTTAGAAAAGTAATATGCGTTTGTTTCACTGTTTACACACTGGTATTAATTCGTGACAGGACAAACACATTTAATTTAAATTACGTCTTCTCCAGTAATGCTGGAGAACAAACTTATAGATATCCTGGATGGTTAAGTCCAGAAAAATGGTGCTAGACTGTTAGATCCATATTGCTTAAGTTTAAGAAGTAACTCAATAACCAAGAGCCACAAGTGAAGTGAAAGAACACTTGAGGGCAACCTCTGATATTGACAGGAACTGAAAGGTTATCCAGTTCAGCCGGAGCACCACGAAAACTTTAGTGCACGTCGACAACTTTAGTGCGGTGATGGTAAAGAACAACAAACTGTCAAAAACTCTATTTAATACTAAATGATCATTCAATCTTTATAACAAGTTTATGTAACAAGAGTGATTTCCAATGATTTTCCATGTTGAATGTAACTGAGTCGAAAGTCGGATAATTAACGATTTCTAATAAATTTATCTACGATTATTTTCAAGTTTTAAGAAAGTTTGATTAAAACTCAAGCCAAAAGCAACACATACTTGGAGCAGCTTGAATAAGTGATGTCCAATAAGAACCCTCGTTGTAATTCGGCAGAACCAATTCCATCACGGCTACCTGTATGGCACAAAGGAAAAAATATTGCAACGCAAAGAGTCGAAGTCGTAACTACTCTGCGGACCAACTCCCAGACGGGAGGGTAAACGGTAGCAATAAAATCCAGTATAGAGCACCACAATCATCGTTGATAATGTCGCAATCTAAAAAGTGAGCCAAGATCAGCAGCTCACCAATATCTATATTTCAATAGGTTGATCTCCTACCATAGGAAACATCTTTAGTCCGTTTCGCGCTTTCAAAAGGCTTTCAGATATTTTCCACTCTGTTCGTTTCATGCTACAACAAAAGCCGCCAAACACCACTAAGGGTAAATGCCATATATAGTTCGTTTCCGGTCATTTCCGGTGACAGTTCTCTCTCGTCCACCTCTAACTTCTTTATTTGGTTGGTAATCAACTTTCAACCAACTACTAATAGTAATGTACATCTGTTCACATAACTGGTCTTACTATATTATTCATTCACATATTAAAATATTGTTTATACTCGTATTGTTGAACAAACAAACAAACAATTTTGACGATAACGTGTCAACAACGGCTAAATTGACAAAATTTCGGTTCTATATTCTATAACATCGTCACAATGTTTGTTATGCTCATTAATGAATAATTTGCTAATCAAACAAATAATAATTTTAATTTGTTGTTATATTGTTTATTAATATTATTATAAAATTTATTGTCGACTTAACATATTTCGTTAACGATGTTTAGTGACACTGTGCGGTGTACGTATATCCGAACTACTTTGAACAGCAACATTTGTCTACCTTCGCCCCTCCTGTTTTGCAAGGACATTTACACTGACAGGTACATTTTGCGGCTCCTTGGCATTTCGATGCGACACATGTACAATCTGTAATTATTAAACCATTAATAATTTTGTCTTAGGTTTTGATCTTAAAAAACTTACCTTTACAATTTGGGCAACCCATTTTATTTTGGAATGTTTCAATTTAAATCTTTGACGGATGCTTGAATACTTCTAATTTTGTTCGATCACAGCAAGTTTGACTTATATAGCAAACCATTGTGTATAGGTTTCGTGTGCACGATTTAAATGCACACCGTCTATAGTAAGATGTGTACTAGCGCACAGTTTTATTTTTAATGGCACCGCGTTAAAAACGAAAGCACTACAATTGAACGAGAACATCGATCGTGTGCAATTATTATCAGTTGAGCAAATATAACTCCGATTGTACTTATCTCGAACATGCGACGTAAACAACATATTGTATAAATTAATCTTATCAACTAATGTTATTAACGGGTCCGTACTTCGTTAGTATGACGTAGGGGTAGAATGGTATACACTAATCAATGTCAGGATAAATTCGGAATGTGGATGGTGGATGTGGGTACAAATCATTGCTTTGGGTTAGTATTATTTTTATAGTAGAAAAAAGGTTTAAATCGAATGGAACGAAACCATCCTCTCCTCACCGGCATCCTCATAGTATACCGTACCTTACAGTCCTGGAAATTGGTTAGGATTCATGGGACCAATGAATCATTACTACGAAATCACACCGATTGCAGAAACCAGCAAAATCAATTATCGACCCTTGGGCTATCGGATTGGGAACTGACAGCAACGAAACAACAACTGTCATGGGTCATTACACCAATAATCCAAGAAGTGCGAAATCTGGCACAATACCACAAAAATGAAAACAACACTTGACAGTTACAATCCCCAAGAACAGTGATCTAAGAGACTGCAAAAATGGTTGAATTATCTCTCTTCTCAACAGAACAATAAAGATACTCGAAATGATAATCCTTGGCAGAATCTCACCTATACGATCAATGTTCGTAAAGAAGTGCCTTCGACAAATAGTGAAATGCTTCTGGCCTAGCACCGTAACTAACAATGAACTGCTCAGTCAGACATAGAGACCGAAATAAAGAGGCAAAAGTGGAGATGGATTACACTGAGGAAATCACGATGTGATATAACTAGGATGTTATTGGAACTCGCAAGCGAAATGAAAAGTAGGAATGACATGGAAGGTAAATCATGAGAAGAGATTGTAGTTGATGTGGGCGGTATGATAACCAAAAACAAAACACAAAACTATAAATCTCTCATAGGTGATGTAAAACGCATGTTTAGCGTAACTATAACCCGTACTTAATCTAGTGTGATCGAGAATACCGGTTTGAGCGTATAACCGACTGGCTTTCATACAGTGGAGCAATACACTCGTTTCGACAGATATTGGTATAATAATACTCACCTAGCAGTTGGCCAGTCACATCTTGTTCCAATGATGTAGTCCGATTCTCTTTCAAAAAACTGTCAACCTGGTAAAATCCTATCTTCCCCCTGTATCCTTTTTTATTCTTTAACATACTAACGGTTGTGAAATGGCTCGAGGTTCCGAATCACTTGCGTGTGCCGTATAACTCGTTACACATTATTCGACCCTTCATTCATCAGCAAATTGATATTTCAAGATCAACAATTTGGTATTCTACTATGTTTCTACTATGTTCGACGGTCACTACTATGCTGGTTTAACTGTAATTATACTTCCATTCCCTGATAATAGTTAAACATTCATATTTTGTGTTTACATGTGCTGAGAAACAGATAATATTGTGCACGCGGCTAGCTATTCAACGTACGCTGTCATTAATAATCAGACTGACAACTAGCAAACAACTACAGTAAACAGTGTAATATAGGTTTAGTGTGTTAACAGTAGTGTGGGTTACACAAATTTTCATCTTCTGATTAAAAATAAAAATCAGTGATGAACTAGGAACACAACTATGAAACCGTGATGGGATGGAGAACCTATGGACCGAACTATTGCAAAATTTATATACAAAATCGATTGGCATAATTAAGAGTTTCGGTTTCAAGTTCTAATGTCTCGGGGAATGAGTATAAAAGTAAAACGGTGTTACTGTTAAAAATAATTTTAGCATGGTTGTGTCTTGGTTTTGTGAAATTAGCCAACAAAACATTCTGTTGACTCAAGAGTTATGATTAAGTCGTATGTCAACCAGCAAAGTTCATATTGACAAGTTATCGACAAAATGTGTGTTTGTTCAACAATATAAGCAATTATTATTACATGAATGAACGACATACATCGCTATTATAAATTAGCCGGTCTCTGTCATTTAAGGCGTCTTGAGTAGTTTTGTATGTACAAATACGGGTTGTGTATTGGGAATTTAACCTATAATTTAACTGTAAATAGCGTTTTATGCCTACTACGTTACGTCATTGAAAGCCTAATGAAGCAAATGTCTGTTTAACGTAGGCCGTCTAGATATTTCATTACTTCATTTTAACTTAAAGTACAGGCAAAGAGAAAAAATATAAAGAGGAAAATCTTATATGAACCGCGGTTGCTATAAACTAAAAATATTTCTGAGTTATTTAGTGATGGCAAGCGAAATAGGAAAAAAATATATTTTTTATATCGTTTTGTCTTTCGAACGACAACAAAAAATATATTTAACTGTTTCAATATCATAGAAATATACTTATTATACAGGGTGTCCCCGATTGGGATGCTGATCCGTTACGGGCTGATTCCTTGGTTCATCTCATGAAAAAAATCGTATGGCAGGGGGGGGGTCAATTTTTGATATTCTTTGAGATACAGCGCGTTTAAAAAATTTGGTTCGGAAAAAAAGTACAAGCGGATATTAAGCTGTAACTTACAAAATTTTTATCGGACAGCAACTAACAAAGTCTCGTTTGACGGACAACTAAATAGGCTATATTTAAGATCTCATTGGCTATCTCGCATCTGTATCCATTTAAGAGCTATGGCGTTTTAAAGTTAAAAAAAATTAAAAAAAAATGATATTTTTTTTCATAAATTTGAGTTTTTCTCAAAAAAATGCCCTAATAAATTTTAATTTTAATCCGCTATGATCTCCTCTACAATCCCTCAATACATTATTTGTACCCACGTGTTATAGTTTTTTACTTATGAGACGAAGAATGAAAACACGACACACAAATATTAAAATGTACTTCCCTAAATATTTATTTAAAACTATATTTTTTTTTATAAAAACCGTATTTTCTAAACAAAAAAAAAACAATTAGAATGTTTTTAAAATTAATTTTAATTCAGTGTCATAATAAAACAACTATAAAAATTTATAAAAGATGCTCAAAATGTCCTCCTTGTTGCTGAATGCAGGCTAATGTTCGATTAAGTATACCTTTCGTAATTTCAATTCTTGGTAATTCTTCCTTAATCTGTTGAGCCGCTGTGTGTATTCTTTGAATTAGTTCTTCTTTTGTTTCTATCTCTTTGGTATATACAAGTGCCTTCATCATTCCCCATACATAAAAATCTAACACAGTTAGATCGGGCGATCTTGCAGGCCATTGAATTGGACCATTCCTTCCAATCCAATTATTTGGATAATTTTCGTTTAAAAAATTTCTAACAATTATACCGCAGTGACTAGGTGCACCATCATTTTGATATGTATGCAAGAATCGGCTTGCAAGTGGAACATCATCAAGGAGCAGTGGTAAATCGTTTTCTAAAAATTGTAAATAGCGTTCGCTATTTAATGTAGATGGTAATATGAATGGTCCAATTAAATTATCGCCAATTACACCAGCCCATACGTTTACACTGAAGCGATGCTGAAAGGATGTTTGTTTTTTCGAATGTGGATTTTCAGAAGCCCACGTGTGTAGATTGTGAAAGTTTGTTATACCGTCTCTTGTAAATTGAGATTCATCCGTCCAAAGAATACGTTTCACAAACCTATCATCGTCAAAATTCTTTTCAATTAACCAATTACAAAATTCCAATCTTTTACTAAAGTCTATCGGTAAAAGTTCTTGAACGGGTGTTGAATGATACGGATGAAGTTTCTCCTTCTGCAATACTTCATGAATTCTGTGGCGAGAGACGTTCAATTGTAAGGAGAGCCTCCGTATACTGACAGTTGGATTTGCTGTTGCATTTCTTATGATTTCTTCATCGACATCCAAATGATTGGATGAGACTGTATGGGGCTCGGCCCGCATATTTGTTGTTGATATTATGTTTGGCAGTCTTCTATGAGTATTTATAAATACTCTCGCGTCCGGAACGCGTCGCGTTGGGAATCTTCGCTGATATTCATTGCGAGCTCTTGCTGCATTACCATCGCAGAATCCATAAATAAAATGGATATCCGTGTACTCCTCGCCCGAGAACTGTGCCATTGTGATATTTAATTTATTATGATTTATTTGTTTTTTATTAAATCAATTTTATTTTCTCATTTGAATCAACGACACAACACTAGATTGTTTCTCACAACTAATAAAATATTTAATTTTTGTTTTTCAACATTTAAACAAATGAGTTGCTAATCGTCGCCTCTTATTTTACTAACGAAAAAAAATTGTTACAATTTTTACACTACCATTATCTTTTAACAGAAAATATTTGTGGGTAGTGTTTTATATTTGTGGGTAGTGTTTTCATTCTTCGTCTCATAAGTAAAAAACTATAACACATGGGTAAATAATAATGTATTGGGGGACTGTAGAGGAGATCATAGCGGATTAAAATTAAGTAAAAAAAAAAATTTATTAGGGCATTTTTTTGAGAAAAACTCAAATTTATGAAAAAAAATATCATTTTTTTTTTAATTTTTTTAACTTTAAAACGCCATAGCTCTTAAATGGATACAGATGCGAGATAGTCACTGAGATCTTAAATATAGCCTATTTAGTTGTCCGTCAAATGAGACTTTGTTAGTTGCTGTCCGATAAAAATTTTGTAAGTTACAGCTTAATATCCGCTTGTACTTTTTTTCCGAACCAAATTTTTTAAACGCGCTGTATCTCAAAGAATATCAAAAATTGACCCCCCCCTGCCATACGATTTTTTTCATGAAATGAACCAAGGAATCAGCCCGTAACGGATCAGCATCCCAATCGGGGACACCCTGTATAGAATGAATATAAGTAAACGTCAAGCGTTCCAAATTTGGAGAAGAAAAGAGAAAGGTAGAAAAATACCATAGGCGGATTAATAATTCTAAAAGAGGGATTTGCAATGAAGTTGCCGATTTTAACTAGATTTGAACCGTTGATCATATTATATATATATATATATATATATATATATATATATATATATATATATATATATATATAAATATATATATATATATATATATATATATATATATATATATATATATGTATATATATATATATATATATATATATATATATATATATATATATATATATATATATATATGTACATATATATATATATATATATATATATATATATATATATATATATATATATATATATATATATATATATGTATATATATATATATATATATATATATATATATATATATATATATATATATATATATATATATATATATATGTATATATATATGCATATATATATATATATATATATATATATATTTAATGTACTCGTTTCCACACCTCCCAAGAGGAAGACTACTTGGTGCGTTTTTTTTAAAGTGGTGTCCCCATTAGGCCTAATCCACAAAATATAGAGTTAAGTTACATTCCTTGGTAATGGTGCAGGGAAATGAATCTCTTTTTGCATTTTATTTTGATTTTTACTTCGGCATCTAAACTGATTAACAATTTTTATCGCTCCTTGGTAATCTGAAAAAGAACACATAAACCAATTAAACGATGAGAAATTTATTAAACTTAATTTTATTGAAATGTTATTCAACTTTATTTAATTTAATTATTTTATTTAAATTTATTTTATTGTTACCAAAACATAAACAAAAATTAATTTTATACCACAACTATCACATATCTTATACACACGCGCCATTTTGGTTGAGCATTTTATGTACTATATTTCGTAATATTAAACCTACTGCACTGGTAAAAATAAATGTTTATATTCTCGAAACACCAAAACAAACTACGCCATATTTTTCACAAAATATTTTGTTAAATTATCAATTAAAAAAGCATATTTTTTGTAATTAATTGCTATATTTGTACTATAAGGTTAGTTATAACACAAAAAATACAAACAAAAACGTACTGGATAAACGAAATCCCAAATATTTTTTTTCCCGGTTAATTTCGGTAGTTTTTCGCTATACACTTAATTATTAATTATAATATTACTATTCACACTGATACTTTATGAAGTTTATATATTTTCTAATTAAATTTAACTTAACACTTTTTTATGTATTCATTTTTAAAAATTTTATAATCATTTAGACACTGACTTGTCTGTTACAATGACCAAATTGACAGAACATTGTTTTGGTGTTTCGATGGAGAGAAGGATCCGCCATACTGGATTTTTATATACACCTCTCACTCATACTGATAACGCTTGAAACAAAAGATTTTGTATGGAAAAACAACAACAATTTTGCTTATGTTCATTCTATATAGTATTATATATTTCTATGTTCAATATTTCGCTTACTATTTGCATATTATAACAATTGAATTACAATTGAATTCTAATGTGAAATAGTAAGCGAAGTTTTGAAATAGTTAAATATTTTGTTTTGTCATCGTGCGAAAGAGAAAACGAAATAGAAACTATATGTTGTTTATTATATTTCGTTTGCCACCTACAAATAACTCAGAAATATTTTAAAATTTTTAGTTTATATGCAACCGCGGTTGATATACGATGTTCCTCTTTATATTTATTCTCTTTGGTACAAGGCGGATTTATCACTAGGGACTCGGCAATGTATGACTGAGAGGGAATGAACTATTCTACAATTTTTAGATGATTTTATGGTTATTGATATAAGCAGCAGCGTATGAGATGAATATTGAAGCAGGTTGAACAAGATGAATATTTACAAATATTTGGGCTTATGGATTAAAAGAGTGTTGAGTTCTGGTGTAGGTATATGAGTCTATTGACTGATTATTACAAGCAAGTTGTGATAAAATCTAATAGAGATAACCTTTATATGGGTTCGTCAAAGGGTAACATATATGTTGTGCAGTCTTTGGTATCCTCTGAAAGTGAGACTAGAGAGAGAGATATGAAATATCATGCATCGAGAATAATAGCCTAAAATACTTAAATTAGATTAGATGATTACAATTGAGTGTGAATCCATATGTAATACATTGTAGTACTCAGAGGTGGACCAATATGTAACACTCATGAATACTATTGTGAATGCAAGGTTCTCCATACGGCGAATAGTGGCAGTGGTCAAAGCTAGTCGAGAAAGAAATGTATACGTAAACAAATCTTAGCATAGCGAATCAGTAAATTACTGCGCGATTGAAGAAATTCAGCGGAGTCTACGGTTAATGATTATTGCGAAGATTCAAACCATTTTGTCATACTATAAACAAGGTATTGAAACTATTGAACATCTCTCGGAAAGTATATTGACCTGAAAGAAGACTATATAGGAAAATAAAGAGATTTTAGGACTCGTATCAACAGAAAAGAGGTGAGCTTAATTTGCTGAGAAACACCAATAGTTTCACTGAAATTTTTGAAGATGGGTGGATGGAGTATTAAATTATATTTTGAAAAAATTGTGACATTCGATGATTTCGTCTTTATCTTCAATTCAACTGTTTTGGTGTTAATGCTTTATTTGATTTAATTTTTCAAGTGTTGCTTTATACTTTTACAAGTCTTTAAAAAATGTATTCCGATCTTCATTTGTCTTGTCGAAAGATTCATTTTCATTATTAATCATTGTATTAATTATTTATGCTATCGTAACCTATCTACTGCTGTACTGTCAGAGATTTATAGAAAAGAGCAAACCGGTTTTAACAGAACAGAACTTATGGGTATATACCATCGACTCTGACAGATAAACAAACCCAACACAAGCTGCCCCGAAAGGGTAAGTGTACATATTACGGCATATAAAGTAGTGCTCTGAAGCGAGGACGAATTCTTGACGGTTCTTTCTTCTTGTGAAATCAAAAAGAAAGATAGGTCTGAGAACTGGGTCAATACTCTCACGATTTGCGTTTTTAATGTGTGAAATGCCTTTTATCGCCGTTCATATACCATATACCAACCTATCAAGTTATCACGAATGTTCAAATATGACGTTTCATAGTCCCATCCGACCATATTGAATATTAAATATTTTATGCCCTATACAAATAATATTTTATCTACATATAATTATTTCATTTTTATAATCTAGGTTAAATGTTGTATTTTTATCTTGTTTACAAATAAATAAATTTTATTTTGGTATCATGTTTAAACGACAAGATTACATAAAAATCAATAAAATTATATAAATAAAAATAAAATTGTCAAGCTTTGTAATTCTTTATAAAAAAAATTGACTGCTAACCTCAATTCTAAATGAAAAACTCACGATCGCATCCCAAATCTAAATGGACCATAAGAGATCTATCTAAACACTGACCTGAAATAAGTCAAATGACAAACTTATAGATTGGCGTTTTTTATACAGACACTCGTAAATCATACACCTAAGACCTGGGTATACTGGAACTTACAGTAAAAAATGTATATGGAACGAAATTTTGAACGTTTATTAATCCTTTTCAAACGTTATATTGGGATGTGAGCTTAGCTATAAGAATTCACTTTGCAATGTTAGTTAAAATGGGGTCCGCCATAATTTTTTACTAAAAATACTATAAGTTAAAAAAAATTAAGCTCTATTAGGATGCCTCTAAACTGAATATCAGACTGGAGTCTTTTGCGATAGACTGGAATATATTCATCAGTCTTCCTAAGTACTGCAGCAGGTCACTAGTTAAGGTTAACAATAGGAGAATTTTTGAACCAGTTAACGAATATCGGTCGATACGGGATTAATGCAGACAGCAAGTAGACCAATGGAGTCAATTTCACTGACGTCAAGAGAGCCGTTTGATTAGTACCTTAAAAACCTATGAAATACGTAGGTAACGAACTGATGTGAGAGGACAATTATTATGGCGCTTAAGTTGGGATTAAAAAAAGAGCCAGATGCCATGACGAACAGATTACTACGCCTTTTTGCGGATCATTCAAAACGCGTGCGTTTGGAAGTTAATTAACTTTAAATACCACCCAGCGCGGGTTTTTTCCACTCATCAGGTATAATTTCGTTTGTAATATTCTTAAATTATGTAGTGCTTGAGGAATTGCAGCTTTATTCGTGAATTACTCCCCTTATCCTCAAATCTCAGCCTTGTAATATTCAGGCTTTCTACATACACAAATTATTAATTAAATTTAACCAACAACTGGGGAAAAAACAGAACTAACCCCATCCTGATGGATTGCACATAGTAGTTGATATTACGTCAATCAGTTACAGTTTCTTTGAGGTACCTGTCAAATACATGTTAAAAGATCGTGCGCTAGGTTATCTATAAGTTGCTGCTCGCTTCACAGATTCTTAATCTTATGTCCTGCTTAGCGATCTGAAATCATCTCTAACGGCAAGCTTTATGTACATGCAATTATATATAGTCTCTAGTTGCACTCTATTTGACACCCTTTTGCTAAGGTATCACCCGTTTTTATTAACCATACATACATTTAGTTCGACAGACTCATTTATAAAATTTATAGGTTATGGAAATTTACTAATCAATAGTTTTTGTCACAACGATAATGAGTTGACCTAAATAAATACATTTATGGGTGATAAGTGTTCGAAACACTTGAACTTTAAGCATACAAACAGTATATGTACGATAAAAACTAAAACATTCGAGTTGTTTCTATTTCCTATAGAATTTAAGTTCATGTGCACTCATATTTTTTTAAACAGCAAATACAAATTAGTTCAGCATCACTCTCAAACAATGATCAAGCTCTTTTTAAAACGAAACTAATCAATGATCTTATTAAACTGCGCATTCTATAGTTAAGTTATTTTTAAAGGTTCTAGACCATAACAGACACTGTAATAGATTTTTTTTACATTTCATCGTCTTATATATGATTCGTCTTGATTAATGTATGTATACGTGTATTGTGTTCATACAGCGTCATGAAAACAACACAAACAGAAAATATACGACGTAGTCGTACGTAAAAATAAGAAACATGAACTTAAGGTTCATCAACTTTCGACAAATGAAACGCAATACTAGTTACATCATAAAAATTCTTAATTTATATTTCGAATTGTATAATAGTTTGTCTTTTAAAAATAGGAATTATTGTCTTAAAAAATTAAATTAACTTATGAATAAAATAACTTCGTGTTGAGGACGTCATTTCTTTCCGCAGCCACAAGCCCCCTTCTTTTCTTCGCCTTGTGTGCATGGGCATTTACAATCGGCGGCGCATGTTTTTCCAGCACCACATTGTCCAGCTGCGCATGTGCAATCTAATAGAAACAACCAAATATTATTAGTATCGGAAAACAAATGATTTAAGTATAAAAACTTACCTTTACAATTTCCACCACAAGGCATCTTTGAATACTTTTTGTTTTTATTTATTTAAATCAAAAAAAAACTTTTTTAAACTTTATATTTTCTTGTTACTTCACCGTAGTTTGTTATTCTTCACTTTAACTGATTTTACTTTATAACGAGTAAATACGATTTATGTTTTGAATTTATACGTTTTTCTTCAGCCACTATATTGGTCTCGTGTGCACTTACACTCATTCACCATAAAATGAAAACAAAATTTTATTTTAGTGTAGTGTGTTCAATTGAATAATTTTCAAACTAAAAAACAAAATAACTGAGTCATCACAACAACAAAACAAATGTGTGCATATGAGAGATAGAGAGAACAAAACAATTGATGTTGTGAACAATTTTTATTAAATATTCTGCTGATAGAACAAACATTTGAGAGGGAGAGTGTTGTTTATAAATTGTACTAGAATATTGTACGGCGTATTTGGTGCTATGCAATCGATTGAATTGCTTATTTTTAGTGTAGATTATCGATGTCATTAATGATGACGCGTTATCACAGTGCACAGGTTAATATTGTTTATTATATTGTCGAATTAATTTGAAGTAAATTTAAACATTGTATTAATTTAACGATTGGTCATAAAGGAAAACCAGTTCGGTTCAGTCGAGTTTTTAATTAATCTTATTAAAATTAACAACTTGTTGGTTTTATTTAAATGTACTATTTTTGATGTTATAATGGTACTATTTAAACCAAGTATAATATATTGTGAATAATTAGTAAGTAAAGTGTTGCTGTACTTTAATTGTTAATAAAATGTGTTAATAAAAGTATTTCAGATATTTATTTTCTAAAGTTGCTTTTTTTCCCTGTCACTCAGGCTCGATTTGTCCATTATGACATCTCCTCACAGACGTACACTCTCAGTCCCGAAATCAGTTTGCTCTTCGAATAAAGCTCAATATATCCGGTATCGTCTAGGTCGTAAGTTAGAAATCGTGATCCAAAAGAGTGCAGTATGAATTATCATTCGGAACATATGATTATTCAGGGAACAATGTACCGTTATAATACCCAGTAAGCTCCTCAAAGTGCGTCTATCATAATTCAAAAAGGACTGGGATCATTGCTAATTTATTGTTATAAAAAAGATTTTTGAAAATCGAAAAGAGATTAGGTTGCCCCATCTCATCTCATGCAGACCACCAAAATCGACATCTTTCTTAAGAGATAAGAACGTCACTCCTAAAGGGGGCTCAGGTTCCACAAATGTAGAACGTGCACTAACACGGGTCAGTTTATCAGCATAGAGTGCTGCTCTCAAAATTGTAGCAAACCAAGAGGTATAGATAATTTGGCATCATGATTTATCATACTGATTCATGTGTAAAGATCATGATATCGTCACCAGAGAGGTAGGATGGGCTGTTGTAGTCCACAAATATTACAAAAATGGGTAATAATTTCACAAAATTACCTGAAAACGTGCTTCGATGTCATAGTGTCCGAGAATACATGAGCGGTTATGTAACGGCTCACCTCCCTCCATATTTGGCAGTGCCCGGAACTGCTAACTTGCTTGTTCCTTGTGGCGAATGTCTGTATAAAGCGGCAGCTGACCCAGAGCTATTTCAAGAGCTTCAGTGGGTGTGGTTGGCATAGAACTCACAAAGCCGAGACAAACAAGTCTTTGAAGGTGGTTTAAAGGTTTCCTTTCAATCCCACTCAATGGGTTAGGTCACCAAATAAGTGCGACAATCAATATCATGGGTCTGATAGCCGAAACGTGTAGCTAATACAGATGTCTAGGTTTCAAGACCTATGATTTACCATATGACGGTTTGCATTTTCAATAAATGTTGTATGATTTATTTTTTATTTCTCTTCCATGTGCTCTCTTCTACGTGTTTTTATAAGGAAATCCTCCGATCTTCCCAGAGTTTTGTCAAAAGAAATAGTTGTGAAAGGTGTTTTAGTATTCATAGAGTTGACTGATAGACTCTGATCACTACAACAGGCTGCAAAGTCCTGCGTCTTGTGAAAAGAACCATCTCAGGTTTCCTAGGGTGATCACATATTACATATGTACATTTAGCATTATTATGGCGATATCATCAGCACAACCCTGGCAGACTACGAGCGAGATGTCCACAAAAGCGGAGACAGAATCCCACCTTGAGGACATCTCTTTCGGGCGGTCACCGTCGTCGTATCACTACCTTAGTCTGCAATAATTTTCCTTGACCTAAGCATGGTGCTAAACCACCGAACAAGCAATTAGACAATATAATTATTATCCACAAAAGAAGAGTATAAATAGCGAGGGAGAAATGCAATCGTGCTTTTGAAAATGTATTATCGGAGTGGTAGTTAATTTAAAACCCCGACTTCAGGTCCAACTAAAATATTTGATAGCCCTTGTAATCACGTGTTTGATTTGAACAAGATTGAACAGGTATAGGAAAAAATATTGCATCTCTTTTCGTCTACAAGGACTTATAGATCCCAACAGGATCGAAAGAGTTAATATAGCAGAGTCGAAATGTTTCAAGGTGCTATTGGACTCAAGTATATTATTGTGTTTTGTAATAAGCCTGATTTCTATTATAAAAAAATACTGACAAAATAGTCAAAGTAGGATAAAAATATAATTTTTCTTAAAGTGCGAGAGAAACAAAAAACATTTCCAGTATAAAAAAAATGTTTATGGTTACTAAGAAAATTATCATTGCAGTACTGACAAAATATATCAAGAGAAGTTTTTTTTTTCAGTACTGGAGAAATATTTTATAGGAAAAAATGTATATGAATGAGAAATCGTTTGTATGACGTCATTATGAAGCATTTTATAGTAGTTATTTTATAGTCAATTGATAATTTTAACATTTCGTTTTGTGTCATTCATCTTAATTCATTGTTAAAATAATTTAAATACTGAATAATTATGTTAAGTTTATTTTTATTTGATTTATTGTTGTTGATTCAAAGTGTTTTTTGTCTATTTTTTCAAAAAAAAAAAAATTATAATTTATTGGTTATGTTAAAAGGATCTGTGAAAATATTTTTCAGTAAAAAATACTGACAACATTTTTTTTTCATAATGGAAATCAGGCTTTATCTTCTTTCATTACTGAAGTTCCTAATTTCCATAATAACAAAAGAATAAGCTGTACACAGTGTTGTTCTGATCTGTCGTCAAATAAGGTTGACCTTCGAGAGAAGCATCATATTTTATGTTTTATGTGTTTCTTTAAATACAAGATACCAACCGAATTTTATTTGCTGACAGTTGGACTATTTGACAGCCAGTATATGAAACACCCTGTATAGACATACTTTTATATACATATAACCAATATAACTGACTGGCACAAATAAAGTGATATTGAATTAAATTATTTATTGCACAAATCCGAATAATATATTCGTGTTTTATCCAAACCTAATTCAGGGTAACCCAAAAATAGAAGCTATAAATATATGAGCAATCAGTCGATTGAAAAATCACAAAAATTATAATGTGTCGATATTTAATAAATTCCTGCTTCTAATATAACATCAGGCGTTTAAGTGATATGGTTTTGACTAAATAATGAAAATCAATTCACCCTATGGCATAAATGAAAATAAAATGTAATCAAAAATTAATAATGAATTGTTTTTTATTTTTCCGTTTTTCCTATTTTCCACGAAAAGCACATTTAGTAGCTACTAGTAGTTTAAATAGTTACATGTTAAAATTATATTATCGTTGGTTGGTTGATAGAGACGTGCATACCCGCATCTAAGTACTTCGTCGTAATATGAATTAAAAATTTTTTAGTTTATACTTGCAATAATAATAAATTATAAATATTAATAAATTTATGTGAAATTTATACGAAAGATATTTCGGATTAAATTTTGGATTAAGTTCGTAATTTATAAATTCAATTGTACATATGTAATCATTTTTATATCGTGAGTGTTGTTCGTGATATCGATTTTTAAACCATATTTTTTTTTATATAGTTAGAATATTAAAAAAACATTAACTATTAATTATTATTAAATTGTAAGGACATAAAATTATTTTTAATGTTTCAAAATTGATTTATTTACGAGTGAATATATTACTCTACTGCAAAAAATATTAAGTAGCGTGTTAACGCTCAACACGACTGAAAACGGTGCTCAGGCGAGAAACAACTTGGTCTGCTCCCGCGAACAAATTAAATTTAAAAGGTGAATAGTGCTCTAACTGCAGAGTCTTCCAAAATTATATATGTTACTCGTATGCAGGTAGTTTTTTTTATATATAAACAAAATCGTGCAACAGTTTTAATTGATTATCAATTATTAGTGGCTGTGCGTGCTTCGCACAATTAATGTTTTCAACGTATTACAACTTTAAATTTTTTAGATTATAATGATGTGTTATATAAAGATTTTGCTAAATTACAGTTATTTTAGGAACCTATGTGAATAATTAAGTGAATTTGTTAAGTTGGTTCCATCGAGTGTCGACTGTAATTGCTGATGAGATGAAACTTTCTTCTGCTTATAATAGCTTCTGGCAAGTTTAATAGTTGTTGTATGCAAGTATAATCCGGCAATAAACAGACCCATTTCTGTTAGTGGTTTAAAATTTTCATCCAGTTCTAATCAATCGATTTTTGAACTACCATTTTTAAATCTATATATGTACCCATTTGACCAAAAGTGAGTTTCATTGCTAAATAAAATTTTGTTTGCAAAATCAAGGCCAATACCAATTGTGTTTCAGTCCATTGGTCAAATTAGCGACGTTTGTGATATTTGGATGGCTTTAATTTTTGTCAGTTTTAATGATTTGGCAATAGTTAGCTCTAAAAATCGAAGCTCTAAAAAGTCATATCGATAAGTCAAAATCGATGTCATCGATCTATAACCTACTCCATGTCCTTATGGTCCTTACATAAGGTTCTGGTCCAAATTGTACATTGAAACGGTCAGTATTAGCGATTTTTTAATAACAAAACTCACTGTTCTAGCTATATTGGCCATTCATCTTAGGAAATCGGATATGGTCCTGACATACCGTTTGGCGAACAGAACCATTATTTTGATAAAAATTTCATCAATTTCATCTCTGTCGTGAGTCTATTCATTTTGAAACGATAAATCTAACTAATGACAAAGCAAATGTCAACTGTCAAATCGGTTGTCAAATAAAACGGTGCTGCCATCTTGAAGATGTTATAACTTCTAAAAAAACACTATTTATATATCCTAAACTAACATATTGAAGTAATACTATTTTATCCTCATTTTATGGAAGGATGTGAAGATTTCGGGAATCAACAAAAATTGTAAAATATCTGTGCAGTACCTAATGGTATGGTGGCCTAGGACTAAATGTTAAATGCACAAACTTTGCTCAATAAAATACAACGCGTAGTTTTGCATTTTTTGCAACCACCCAGGTGGCGCAGTGGTTAAAGCTGCGGCAGTTGGAGCTGGAGGTAACGAGTTCGAATCCCGATTCGGGGCAAGATGCAAATGAGTTTATCACCTTCGATCGTTTGGGCGATCGGTGTGAAGAATGAACATATATCTGGATCCCCTGTCGTGTTAAGAATCCATGGTCCGCCAATCTCGGAAAAAACTCGGACTTATAGCCGTACATAGAGTGATATCACAACGGACCGATCGCCGGTCTAAGTGTGCGATAAGCAACCACAACAACCTAACCTAACCTAACCTTTGCATTTGGTAATACTGGGTAATTGTAAACATTCCCAAATACAGCTATAAAAGGGCACTGTTATGGCTTCCCCAATGTACCTGCATACGGACTCGGAGAATCAATATGAGAAAAATCTCATAACAGACAAATTGGTACGTAAAATTCTAGTGGAATTTCAAGACGACGGAATGCTCTATGTCGGATACAGGAAACCAGATAAGGAGTATTTGGACATAACCAGCTGATATATATGTCTATGACGGTGTTGTTATGGAAGAAATGTATACACTTGAATTTAAAGGTCCAACTTAAAGGTCCTCAGGTTAAACACCTGCGGATCAAGGCATTTCTTAGTGAGATTAAACGATAAATTTTATCCAATTATTGTGTTGAAAAAGTCGTGACTTATATAATTGTTTTATTGAGACTGTCGGATCCCTCTGATCTGTGCCAGTTCTAAATTTAGCCAATAAAATTTAGAACTGGCACAGCAATTTAGGCAATAAAACAAATTTATCGTTTTGGTAAGTCACAATGACGTCTTATAGTTTATTTGTAAGCCTCCACCTCGTGGTAGAAAGTCACACTAGAAAATAACATATTGTAATGGTTTCTAATAAAATTTTGCTTTGCTCTACTATTCTTTGATAAATAAGATTAAAAAGTGACTTGACGATGTAGACTCAGTTATTTCCTTTGGAGCGAGAGGTTTGGTAATGTGTAGGTTTAAATGGGCCGAGCAACATTGGACTCCTTAAATCTGAATGACGGTGTTCTAAAAAAATTGGTATATTTTATATCAGTGACCTTCATAATACAGGCCTAGAGTCTCGAATTAGTTGCTGCTTTAAAATTGGTTTAGTCACAAAAAAGTTATAGCTTGATAAAATTTGCTTTCATTTTTGTATCTGGCCCTGATTATTACATATATGTACAGTACATTAGTTTTATACAACAACTGTAAATTATATGTACATTAACTATACACTTTTACAATCGTATATTATTAATTGGTGCTAATAAAATACAACATTAATTGTGTCAATAATTAACAAATACAAAATATTTATTTTCAAAAAAAAACATACGACCCCCGATCATAATTACGCGTTTCGTTTGAGATAGTGAAGTGAAATTGCCACCAAAACAATATTTTTCATCTATACATGTAACTGTGAAATGATAATTTTTTCACCTTTAAGTGATATATGGCACGCTATTTTTATATTAAACCCTGAAAACTAGAATGAAATTAGGACGACAAAAACTGAAAAAAGGGGTGATGGGGGTTTAAAGTAAACACAACACAGTTTTAATGAAGTTGAAAAAATATGTACAAAAAAAATATATGTTTATTCAAAAGTTACAGGGACATCCATTATTTTCATTTCGTGATCATATAAATGCAATAGCCTGTTACACGATTATATCCGTCACGATTATATCAGTGGTGGAGCTAAAATCACTAGAACAGACTATTTAGGTATATCCTAGTTCACGCTTATATGTGGTGGTATAAGACAAGTAGGTGTTTTGTATGAGTAAGTATATGTACATTGTACATCATATTTATTCATAGATTACACTACTATCGAAAGCAATTATTTCCCAAGTCGAACATATCTAACTCCAGTACACATACAATATAATACGTACTGTCATCACGATAATGACATTTAGGCGAATTAGAATGGAAAATAAATCGTAAACAGTCAACTTAAGCCTCCATATACGCATGCATATCCATTGTGTTAAATTAGTATTTAGATAAGTATACATACAGTAAATCAACTCATCGATCAAGTATGTTTTGACATGATGGTATAGTACTATAATGTCATCATGTAATTGATCGATGAGGTTTCGGACGTCATGGAATGAAAACCAAATCACCATTTAGGCGAGTCTCAAATAAAAAATTCATCGAGTAAACATCCGAGGTAAATACTTTATGCTTACTATACGGTTGTTGTACTATAAAGATAAGATAGCTTATATTGGTAAAAGTAAGTAGATAAATCAATCCTACTAAACATGAATTCTGCAGTCACTCCAATAAAGGTCATAGTTTAGATCATGCACACCATCGATTGTAATCAGATGTTGAAAAATTGTTTTGTCATCTAATCGGGATTCAAAACCGGTACCCTCCGTTCCAACTGCCACGGTTTTAACCACTACGCTTTTTTACGATTTTTACATGCCATTGTTGGCTCGTATTTCGACAAAGGCTCTTCCATTAAATGTCGTTGTATTATTGGATCCGGATTATATTAAGTCCGGATTGTATTAAATTTCTGATCATGTGATTGAAAAGAACTCGGTATGTACCATTAAGCCATCAGTCGAATGAGGTTGAAAAGAAATTTAGACAAAGTTAGCCCTCCGAATAGTATAAGCAGGTGACCAATTTTTCTTTAATCTCTGAGGGTTTTCAATAACTGTCAGAAAAATGTTTCCCAATTACACTATACGGAGAGTTTGTGGACGGAATCAACAATAAAGGTTTTAAATATTTCCCGCAGACACGGTTTACCTCTTCAGACTATCGATAATTGCCATTGCTACCCAGATCTTGTATAAAAAACGTCCATTGTATCTTTGCAATGGGTACTGCTTACTAAATTGGTTGAACACTGTATGTATATGTACACACAGAAAAATAAAAGGTTACCACAACTCCGATTTGGTGTTAAATAGTGTCCCACCGATCGGATATTTGGAAATTAAATCCATTCGGATTCTTTTAAATTAATAAATTTAAGTACTTTTGGATACAAAAATCAGCACCCAATGAGGTATAATTTGACTTTTTCCAGTTATTAAATATTCACTCCGGTTTTATATATGGAAAAAATCAATTCGGTGTAAATAATTATAACTGCATTGTGTTGATTGAAACATTTTTTCGGTGTAATAAGATTACTCGATTTTGATATTTGAAAAATTCATATTTGGAAACAAAAATTAGCTTCAAAATTTTTGAATTTTTTAACGTTTTTGGAATCCTTGAGTAACACCGTTTTAATTATTAAATTAAAAATAATATGTTTGTTATAATTATAAAGCATTTATTTCATTATAGTTTTTTTTAATTTTTTACATAAATCTTACATTAAATAATAAAAGTATTTATACTAGCTATTTCAATTTCAAATTTTGGTGGATTTTATTTTTTGAATTCTTCTTATTTCCTCTTGTATGAAACACCCGCCCATAACCGTCCATATAGTAGTCAATGTACCCATTATTCGAAAAACTGTCGAGATATGCGAATAAGCTGATACACAATCCACTTGTTTAAACCAAAATAATGTTCAGCTAACTTGCTTAAACTTTGATATCACTATATTTTAATTGGAATTAAAATTTTAATTTAATAAACTCTATAATTCATTGATTTAAGAATAATTACCATATATTAATTCATTTCTTTAGTTCATATTTTAAGTATATTAATTGTATCAGCTTTTTAGAGTCACATTTAACTGAAAGCAAAACATAAAGTTTGGTAGTTATTAAAATTAGTCTATATAACATGAATACTTATTTTATATAATTTTAACGTTTGCTATTTCATAATTAATTATTTATAGCTCTTCATATTTTTGTAAACAACGCACTTTATATACTACAATTATATATTACGAAATAATTTTGATATGTTGCTTGAGTTTGGCAAGAAATTAACATATTCTAGTCCATTTTTTTGGCTTATGCATACTTTAGTCGTGGAGCAATCAATCTTAATTAAATAGTATAACAAAATAAAATATATTATAAATATATTATATATATATTATGTTAATGCAGTCCACTCAACTTGCGATTAACGCACTACTAGGTTCTCCCAACAATATGGATGCGTCTTGCTTGAAATAACCAACTGAACTGATTTTTTCCAAGCAACAATCTATACTAACCGTAATTTCAACTAATAAAAATACACCGAAAGGGGTTTATAATCATATTTCATTCTTTTATTTTGGAAAAAACGAAATTTTTTTTCTAAATTTGAACAAGAACATTCATGTTCATAATATTACTCCGCAAGGAGTACTTTATTGAGTCCAAAATTAGATTGCTTAATACGACCAAAAGCAATCAATCCAAAAAAAAGTAAACTTTTTTATCCTAAATAATAAAGCTCACTTTTACACCGCAAAAATAATTATTAATGAAATTTGCAAGCCAATTTATCGATATGGATAAATCAAAATATTTATCCTAATATGCGGAGTTAAATTTATAAAGAAATAGTCGTTTGGATAGAAATAATATACACTTTCGGAGAAAAACTAAAATCACACCGCTTATTTTTTTGTGTGTATGTATTTCCACCCTTTTGAAATCCATACATGGTCAAGTTGGCTTTGGAATGTTTTACGTGGATGTGACCATGTTTCCAAATGAATATTTTTATGAGTGAAGAATGTACGATCATAAGATCTTGAGTGATTGCAAAGTACATCATTTTGTTTTCTTTTTCGGTTGCAGTTTTGTATCAGGAGTACAGCCCTATATTATTACATAAATCGGTCTAATTTCTGCCAGTCCTAGCACTAAAGTCACCAATTATCAATCTGACATCGTGCTCAGGTATAGAGACGATCAGACTCTATAAATTATTGTAAAATGACAGACTATTTTTCCTGTCGCCCAGTGAGAAATACAACTCCAAGATTTCCGAAGCCATCTCAACTGTGTAGCAATGTATAACCTTGGAACGCATATCCTCCAGTTTTAGGCCATCGAGTTTTTTGGAGAGCCACGTATTTCAGACTATACTCTTTCCTATATCTGATGATAATTTATATGACGGTTCATGGACGTAACAGTCTTATGTATCATACATGAGATAAGGTCGTCGAACATGACAGGTTTTAGATGACTGCTCGTTCCACTTACCGAACCTTAACCTTGTGTCTGGGTACTTAAGCAGGGGTGTGTTGTTATTTTGGCGGTAAAGTAACCACATCCGATTGTTTTGTTTTGTTGACATTTTAACACTCAAATTGGATTTTTTTCACTCAATCTACAAACTGGCTGACGATTCACAAATATACAGAACGTTTATCTTCATCTTCGGAATAATAATCGAACATTCATTCTGCACCTTTGGTTTCCAACTTACTTTAACGACAATATATGTCGTTCCAAACAAATCTCTGTCCATCGAGCTGTTTTTTTTTATTTGGAAAGAGAGAAATCTTACATTACGCAAATTCTGGAGAAGGAAGTTAATCAAGGAGCAGTTCATAATTGCTGCTTCGTTTCGGATTTCGGATCCTGATTTTCTCTATAACTTGCTTGGATGGTATTTGAACGTGTTTAAATTTTGTTTTGAAGTAGTTGTGGGAAACTCCATTTTCATCATGTCCGGCTATGATATTTATACCATCTTGGTAAAATTAGTCGTTTGTGACTTTATTTGGATGTCCGAGCACTCAATATAATTTGTGTTCGAATTACAACAACAACGAGAAATATTATTGGTCCACGAAACGTCTGTGGGGAACCATGCGGCATAGATTAGCCAAAATATAAATATTTTCTTGCATTTAATATAAATTGAATGGCATTAAAGAGATAACTATACGTATACTCCCTTCAATTACGTTATTTCTAGGGAAAATCGATTTTCCCACAAGGTTATCATAATTGTTGTTTGTAACTGAATTTTCCAATAAAAAATTATAATGAACACTAATACAATCATAAACAAATTATAACGAATTTTACGCTAAATACCAAAAACATTGTAGTACTCGTGCAACGATGGTTCGAGATTTGATCAAATGTCTAATTCAACGAGTTTTATTATTTATATGGTTAGCGTCGTCTTATCATACAATTGAAACACCTGACTAATATTGTTTTATTCGATTGGTACTGATAAAAATTGTATTTGCATTCAAAATCGAAATGTCTGCCCCAAAATAATAGTCAATATTTAGTCGTTTAATTACAATTAAGTGGTTTTAATTAGTGCATAAGTTTTAAATTAAATTATTTTAAATTATGAATTTTTTTATTAATCTAATTGGAATTTTATTTATTTTTTACTCAACCAAAGGTATTTTATAGACAATTTAGATATATTGTGATGATAAATTTAATTAAATATAGTTCTGGTGATTATATTCGACATATATACAGTATGACCCCGTAATGCGTTTTTCCGGTAAGCGCCACCTTTTCTAATTACACTCGAAATTTCGAACAGCGTCGCAAAATTACATTTTCCGTTTCAAAAACATACAACATTCTTACAACAGTTTCGTGTGTATTGGCATTGTGGGCTGAAATTTCTAGAAAAGCAATGAATGGATTAAGGTGCTGACGACAGTGAATATTAATTCAACAGTGAAATATTAACAGGGAAGAGGAGTTAGATAACGACGAGCTTTTCAATGTCAAATTTTAGGAACCTATCTCCTAATCAAACCTTCCTATTTTTATCAAAAATAATTTTTTATTTGCGTTGTTTCATAACGAGTCGCTATGTTTAGGATCCTAACTGCGACGCAAAACGGGGTCATACTGTACATACATTGACGCGAGTATATATTATACAGGACTATTCTCAGCTTTAGTGTAACTTGTATTTTAAACGTTAACAACATACATATGTGTCTGTATACAAATATAATGTAACTATATAAGCATCGTTCGTCAGTTTACATACCTTCTACTGTATTTTCATTCAAGTATTTTACGAACGCTATAAATATCGATATGTACATATGTATACATATACGTATTGTTCAATAGTGGTTTTATAACTATTTTTATCATACAAATAAATTTTTAATCACTAAACACCTGGTAATCGAAATGTAATAAAATTTACTTTGTATTGTTATTAATAAGTTTGATAAGAAATTGTTCTTCATATTACGCTTCATGACTGTTCGATTTTTTATAATTCTATTAATATTAATCTTTTAAATTCACTTTTGTATGACAGTTTTTGCCAAAGAAACAAAATCGATGTTGTCAACTCAATATATAAAATTCATGCTTTAGAGCTCATCCAGGTTTAATTTTGTCTTTATCTGAAAAATCAACTTTTTACCAATTATTATACAAATCTTTTCAGATTGCACATCAAAGGCACTCCTATAGTATTCGTTAGGAGTTGTAGCCATACGATTATGGCATTCTATTGTTAGTAATATTTCTCTGGTTAACGAGGGTTAGCTTTGGTCGATTTCAAACCCTCTCTTACATGAGGTAGATATTTGGTTTACTTAGTTGTTTATATAAAGTGGCAGGCTAACGGATAGTTAGTCTAAAGAGAGAATGTTCGTGTCCTACCTCCTTCCGCATTTCCTCTATAGGTTGAACACGTTTCAACCTATAGAGGAAATCTTTATGGCTTCGTTTTATCTTCGGAATGAGGGATTTGACCCTATTTCATCCTATAATAGCCTTGTTTTTATGATTGAACTAGTTTTTATGAGTTTATGGTTTGCGCTTGCTGCTTTTATTGGGAAGTTACTCAAAACTAAAGAATCAAATAATCAAATGTTTTAGCAGGTCACATTACGCCAATCTTCGATCTCTCTCTGCCCGAAGACCTTTAAATTCCTTATTTTTTGTTAGAGGTATTTCTCTATATAATCCTGTTCCATTCAGTAATAGGAGTTTTTGATCTGCCGAGATGTGTAAATCAAAATTTTTGGAATGGCGTGCTAGAATGATACAGTTAGTTTAAACTTAATTGTAAGATTTTTTTAATATTTCTTGCTCTATGCTGCTCATCCCATTGTAAATCAGCTGATACTCAAAATCGGATTTGTGTGCATGGTTTTAATTTATTAAGTAAACAATTCAGTTTTTTTATGCCTAATGGAAGTAATAATTTTTACATGGTGCTTCTATATGTACTTTTCCTGCTAAATACCCATTCAAAGTTTGAATACATTTGCAACAAATATTTGAAAAAAAAAATTTTTATAGTTCTGGTGTGTTAAATATTTCAAGCCACATTGCATTAAATGACATCTTTCCGAATTTCCCACAAATTATTTGCTTTCATTTGCGGTTGGCACGTAGATGGCGCAATCCGATGTTCAATTTTCCCAAGTGTGGACTATCTTCACTCCAAATTCGACTGTTCTATTTATTAACGTACCCATTTAACCAAAGTGTGCTTTATCTGAATAAATTTTTTTTTGGAAAAGCAACATCACCAATTTCTAACAACTTGAATTTTGTAAGCACGTAAAACAAGGTCAAATTGATTTTTGTTACGCCGTACAACGTCTATCGCCAGTTCGGTACGCACTGTTCGATGTCTTACTGGATGCATTAGAATAACGTTAGTAATTATCATTTAGAATAACAGGTCACCTATACTCTTAAATCAAGGTTAAATAAAGCGACTAAAACGGTGAAAATCGCTTTGTTAAATAAACATGACGAATAGCTTCAACATTATCTCAAGGGACTTACAGCTACTGAAGCAACGGATTTCTCATTATAGAAAGCTACACGTAAGCTGAAACGACCAACACTCTCATTCCCTCCAATACGACTCTCTGACGGAAGCTGGGCAAGAAGTGATGAAGAGAAAGCAAATATATTTGCCAAACACCTTAGCGAAGTGTTTACACCTAACGAGCAAGTTGGAATCAAGAAAATTTATTAATTTTGCAGATACGTCTGAAAGCAAGCCAATCAAATACAAGTGGCGCAATGTCAAACAAACGATTAAGGACAACATCGATGTAAAAAAGGCACCCGGACATGATCTGATAAGTGGCAAAATGATGTCAAATCTACCGGATAAATGTGTCAAACTAATAACTTATATATTCAACGCAATAATGAAAACCGGCCACTATCCAGAAATCTGAAAAACTTCAGTTATTATAATGATTCCAAAACCTGGCAAAGATGAAACAAAAGTTTACTCATATCGCCCAATCAGCTTATTACCAACTCTCTTAAAGCTTTTCGAAAAAATGCTTTTGCAAAAACTTAAGCCAATTTTGAACAAGAAAAACATCATACCGGATCATCAATTTGGATTTAGAGAAGGTCACGGAACCGTGGAACAAGTTCACAGAGTCGTACCTGAAATCAGGAACTCCCTTGAACAAAAAAAATATTGCTTTGTTAAAGGTATGGCATAAAGGACTTCAACATAAAATTAGAGCACAATTGCCGTCAAGTTTCTGTAAAATTCTTGAAAATTATTTGCTCCATCGAAAGTTTTTGATGAAATATAATTCCGCATCCACAAATTTATATGATATTCATGCAATAGTACCTCAAGGCAGTGTACTGGGGCCAGCGTTGTACTTCATCTAAACAGCAGACTTACCAACATCAAATTACGTGAAATTCTCTACTTTCGCGGATGATACTGCAATCCTAGCAGTCCATCAAAATCCTACGATAGGAACAATAATTCTACAAGAACAGTTAGACAAAATCGAAAAATGGCTAATAAAATGGAGAATTTAGGCCAACGAGCGTAAATCGGCGCACATTACATTCACACTCCGTAAAGTCAACTGTCCGCCTGTCAACTAAATAACATCACTCTCCCACAACACGAAAGTGGTAAATATCTTGGACTTCATTTAGATAGAAGACTCAAATGGAAAAACACATTGAAGCTAAACGTCCACAAATCAAATTAAAATGCGTTAAACTAAATTGGTTAATTGGAAAACACTCAAAGTATAAGTCTAGACTGTAAGGTAATCAAAATGATACTTAAGCCCATCTGGACATATGGTATTCAGTTGTGGAGCTCCGCGGGTGCTTCCAACATAATAAAACTGGTAAGAATGCAGTCACGAATACTACGAACAATGGTGAACGCAAACTGAGAAAAAAGTTGTATCATTTTAAAAATTTTGAATCTTTTAGTTTAAAAATGTATAATTGTTAAATTAATGGCTAGAAACCTGTACCTATACAACCCAAAACATTTTACAACAAACTTAAAATAAAACTAAAAAATACTTTCGGACGAAAGACTTAGTGTGTCATCGAAAAACCGAAAGTTTTATCTTTATAACTATAAGATTTAAATTCAAAGCTTTAATTAAATTTAAACGAAAGATTTTACATATTTTACAATAAAATAGAAAAAGTTTTGCGCAAAATCTATAGGCGAAAATTCTTGGATGCAAAGAATAACATTTTTAGCTTTAAGTAAAATTTTTCTCAGTGATATGTACGCAATGCAAACCTTCGATGTGATTTACTCATCGATACCGTAAACGATACAATTAATCAGTACAGTAAAAAATACCAGTTAAAACTTGTTTGTCATCCCAACGAATGAGCCAGGGAACTATTAAATAGGCCAAGAAATAGGCGACTAAAAAAATGGATCCTTTGGATCTAGCTAGGTAATTCAGAATTTACCGAGTGCACATTAATATTAAGAACTAACATAGGTTAAGTCTTATTAATTGAATTTATATTAGCATTTATGATTTGATTACATATTGTAAGTTTCCTATGAAGGAAAGATACAAGAATAAAAGCCATAAGCAGTAAAAAAAAATTTCCGGGTTCGAATCCCAAAAGCGAATCGCGAAAGAGTTTGAAGTACCTTGAGCCCCGAAAAAGATTGTAGAGATAAAAACAAACAAATAAACAAAATTTTATTCTTTGCATCAAAGAATTTTCGTCTATAGATTTTGCGCGAAAGCTTTTTTATTTTATTGTAAAATAATTGTTTAAATATTAATCTAAGCTTCGAACTAAACTCTTGTAGCTATACTATAGAGTTAAAACTTTTGGTTGTGTCAATAAAACACTTAGGCCCTGTCCGATTTCTGTAATAATGAAATAATTTTGACATAAGCGAAATAATATATGTATGCAACCAAATTATTACAGCAACTGCGTGTTATAATTTTGACATTTCTGTAATAATTTTAACACAACAACAATGTCGGGCAATAAGAATATTTTAAATTTTTGAAAGTAATTTTATATATTATATACTCGTATGCATGTTAATAATTTGTATATGCTATAATTTTTATATACATATAGTATGTTATTAAGATAAATAACACTATTTTAGGGTCAAACTCTACTTCAATCATAATTATGACTTATTAGAGTTATAAACTATTTTAATATTCACTTTAATATTAATTTGTACACACTTTTTAAACACGTTTTGTAGTTTGAAATTTCAAAATCGATTGTCAATATTATTACAGAATTCAGACAGCAAACGAACTTACATCAAAATATGGAAGAGCAAATTATTTCACTAATGTCAAAATGATTTCATTATTACAGTAATCGGACAGGGCCTTAGTCTTTTATCCGAAAGTATTTATTAGTTTTATTTTAATATTTGATTTTAATTTTGTTGTTAATTATTTTTAAATAGTATAGGTAAAGAATCTAGCCTTTAATTTAAAATTATAAATTTTAAAACTTAAAGTATTATATTTAAACCAAATGCAATATGCACTGAACAAAACTAATAAAAATAAAACTTTTTTAAATTAATAATTAATTTATAATTTTATGCAAAATTATCATAATAATATTTAGCTAGTATCCAAATCATTCGCACATACAAAACTCTCATGATTTACATCAAAAATATAGAGTATTCGTAATTTACTTCAAACAATTGAAATTTTGTTTGTTACAATTTAACAGTACGACTAGTCGACTAGAACAAAAGATAGTTATTTTTTTCAAATTAAATGTAATATAAATGGTTTGTCTTAGCGAATTTTACATACAATCGAGTAAAGTTCGAGTGAAATAAATAAATTTTGATTTAAAGGTTTTTGGTCCTTAAACAATTAGTTTAATGCGTAATACCAAATAAAGAATTAAGCTTTTTATAAGAAAAGTAATATAATTTCAAATCAAATATTTATTTCTTTGGTTCAAAGACTTTTATTAAAAAATAATCTATGGCTTAAAGGCCGTAAACGGCCCTTACCTCGTCTCAACTGAGACCTTACGAACCAATTTTAACGATTGGTGCACATTATAGGTGGTCAACCCAACGAATGTTTTTACACACAACCGCCGCCAGGAAGACCGGCGACAGGAAGACTTTTATTAAAGACACGAATTATTTTTAATACAATTTTGAAGTATATTGTACTTAATTTTAAGTATTTTGTGTTATTAAAATTTTAATTATTATAGAATTTAAATTAAAGGTAGAAACTTTTGAGTTAAAAAATTAACTTTTAGTATTAAGTATTTGAGCATTTCAAAAATAAGATTTATGCACAATATAAAATAAAGAATAGAACTTCTTTGAAACAAAAATAAAATAATTTAATATTAAATACTTTGAATGAAAGATTTTTTTTTTAAGATTCAAAATTTTTAAAATGAAACTTCAACTTTTTCTCAGTGATTTGTCGGTGACGGTGGCTCCACTGCGGAGAGCGATCAGGAATCTTCCAATTGTTTATTATAATATGAATAGCCGGCTCGTGATCGAAACAGATGGAGTCAGATTGTTGACACGGTCCGGACCAACAATGGCCTGTAAAATCCGTTCAAGTTTCAAAAAATTTCAAAATATGTGTTAGTTCATTAAAACTCCGTATAACGAAATTTCGAATTATTACAGACCACGGGAAGTCTTAAATCTTCTCCAGGTTTTCTCCAATCAATGTTCGAATGGTTATAGTGGTATATGTATCACTCAGGTGTGGAAAGCGATAGTAAGAACAATGACAAGCTGCTTTCAATTTTTCAATTTATTTGATTAAACTCTGGTCTTTCGAATTTTCATCTGCGTATACGTTGTCAATAATACGAACCGAGAAGAGTCGTAATAATATAAACGAATTATAAGGCGATAAGAAGTCAGTGTTTCGTCTAATTTTAACAGTCACTGTGTATTCTGTTTACACATGACGCAGTTTATTGTGCATATGTAGATGGTAGGTGATTCATCAAACATTTATGGACGTTTTACCACGTATAGTAGTTAAACTGAGGTGCACTCCCAACTCTTTTGCGGTTTTCTTATTTACGTCCTTCGTTACGCCGTTAACGTTAAACATGCCAGCCTCTATAGTACTGTCGTGGAAGATGGGTCGGCCAATGAATTCATCGCTCCAATAGTGGGTGGTGAAAAATTCCGTTTATGGTACCTTTCGCTTCTACTGGACTTTAACCACTGTCCTGAACTATGCACCAAGCTAAAAAATATTTGTGAACTGATTGCCTAGGTGATGGCATATACGAGAAATCAATATTTTCAACCTGACCTAAAAATTAACGAACGAACACCAACCTCGAAATATTTTTATACATTTTTCTTCCTTTCCAAAGGAAGGAAATGAACATTTATTTTCATTTATTTCAAATGTCAAGTTATGCAAAATGTTAATGTTTTTATTTTAATTATGGTATAATTCTAGAATCGAGTGGACATTCTCTGCAATGCTCAAATAATGCAAATTGTACAACAATTGTTGCGACCGCGTCATGTGCACCAGATGGATTTTGTCAATGTCCAGCAGGATCGGTGTTTACAACTGATTTTACACAGTGTATTGAAGAAGTATTGAATGGAGCTAGGTGCACGGATAATGTCCAATGTTCTCATATGCTTACTGGAGGTTACTGTGACGAAACAAATGTATGTAATTGCAAACCTGAATTCACCTACATACGTGGCAGATGCCGTAAACAAATTGACCTAGGTGAACGCTGCGACGAAGATATAGATTGTAAATTTAATTTTGATCGTGAATCTGTTACATGTCATGATAACATTTGTAAGTGTTCCAATGGATTTTATTTACGAACTAAAAATGTTTGTCGTCGGATATCAATGAGTAAGAATTTATTTTTTTTATATTCCAGTATATATGAGGCTGATAATTGACTTGATTCTTTTTTAGATAATGGCGATCCTTGCATAGTACAAACAGACTGTCAAGGTGCTAATTTAATTTGTGACGAACCAAATAATAAATGTGTATTGAATACTGTTGGCATACAAACTGAACTATATTCATTACCGGAAACGAAATCTGTTAGTACCCAAGTTGAAGACATTTTAGAAGTTAAAACGGAACCTCAACAAAAAGATGATGCCAAGGCAGACGCAAAATGTATGAGTACATAATGAATATATAAATTTACAACTATAAATTCGAAATATTAAAAATTTTTAGTTGGTGACACTTGTACTAATGAAGGAGATGAATGTTCTGGTTTAACAAATTCAATTTGTCGAGATAATTTGTGTCGCTGTCAGTTAGGATACTATTTATCAGATCAGCAGTGTAAAGCTGAAATTGGAGAATCGGCTGTCTCTAATAGTTCCTGTGTTGGTGCCGCACCAAATGTTGTATTCAGAGATGGTAAATGTCTCTGTGGTTTAAATTTCTTTAGTAACAATAATTTAAGAACATGTGTAAAAGGTTTGTATATTACATTATATCAGCATTAATACTAATCTAACTGTCTTAATCACTTTCATTTGCGCAGCTAGCACTGGCTATGGCAACGGTTGTACTCAAAATAGTCAATGTACACCCTATGGATTAGCTTATTGCACAGCAATATCGCCAAAAAAATGCCAATGCTATCCTTATGCGACCTACAATGAAAACACCCAGCTATGTGAATATAAGGTTGGTTATGAGCAGTATTGCACCAGCAATGGTCAGTGCACATTAAAAAATACTGTATGCTCCAATGAAAATACGTGTGTATGTGCATCAAATTATATTGAGATTGATAAGGAGTGTCGACCTGGTGAAGGTGCTGAATGTGCGAACACAGCAGAATGCGGTTTTCAAAATTCTGAGTGTGTTGATAATGAATCAGAAACAAATCCGGGCAAATATTGTAAATGTAAACCAGGATTTTTATATCATAACTTCGAATGTATTACAGAAGGTATTTTGATGTCTTAAGAAATGTATCAAAAATGGAATCATATTAATGTTTATATACAATTTTCTAGTTGAGCATGAGAAAGAATGTAACGTTGACGAACAGTGTAAGCCATTGTTGAGCGAACTTAGTGAATGCACCGAAAATAAATGTGTATGCAAAGATGGAGCCCATTTCAAAGACGATAAGTGTCATATTAAGAAAAGTTTGTATATCATCAATAATAAGACAGTATTAATAATATTTACAGTCCCGATTAATCTATAGTTGGTTGTTTTAAGATTAACCCTCATTTTGAAAGAGTTCAGCTACAATAATGTATTTAGCTTAATTATGACCATTATGAGTTCACCGCATCTTATTTTGGAAATAGAAAAGCACCGACATGGTTCTGTTGTTAGGAACTTAAGGTACTCATTCTCATCTTAATACCGATATTATTTAGATTAGTATCAGTTAAAATGCTTTTTAGACTTGAAAAATGACGATCCCACTTAACGTTGGTTTTCTAGATTTTCGAAAGGTATCATGATTTACAAGACATAAGCTTACCTATTTTCTTACCTTAGGGGCATTACAAAAATATTATGTTATAGTGTGAGATTTATATTTTAGAGAGTATTCAGAAACCCTTGAGCTAAAGGAATTAATTAGAAATCTCATATGTCGCTCAAGTACGTCATGCTCTTATAAAAATGTTATGACTAGTAATTTATAGATGACTAGTAATTTGCGGTGCCTTCGATTAGGAGTACTGTCGCTTCAATACTGATTGAATAATAATGAAATTGGATTACATATTTATATTCCAGAACTTGGCGAAGAATGCACAAAATCAAGTGAATGTTATGTAGAAGAAAATCCCGATAGTGTTGTCTGCCGCAATTCAGCATGCAATTGTAAATTTACTTACACTCCCGATGTGGAAAAACAACAATGCATTGTGGTTAAAAGTAGTAAAAGTAAGTACACGACATATGTATGTCATAATTATACTTATATGCAAATTGAAACATAAATTTTGAAATTATATAAAAATTCCCGATGATTACATGTTGTAACTTTGTTTCCTTTTTTTTTTGTGTAATTTACAGATTCATCAGGACGTCCAAGTCCATTGAAAGTTATAACAATTATTTTAATGACTTCAGCTGCATTAATTACTAGTGCAGCAATTAGAGAAGCTTATTTCGTACGTTAAAAGCTTAATTAAGTATTTAGTATGTACAAAAACTGAAATTATATAATTATTGAACAAAGTTAAGGTGTAATTAAACTGTAAAACGATCAAAAGCAATTTTAGTTAGAATTTCCTTACTTATCCTACGAGTATATCATATAATAATTTAAAACAATTTTAAATAAATTTATTGCATAATAATGTATTCTAATAATATTATAAATATAATTTTTATTATAAAAAACTATGTATACATTTGTATTAATTGAACAAATACAACAATGAGCACAACATTATATAAATACACATATTTTGTAACATAAAATGTTATTTCTTTGTATTAATATTGATTTTCTACTAAAATCTTTTCACCGACCGCCGCGCTATCTATGATGAAATAGATAACACTATTTAGTTCATGTTCCCGTTCCAGATACAAAATAAAAATAAAATCAAGGCATACTCAAAACTTTTTCCGTTTTAAACAGGTCGCTAAATATTACTAAAAGTTTATTGGAGACTAACTGCGGGTAGTATAATGGGACAAGAAGGCTGTGGATCAAATAAATTTTATTAGCATATCAATTATAAGCAAAATGTTGGAGGTCTTGACTTTTCTTGCAAAGATAAGTTCCATGGCATATTAATAATTGGCTAACGTACGATGAAAGTCATGATCGATAAATCTTCAATGAGGCAAGGTTTCATATATAATACAAAAGGTTATCCAATAACTGCAAGATTCAACAAATACTATTTATTTCACTTAATAAACTTGATAAATTTAGAAAGATTGGCCACTTACCACTGGATGGAGGGGCTATGTCACTAACATTCACTTCATTTTTCACTGTAATACTTCACTGGTTAAAATAAGACCTGTTCGATTCGGTGATTAAGCACTGCTTATATAGAAATCATTATCAGATAGATTATCGATCTTTCCATTCTCTGCTTACAACAGTGAATCTACTGGTGCATAATTTCATTGTAATACATTTCGAGATATTTCTATGCGTCATTATAGTAGTGTCTCCAACTGGTTTCGATTCACTCACTGCATTCTTATGGTGTTGATTCGCTTGTTGTATAATGCTATCTCTTCATTGCAATGGATTACTACTTCTCAATCTGAAAGTGACTATTATTACAGCTTGAGGCGTTGGAGCAGAACCGACTAAATAACAGAGCCTAAATATTAAAAACTGAGCTTTAATTAGAGGAGGTTGAATAGAGGAAAAAACGTAAATTCTCATACAAAACATATATGGAAAGTAAACATTTTTTTAAATTTAACATTTTGATCTTGAAATCGTATTAAGAATATTTATATTATGTGTCATTTAAATATTTTTGCATAAAATCAATTAAATATATCATAAATAATTAAATAAATATATCATTGAATTCATATTTCGCATAAAAACTTTTAATATGTATACGCACAAATACATACATACTATCATATGAAAAAAAAACATATTCTGTTGTATACGCATGTACAATATGAAATATCGATCGAGTACGATCAATGAGAACAGAGTCATCTCTATTTGGAAAAATGAAAACTGCTACTAAAAAGCTACTTTGTTTTTGACAATAAACTTTTTGTTTATCAAAATTAAAAATATCGATATTAATTCAAAATAATCAAAAATAAAAAACCTGTTTATTCTAAATTTAGAATATTTACTCATTTACCTAAACTTTTATCTTAAAACGGTCAAACTACTAGAATCCCACTATAATTCTATAGGAATTAAAAGTAGAATCGTATAGTTGAATTATATGGAATCAAATTTTATCATAAATGTTATTACATTTAACAGGATTAAATACTATAACATATTTCAAAATCCGTATTAAATCGAGTGTTTGCTGATAAAACATGGAGTTTGTCAAAAAACTGATATATGTAACAATTTTAAAGTTAGGATTTTTTTCGAGTTGGAGGAAAATTAGATTTTATAAAGATATATATGTATGTATGTATAAATGTATGTATATGTTACGGTTAAAGCCCGAAATGTGGCGAATGTCCGAATTTACCGGTAAATGTCCGAATTTACAAAAATGTATGTTCAATCTACGTTTACCTACAAATTTAGACTATATTCACATTAACTCTTTAATTATTTTTATTAAAAAATGATTTCGTAGCAGACCCTAGAATGATTTCGTAGTAGACCCAAAATGATTTCCTAGAATTGTAAAGGCTAACGGCTTCGCTAGCTCTCACGGGCATGCGGGAGGTCACGGCGCTCCCCCCGCTTATTCCTCCGAGGGGCTTTAGATTTCAACTTCGGGGGACGTAGGAGCCGGGATAAGCAAACATGTCGCACTGCGTGCCGCATGTAGGAACGGATTATATAGAATTTATTAATAGATTTCGGTACACTTCGGTTCACATTTTTTGTAAATTCGGACATTTACCGGTAAATTTGGACATTCGCCGATTTCGGGCTTTAACCGTAACATATATATAATCTAGATCATTGCGATATACTTACATATACAATTTAACCGTTAACTTGAATTGGTAAATCCATTAAACAATTTTTTATACACAAAAGTCGTTAGATTTACGACTTTTTGTATAAAAAGAGTAACGTCTGACATCTATTGAACGGTATCGAAATCACATCTTAAACTACATATTTTATCCTGAATAAATTAAATTTTAATAGATTTACTGTTATCTATATTAAATATAATAATTATAATTAATAATTATTATGATATGTGAAACAAATAAATTAATTTTATTATGAATGACAGATGCCTCTTTTGTAAAGCTTTTTCGTCATGTCATGTTTCTGGTTTGTTTTTAGAAAGTATACAGTAAACACACCTCATTTGATTATTTTTTAAATTTAAATTATTGTTTATAGTAGTATTTAAGTTTTAAATATTTATGTGCAAAAATATAATTTCTTATTGTTTAATATATTTCAATACAGCTACGGATATTTTTCTGCAAAATTAAAGTAAACGTGTGTGGTTAGATTAAAACTCTTATTGGTATATACTTTAACTTCAACATCGACATCACATACACATATAAATATTTTACTGTGTATAGAATTTCTCTATCGAATTTCTGTATAGAATATATTACTGTGTATAGAAATTCTTCAAATTATAGAAAATCCGTCAAGGTCCAACTCTCACATCCATACATGTCAGACCCGATCAGACATGTATGGATGTGAGAGTTGGACCTTGACGGATGAGTACGAAAGACGGCTTCTAACATTCGAGAGAAGAATCATGCGTGTGATATATGGCCCAAAACGCGACGTTGATGGCACATACCGAGTTCTTTTCAATCACGAGATCAGTAATTTAATGCAAATTCCTGATATCGTGCATGAAATTAAAGGACAGCGAATACGCTGGCTCGGTCACGTTCTGCGTGCTGATCCGAAACAAATGATACAGCGATCTTTGAAGGGAGAACCGCCTTTCGGTAGGCGAAGAGGTCGCTGTCGGTGACGATGGCTCCACGGCGTAAAGAGCAATCTGGCATCTTCCAACTGCTTGCAACAGTATGAAGAGCTGGCTCGTGATCGAAACTGTTGGAGCCAGATTGTTGACACGGGACGGGCCAATAATGGCCTGTAAAATCCGGAAAAATAATAATAATAATAATATAATTCGTTAAATAATATTGTATTAATCTCTAAAGCGATCGAAAGGAGAATCCGATAATGTCAAAACTAACCCGCCAAATCTTTATATATACAAAAAAACTATATATAAGAATAATTATTGGTGTACTTGTATCTATACTGTACCACCCTCTATACATTCCTATTTTCCTATATATAGGTCATCTTTCACATTATTCATACCGAGAGTTCATTACCCTACGCGAAGTAATTATATACATACGAGTAGATGACAAATAAATGCATTTTTGTACATCACTTATATTCAGTCAGGGTGGAATAAATATTCTAGCGTTTTATGTCAGATTGAATCCAACTCACTGTAACAATAAAAGTGTGGAAGAGGATACCAGGGTCTTACTCTTATGTGCCGTAAGGCAATGTCTTGTCAATCCAATTTTTTCAATAAAACCCTAGGTTACATCATTCTTTTTTGGATATGCTGGTCCATTGTGTGATATTTAAGAGGACAATTATCTAGATAGTTTGCAGAGGCTATTAGGATTGGCGACCACTTCCCTTATCTTTCCAGCTCTAACTCAGTAAACCATTAATTACTCAATCAAATAATATATTTGATATATTAATTCAAAAATATTCCTTATGGTGGAATTATTTATTTTTATAAAATATTAAATATATTGTTACGATTTCGCCGAGTGGTTATTCAATTATTTTATCCGGTTCGATCACTGGATTGTGAATATAAACTCGCAAAGATTAAATTTTAACTAAATTTATTTTCCACAAAAATTTCACAAATAATTCACTGATATTTATTTTCACTTTTATTTTACACAATATTTATCACTACTATTATTTTAATACTTCACTTTTTATCACTTCCCGATATTAACACTTCGAAATTCAAAATTGAACTGTTCCGTAACTCAAATGTCTACACGTATTTATACGACGCAAAGGCTTGTAGAACATTCCATTATTTGCTTCTCTACACTTCTCGAATTTTCGTTGCGTCGTATTTGGTTCGCTCCGCCTATTTCATTATTTCTTTTTACTTTGTTCGTATTTGTAAACATTTGGTTACAGGGTAATCCCTACTGTTATAATTTTCTTTTTAATTATCACAGGTGACATCTGTGATTCGTGACACTACCCTCCGCCCAAACCTGTTCGTCCCGAACAGGATCCAGATCTCTTCCTCTATAGAACGCCAGTCTATCCAGGTGTACAACCTTGGGTTTTCCTCGTACTCCTCTTTGGATCCTATAGATCACATCATTTATTCTTGTTATGATCTTGTACGGTCCCTCCCATCCAGGTTGTAATTTCTGCGATAACCCTTTCTTACGTTGTGGATTGTGAAGCCATACCAATTGTCCCTCGTCAAATCCTTTATTGTTCGCTCGTACATCATATCGAGCCTTTGTTTTATCACTTGACAATTTGATTTTCTCTCTGACAAATCCGTGTATGTTGTTGATCTCCTCTTTCAAGTTGTCCACATATGCTTGTCCACATTTGGCTGATGATGGAACCGCTCCGAATTTGAGATCACCTGGCAGTCTTAAATTGTTGCCAAAAAGTATTGTCGCTGGTGTTACTCCTGTTGTGTTATGCACCGCCGATCGATAAGCCATTAAGAACAATGGAATACCTTGATCCCAATTCCGCTGGTTTTTATCCACTGTTTTGGCTATAAACTCCTCCAATGTGGCATTGAAACGCTCCACCATGCCATCAGATTGTGGGTGGAAAGGTGTTGTTCGCGTTTTATTAATCCCCAGTAACTGGCACATCTCCTGGAAGACAACCGATTCAAAATTCCGCCCTTGGTCGGAATGCAGCTCCATTGGTACCCCATAACGGCTTATCCAATTATATACCACTGCATTGGAGATTGTAGTTGTTTCCTGATTTGGAATCGGGTATACCTCTGGCCACTTACTGAAATAGTCCATTACTACCAAAACATATTTGTTGCCACTATCGCTGGTTGGAAATGGTCCTGCAACATCTATGGCAATCCTCTCAAATGGTGCTCCCACATTATATTGTTGCATCGCTCCACGGCTCTTCTTTGCCGGTCCTTTCACGGCCATACATTGGTCACACTTTTGACACCATTCAGCCACTGCCTGTCTACATCCTGCCCAGTAGAATCTTTCACGTACCTTGGCTAACGTTTTGTTGATTCCTAGGTGACCTCCGCTTGTTCCTCCGTGGTATTCCTCCAATATTTCCGCCATCCTGATCTTCGGTACCACCACTAGCGACTGCTTTGTTTTGCCATCGGAGCTTTCCCATGTTCGTTTTAAGCATCCGTTTTCCATGGTTAAACTATCCCATTGGGCCCAGTAAGCCTTGATAGCTGGGCCTTTATCTGCAATATCGCTCCATGTGGGACGACGTTCTTCCTCCATGAATTTGATAATCACTGCCAAATCTGGGTCCTCCTGTTGCTCTTTGGAGATAACATCGTTGGTCCATTCATCAGCTGGCAACACTTTCATTAGTCTGATATCGACGATGTTTTCCTTGTTTTCCACCCGTCCGCAATGTTTACAATCCACTCGACATGGCCGTCTTGACAATGCATCCGCATTTCCATGAGCGCTTCCCTTCCGATGTTGAATTTCGTAAACAAAACTCCCCAATCGCTCAATCCACCGTGCTACTTGTCCTTCGGGATTTTTAAACTGAAGTAGCCATGTCAAGGCGCCATGATCCGTTCTTAATAGAAATGATTGGCCATAAAGGTATTTCCTGAAATGTTCCACACATTTCACTATGGCCAACAATTCTCTTCTTGTTACACAGTAGTTCCGTTCTGGCTTCGATAAGATCTTTGAATAATATGCGATGACACGTTCCTGCCCATCGATTTCCTGTGACAACACTCCTCCCAAGCCATAATTGCTTGCATCCGTATCCAAAATAAAACGTTTATTCGGAACCGGATACGAAAGCAATGGTGCTGTACATAATCGCTGCTTCAGTTCATTGAACGCTTCCTCGTGTTCATCACTCCATTGGAACGGCTTGTTCTTCTGTGTCAGCTCGTGTAAACTCCTTGCGATGTTGGCAAATCCTGGCACAAATCGTCGATAATATGTGCATAGTCCGATGAAACTCCTTAGTTCATGTAAATTCTGCGGTCTTGGCCAATCCTTTACGGCGGAGATTTTGTCTTCATCTGTATGAATGCCGCTTGTTGTTATTTTGTGTCCCAAATATTTGACTTCATCCCGGAACAATACACATTTCTTCGGACTTAACTTCAATCCAGCTGCTTGGATTCTTTCGAATACTTCCTCTAGATTACGTAGGTGCTCGTTAAAGTCCTTCCCCATAACGATGATGTCGTCCAAATAAACCAGGCATGTTTTCCAGTGGAGTCCTTTTAGTACGCATTCCATTAGCCGTTCGAAAGTCGCAGGGGCGTTACAAAGTCCAAATGGCATGACATTGAATTGCCATAATCCATTGCCCACACTGAACGCTGTCTTTTCCTTATCTTCGTTTGCGACCTCTACTTGCCAATAACCGCTCTGCAGATCTAATGTTGAAAACATCCGTGCTCCTGCCAATGTATCCAGTGTGTCGTCGATCCTTGGTAACGGGTAACTATCCTTTTTGGTAACTGTGTTGAGCTTCCGATAATCAACGCAGAATCTCATGCTTCCATCCTTCTTTTCCACCAATACTACGGGTGAACTCCATGGACTCGTTGACTGCTCAATTACTCCCGATGTTTGCATATCAGTTACCATCTTATCCACTTCTGCTTGTTTAGCCAATGGCAATCTTCTTGGCGCTTGTCGAATAGGTGTTGATGTTCCTGTGTCGATCCGGTGTTTAACCATATTGGTTCTGCCATTATCTTCTGGTGTACCACAGAAAATGGACATATATTTTTGAAGCAACTCCTTTGCTGCTTGTTTTTCTTTTGGTGTTAATTGTTCCGTCCATTTCTGTGTTAGTTCCTCCGTTATTTTCCGTTGTCGCTGGTTCTTGGCCTTTACACACGGAGTCGCCTCCTCACATTTTATAATCGTGGATACTTCCTCACCTCGGCCGATGATAGTTCCCTTTTTGATTGTTTTTGTCACATCCGATAAATTAAGAGCCCTTATCGGAACTCTAAAGTCACAATCCGGCTTAACCAAAGCTTTCCCAATGATAATTTCTTTGGTTTGTAGTTCGTCACTGTTGGCCTCCACAACCCACAACCCTTGTGTTCCAGGACCTCCATCCAATTTCCCCCAGACAACCGTTTCCGAGTGTGGCGGTAGCTTCGTCCGATGATCCAATGTTATCCTCCTTACGATTGGCTCCTTCCCGTTGTTCAGTTGCAAAGGCAGTTCGACATTACCGTAGCTCAATGTTCCTCGTCCGACATCCAATACGAATTCATTTCGTTTCATGAAGTCCATTCCCAGGATGACCTCATCCACAATATCCGCAACGAGAACTTCATGTCGAAAACTGTTGTTCCCGATTCGTATTGTCACCTCCTTCTTTCCTTTAATAGCTGCATTGTCGCCTGTCGCCGTTTGCAACTTGAACCCTTCCATTGATCGAACTCCATCCGTGATGAAATCTGGCCGCACAATCGTTCTCGTTGCTCCAGTGTCCAATGTTATCATACTGGATCGTCCCTCTACTTCGCCTTTCACCATCAAGCTATCACCACCTTTTGCCAATCTGGAAATGGGGATGAAGGTTATGGAGCATTTGGTTGTGGGAGTCAGCTTTTGCTCCTCAAAGCTGACTCTTACTCGTTTAACGCCTTCGTTGTTGTTTGGCGTTCCTCCACGGCTGCTGCTTTTCTTTCCTCCGGTGGCCGTCGGTACATCGGCGATGGTGTTCTCGCCCGTTTGCGCCTTATCTCCCAGCATTCCCGCGAGATGTGTCCTATTTTGTCACAAACCCAACATCTGATTTTACTAGTCCCATCCCGGAATCTCGTAGTTCGCCAGTTATCTGCTGGTTTGATATTATTTCCCTGTTTGTGACTGATTGCTGGTTCCACTTCCACACGACGTACTTTGACTGCTGGTTTGATGATGTTGTTTGCAGTCTCGTTGGTTAGTGCACACGCGATGGTTTCCGCAAACGTTGCTTTTGGAGACAATACAACTGCACGTCTCGTATCCGGATCCCGTATACCATCGGTGAAAGCGTCGATCTTGATCCGCTCTGTGTATTCTCCTGCCATGTTGTAGTGGGCGAGGTGCACTAACCGCTCTATATCAGCCGCATACTCCTGGAGCGTCTCTCCAACCCGCTGGCATCGTCCCTTCAACTCCATACGATGTAGCTCCCGTCGATGATCTCCTCCATATTTGCGCTCCAAAGCCAACATTATTTTTCCGTAGTCTTCCCGTTCGTATTCCGGCACAATTTGTAGGAGCTCCGCAGCACTACCTTTTAACGCCACAATTAATGCTGCTACCCGATCCTCTTCACACCAACCGTTCCTTGTGGCCGCCATTTCAAACTGGAGTTTGAAGATGTTGAATGGTGTGGTTCCGTCAAATGTTGGTGGCTTCAATTTAATCGAGCTGGTTGGTCGAGCAATTTGAGCGCTGCCGTTGGTTTTCAGATCCATTAGCTCCTTTTCAAGTTTCTGAAATCGTTGTTCGGTCACCTCGATTTGTTGATCTATCTTTCGAGAATTTCTGGATTCATACTCTTCCAGTTTATTTTCCATATCAATTTTGACCGTATCAACTTTTGCATTAAATGTCATGGACATATCTCGAAATTTCTCCTTCACGTCAGCCATTAAATCTTGCTGAAATTTCTCCGTGCGATCCATCCGTTCTATTAACATTTCTTGTCCGCTAGATATTTTTCCCTCGAGGCCGCCGATCATTTGTGCCTGTACGGTAACCATTTTCGTTTCGAGACCATCGATCATTTGTTGTGTTTGACGTTGCATTTGTTGCATAGCCGCCAACAATTGTCCCATATCGAAACCTCCAGATGTTGTTGGAGTAGTTTCTTTAACGACGACATTCTGGTCTTCCACTCTGGTCGTTGACTCTGTAGTCACCTCAATCGCTTGCACCTCGGTTGAATCCGGTGCCCCAAAATTAAATTCATGTTGATCTGGGTCAACATTATCTTCCAACAAAGCTGTACGGAGTCTCAACTGCAACTCATTTCGGTTGCCCGCAGTTGGTAGATTCCGTAGCCCCAACTCCTTCTTCAAATCTGCCACTTTTAAGTCCAATAATTTCATCTTGGATATTCACAATCCCACTGCTGTCACCAATTGTTACGATTTCGCCGCGTGGTTATTCAATTATTTTATCCGGTTCGATCACTGGATTGTGAATATAAACTCGCAAAGATTAAATTTTAACTAAATTTATTTTCCACAAAAATTTCACAAATAATTCACTGATATTTATTTTCACTTTTATTTTACACAATATTTATCACTACTATTATTTTAATACTTCACTTTTTATCACTTCCCGATATTAACACTTCGAAATTCAAAATTGAACTGTTCCGTAACTCAAATGTCTACACGTATTTATACGACGCAAAGGCTTGTAGAACATTCCATTATTTGCTTCTCTACACTTCTCGAATTTTCGTTGCGTCGTATTTGGTTCGCTCCGCCTATTTCATTATTTCTTTTTACTTTGTTCGTATTTGTAAACATTTGGTTACAGGGTAATCCCTACTGTTATAATTTTCTTTTTAATTATCACAGGTGACATCTGTGATTCGTGACAATATTTTGGCAATTAAGTTGCCATCTTCAGTAGTTATTATGAACTTACTTCAGAGAAATTTTAAATTTGAATTTCAAACATTAATTACTTCGATCCAGGTAGCACGGTGATGCCACATTTTCTTGCTGTGTTCATATGTCTCTACCCGCCTTCTAACGTTAACTAGGGCATGTGTAAAAAATTACCGATTATAAAATTAGAAACACTTTTATTTCCTTGACATGAGAAGTAGTTTTCAAAGTTTAGATTACACACAAGTATTTTATTAATGTAAGCCCTGTGGTTGGGGGCAAACATGTTTCATAAATATTTCGAACGAAACATGAGATCCATAGAATACCACTACAGTATCCAGAGCTTGTCGTAGGAGGCGACTAAATCTGGTTGGATCGCTGGGCTGATGACCCGCATCCGTAAAAACCAATTACAGTTAAAAATGTCAACAAAACCAAAAAAATCGGATACCGCCTAAATAACAATGACCCCCCGCTTAAGTACCTGGATACGAGAATGAGGATCAGCACGTGGAACGTGCAGTCACTAAGAAAACCTGGCGCGTTGGACGGCCTTATCACATATATGAAGGAGTATCGGCTGGAACTCGTAGCGCTCCAAGAAACTCGATGGCCTAAAAGTGGAGTCCATGTGTCCCAAGGTTATACGTTGCTACACAATGGAGATGACCTTGGAAATCTTGGAGTTGGCTTTCTCATTGGGCCGCAGGTAAAAAAGGCTGTCTTGGACTTCCAGTTATGCCTGACGAATGGAAAGTGGCCGCGTTATGCCCAATATTCAAAAAGGGTGATCGCATGAAATGCGAGAATTATCGCGGTATAGCTCTCCTTTGCACAGCATATAAGTTACTGTCTTACATAATCTTGGGAAGAATTACTCCTTTAGCGGAGGAAATTGTCGGTGACTACCAAGGAGGATTCCGCCCAAATCGGTCAGTCACTGATCAAGTTTTTCCGCTGCGGATGATTCTTTCCAAGTACTACGAAAAATCTCGCGATGTACACCAGGTATTCCTAGATTTCAAGCAAGTCTATGACTCGATCAATCGAGAGAGGCTATGGTATGCGCTTGAATATTTAGGAATACCGAAAAAATATGCACATCTGTGTAAAATGACAGTAACCCAGTCACAATGCTGTGTCAAAGTTGAGAACAGGCTATCGAGAATTTTTGCAATCACTACTGGTGTTCGACAAGGAGATGCGCTGTCCCCGATACTTTTTAATCTCATGTTGGAATACATCCTTCGTAAAAGTGCAACACCTCAGGACAATATCTTATTCCGACAATCCAATCAACTTCTTGCGTATGCAGATGATATCTATGTGATTGGATTAAATGGCAACGGAGTGAAAGAGATACTTGATCCACTGGAACAGTGTTCAACTTCCGTTGGTCTCAAAATCAATGAGTCCAAAACCAAATATCTGAACCACACGTTTGAAGGAATGATGAGATTCAAGTATCTTGGATCTCTCATCACTCACGATAATAGTGTGGGAGAGGATATCAAGGTCCGCCTTGCCGCTGGCAATCGGGCTTTGTATCCTCTACGTCCACTGCTGAAATCAAAATATCTTGCAAATACGGATTAGCTGAAACTGTGAGTGTTGATCAGACCCGTTGTCATGTATGGATGTACGAGTTGGACCTTGACGGATAAGTACGAAAGATGGCTTCTAACATTCGAGAGAAGAATCATGCGTGTGATATATGGCCCAAAACGCGACGTTGATGGCACATACCGAGTTCTATTCAATCACGAGATCAGGAATTTAATGCAAATTCCTGATATCGTGCATGAAATTTAAGGACAGCGAATACGCTGGCTCGGTCACGTTCTGCGTGCTGATCCGAAACGAATGATAAAGCGATCTTTGAAGGGAGAACCGCCTTTCGGTAGGCGAAGAGGTCGCTGTCGGCGACGATGGCTCCACGGCGTAGAGAGCGATCTGGCATCTTCCAACTGCTTGCAACAGTATGAAGATCTGTCTCGTGATCGAAACCGTTGGAGTCAGATTGTTGACACGGTACGGGCCAATAATGGCCTGTAAAAACCGAAAAAAAAAAAATTATTAAAAATTTTATTAAATTTATTATAAACACATATAATCATTCAGATGGTGATTCAAAAATTATTTCACATAATTGCTTGCTTGTGTTCATCATGTTGACTAATTCAATCGGGCCGGTAACGATAGCATCGATGGTTGGTTTTCGGTAGTAAATATTTAAGTTCTTTCGTTTGGTCAAGGGTGCAACCTTTATTTCAATCAAATATTCGTAATTTGGAACAAGTCTGATTGAATCGCCAAAACTCATTTTTATTACAATCAAGTTAGAACTATTTTTAAATTGAATGGTGTCGGTGACATTTGTTGTAAGATTTCTGGAAGTAATTTTGATAATATGATTTGGAGTAGCCAAGGTGGTATAACGCAGGCCCTTCAATATCAAATTATCCAAAACTGTAAACTGTGTTAAATGCCATGTCCCACGGTATGAACTTCTTTTACTAAGCCACATACTTTGAAATTCAGAACGAGGTTTATCGTTCCAAATACTATTTACTTTAACTGGCCCCAATAATGTAGGTCGCATAATTGATCCAATATCATCGTTTGTCAGTAAATCAGGATGCTTTTGCAAACTCAACAGGAAATCTTTGCTGGTCATGGCTGGAAACCGAATTAATCGAATTAATTTATCAAAATGCAACCGTCGTCCTTCGAGTGGAATTTCGTTTTTTGCACACTGATGGTTCATCCAAAGTACGAGCACATCCAACACATCACGCTCTGTGAAACAATCGAATCCCATATCACTTTTAAGAATCTCTTCTAACACCGATTCATGAATATTTAAAAATGTCACTTGTTTAATGTCTTTATAGGTTAGATCACGAAGAATATTAATCAACATGTGATAATTGCACAACTCGTATTTATTAAGAACGCCGAAATCAAACAATTTAAATTGGTATCGACATTGTTAAAACGCGTATTCAACAAACGAGTCTCTAACTTCACAATTTTATATCGCACAGCCAGCTTCAACATGTCGCACAACAGATGTTCTTCTATTTCACATTGATCAGTATAAATGTACTTCAAAAATTGGTAAAACGCTTCGTACGATACATCAGCAATCGGTATCAACTTGGTCTCACCCATATTCGTGCGGAATTGTTGCCAGAACACTATACTTCGTTTCATGACTTCCCATGAGTGGGCATACATCACTTTGTCACCAACGTGAAATTGTATGTCCGACATGAATTCGTTGTTGAACAACAGTTTGGTAATCTCCTCCATCGTTAGATCCGGTGAATTGTTTAACGGCACTTTATCCATTTTCACACACTTTAACTTTCACTTTATGTAATAAGTTGCACTTTGTAGACTGTGATCAAAGCAACGTATGATTTAATTCTTACATTCGATAGTCTGAATAGTTTCTTATCTATTAATCCAAGCGTTATCAAACAACATCGCTTGGATAAAAAAAAGTCGGTTTTATTAGTCCAAATCAATTCTGGGAATTGGGTTTTGAGTTAATTTAACGTTTAGGGATTAAGAACCGTTTCGGCAATTTAATCTTATTTGACTCACAGACGACTGTTTCCATACCGTTTCCATAAAGTTGCTATGGTGCTTCCTATAAAGAGAACAGATACACTGTCGCTTATTCTTAGTTTTGAAGTCTTGGAATCAATGTTTCCTCGGATTAGCACAAAAAATAGATAAGTACAACCGCAACCGACATTTCTTCTGTTCTATTTTGATCGATTAGGTAAGTTCCGTGTGGTGGTTTTAGAGTACGGATAAGAAAACAAAACAATAACGGGTGCCACCACCCCTTCTGCTTGGTGACTGAGTTTGCTTGATCGACCCCTTGATGAATTTTTTCCCAAAAGCCAGTCTTTTTGTGATTTCGTTTTTGCTCTTCACATTTTGTTTTGGCATGCACGTTCAATCCTCATTAGCATCTAGATTATTAGGAGTTAGGAGGTTATGAGTTAGTTCGGAATTATTAGGTATTATCGGAAGACTTGTTCTGACCAATTTTTTTTTAACTGGAACAATAGTCACTCTATAATGATGAACCGCGATCCACAGCCACAACTTGATTGAGTCCCTTAAATAATTCACATAGGTGGCCTACATCGATCTTATCTCATGTTTATGTAATAATTGCGCTAGTGTTAAACACACAAAATTATCAATGTTCTGATAACAATTCATATGTACACAAGACTAGAATGGGCTGATGTGTGTATTAATTACATAACGTGACGATATAGCTTCTATGTGGCCAGCAGTGAGGTGTATATATGGCGACTAAATGAAAATTTTTGTCATAATAAACAGTCAAAACGAATGGTACAACTTTTCCTTACCGACCAAATGGTACGGTGGTTAAAGCTGTGGTAATTGAAGTGGGAGGTACTGGGTTCGAATCCCGATAGAGGTAGGATACCGACTAAAGATGGTTCTGATATTATTCTCTCAAAAAAAAAATGTAGTTAAATTCTTCAATGAAAGATTTTCTTCTTGTGTACAGTGACGAATATTAATAATTAAAAAATATTGTCTGGTCTTATTTTAGTAGATTTAAATCTTATTTTTTTTTTGTTTTGTTTTTTTTTTTTTTTTGTAACAATTGCCATTGGCTTTATTCTTGAATCTGTCTTTTTACGAAACTAACAAGAAGTGTGAAATTCTTAAAAGCTATAATTTTTTTAACTTAAGCCTTAACCAATGTTAATACGTAATATCAGTATGCATTATTATTTTTAAATTATATTACTAGTTAGTTTTAGTGTGTTAGCTCAACATGAGTGAAATGTGTAATTATTAGATTATATTTTTAGTTTATTAAATCTAAAGGATCTGTTCTGCGAAGCCGTTTGTATTTCGGTTGCCTTAGTAGCTCTCTAGCCAATTCATTAGGATGTGATTCCAGTTTCAGTTGATATTTTAGGCTGCATGATTTTATTGTCTCTTTAACAGTTTTGATTCCTAGGTCTCTATGGATGTTGCTGTTTCGAATATACCATGGGGCATTTGTAATGCTACGAAGTATCTTTGCTTGCGTTCTTTGTACGATATCTATATTTGATGCACTAGTTGAGCCCCATAGTTGGATACCATATGTCCATATGGGGATTAAGATCGCTTTGTATAGTAGAACCTTGCAGTCTAGAGAGAGTTTCGATTTTCTTCCGATCATCCAATACATTTTCGAAAATTTTACTTTTAATTGATGACGTTTTGTTTCGATGTGCTTTTTCCATGTCAATCTTCTATCGAGATGAAGACCGAGATATTTTACGTTTGTTTGTTGAGGAATTGTGATATTGTTTGGTTTTACTGCCGGACATGTACGTTTATTCAGTGTGAATGTTACATGTGTTGATTTACATTCATTCGTCCTTATTCGCCAAGTTTTTAACCAATCTTCTACTTTGTGCAGATGTTCTTGTAATTCTCTCGATGCTGTTTGAGGATTTTTGTGTGAAAACAATATGGCTGTGTCATCAGCAAAAGTTTAAGTTATAATTTTTTCAGTTATTGGTAAGTCAGCTGTGAATAACAAGTATAGCACAGGTCCCAATACACTACCTTGCGGTACTCCTGCCTTTATCTCGGTTAAATCAGTAGTAGCCGTATTTTGTTTCACCTGGAACATCCTTTGGGCTAAGTAGTTTTGAAGAATTGCATGAAATTGTCTAGGCAGAAGAGTTTTAATTTTGTAATTTAATCCTTCGTGCCATACTTTGTCGAAAGCTTGCGCAATATCCAAGAAAACTGCCGAGCAATATTTCTTTTCTTCTAAGGAAAGCTTAATTGTATTTACAATTCTGTGCACCTGTTCTATTGTGCCGTGCTGCTCTCTAAATCCAAATTGGTGATCTGGTATAATGCGACTCTCAGATAATATAGGTATTAGTTCTTGTAGTAACATCTTTTCAAAAAGCTTCGAAATTATCGGGAGAAGACTTATTGGCCTGTACGACGAGACTAGGGTTTCGTTTTTACCTGGCTTTGGAATCATGATAATTTGAGATATTTTCCATTTTTGGGGAAAGTATCCACATCTCATAATCGCGTTAAAAATATATGTTATGTATTTTATACATCTATCTGGTAATTCTTTTAGCATTTTTCCAGTTATTAGATCATTGCCTGGCGCTTTCTTAGGATTTATGCAGGTTTTGATATCCGTTTTAACGCATTTCCATTTAAATTTTAATGGATTTGGGTTCGTTATTATAATGGGTTTGATTCCTTTTCTAAGTCACTTCTGGCCCAGTGACCATCTGGTTTCCTTTTCGGTGGGTTTGATAGCTCTGCCCTTTTTAAATTTCTTGCTGCCTTCCACAGTGAGTAATCTGTTTTTTCTGTTGCTGTGAGCTCACTAAGGTAATTCTGTATTCCTACATTTTTTTCTTCCCGTATTGCTTCTCTCAGAGCTTTAATAGCTCTATTTAATTTCCATTTGTGCAAAGGAGATTGGTGAAGCTGCCATAGCCGCCGAATTGCCCGCTTCTCTGCCAATAACTTTTGAATGTTACTTGTAAGCTTATTACTTTTTTCTGAATTTTTGATCTCCGGAGTAGCTTTTTTTGCAGCCATTTCCATTATTTGTCTTACATTTTCTATCGCGGCATCAATATCTTCTGGTGTGCGAAGTGGGACATCCAGATGACAATTTACATCTACTATGTTTCTATAGAGAGCCCATTTCGTTAGTTTGTTAGTTAAACGTTGGGGTGGTGCAGTTTTTAATGCTTGGGTACTTAGTGTTACTATTATTGGTGAGTGATCTGATGATAAATCATAACAGTTAACGACTTGGGCATTGGTGCGTGCTATTCCTCGAGTTACACAGGAATCTATTAAATCAGGAATTTTCTTTCTATCTGTAGGCCAATATGTGGGATGTCTAGATGATAAATAATCTAGGTTTTTCTCGTTCATTGCTTCGTAGAGTTGCTTGCCCTTTGGTGACGTCAACCTCGAACCCCATTGCACATGTTTCGCATTGTAATCACCCCCAGCTAGAAATTTCATTCCCAACTGATTAAAATAATCGATGAATTGCAGTTTTTTAATTGCGTGTTTCGGTGGAGAGTAGACAGTCGATATTACAAATTTCCCAGACCATTCTTCCAAGCAGATAGTTGTGGCTTGGATATGATCTTTAGCATATTTCTGAAGTTCGTAGTGTTTCAATCTTCTTTTTATTAGGACTGCAGTGCCGCCGTGTGCTTTTCCATCCGGATGTTTGGTGTCATAAACGGAATAGCCGGTAATATTAAAAAAATTTTGTTTTGTGAAGTGTGTTTCAGATATTAACATGATGTCTATATTTTGTTCGATAAGAAAGGTTTGAACCTCAGCTCTATGTTGCGAAAGCCCGTTCGCATTCCAAATAGCTATTTTTAGAACTGTCATTTTTGATTTTTGACTATATAATTTGCATAAGCGTATTCATATTTTGCATCATCATGCTCATTTGTTTTTCCATCATCATCATGAAACTTTGGATGGTCTCGGTTAATTTATTTACCATGTTATGAATATTTAGGTCCTCTTCATTAAAATGAACTTTGGGTTTGGGTTTGTTACCTTTAACTATATTTGCATAAGAAACACCTGGCTGTGCAAAACTGCTGTCAAACGCCTCCAAGTTATCATTTTGTGTGTTTGCACTTGTTGTTTTGGTGACTATTGTGTTTTTTGGTAACATGGCCCTCTGATTAAATTGCATATTGAGTAATCGTTGCTCAGCTCTCATTCTAGGGTTTATTTTTCGTTTTAAGTCCAGATACACTGCACAACCCCTGTAATTTGCAGTATGGTAGTTACTACAACGTTTCACAGATGGGTCATTACGCGATTTGTCACACTGCTTGGAGTCGTGAAGTTCGCCACAAATAACACAAACTTCATTTAAGGTGCAGTATGCTTTCGTGTGTCCATATTCTTGGCACTTTATGCATTGAACTGGTCCAATCCTCTTCTTAGGTTCTTCAATGACTATTTTGCGATGTAGCAAATATTTCAGGTTGTTTTTTTTTGCTTACAACTTTCACATATTGATTTTTTGGGACAGCAGATTAATTTCTTATTAGACAAGAAGAGAAAATGTTGTTAAAATGAGATTGGTATTTTAGGAAATGCTAAAACATGAAGAATGAAACCGCGCACAATTCAAACAGAAGTGGTGTAACTAACAGAAATATAAATAGGCCACAGCAAAATAAATAAAGATGGCTCTGGTTGAAGAGATTAGATTCGAATCAGATTTTATTTTGACAACTACTAAGTATACCGTATTATATAACTACTCGTTGACTCTTAGGACTTTAACTGTATTGATGGACAAATATTTAGAGAATGCCTGGATAATGATTACAAAAACTGCTTCACATATAATTAATGTTAGGAGATTAGATTATAATCGATATAACATTTCAGAAACAAACAGTACCAAAAGTAAGAGCTAGAAGATTAAAGTTCCGAACGTCCAGTTTTATAATTCTCAATTATCTCGAAACAATTCTATGTACCTTATTCTTTCATATTTTGGTTTTATTGAATACGTCATACGGCTTTATCATGCCAGTCAATTTTGGTATGGTAGATCAGTCCGTTCATCAGTTCTGTGTAGGATATAATCATCGTACATATTTTGTACTTAACAAAAAAATAATTGGTTTAGGCTTAATTGCAATATCAGGAGGCCTATTATGAAATTCGAAAAATACGAGGCTGTCGGAAAACAAAGGCTCTATTCCATGGGAAAAATTGACTGACAGTGAAAACAGACGAAAAGCGAAAATAATTATAAAACTCCAACTAAAAGATAAAGACAACGTTATTGTTTTTTTATTTATTTATAACGAATTATAGCAGAATTTTGAAGAAACCATAACCAAAAAAATCATTAATTATTCATCCTTGGAGTTTTGTTTAATTGTGAAATAAAAAGTAGTTTTAAATATCACAATGCTAAACAAATACGATTTTTATTTCAATTCCATTATAATTTTACCAAAATAATATATGGACTATTTGACCCTTGACTATAAAATTGGTTGTGTGCGAGAATAATTCCTTGTCTTACACAAATTTATGTAGAAGGCTGAGTGTGACTGCAATAAAAAGAATTGAATTTTATACTTTTTATGGCAGTCACACTACTACAAACACAAATATTTTTCTAGTCAAGTTTGACTGAGATAGCATTCTGTTTCACTTACACTACTATAAAATCTATATAAGTGTCCCATTTTAATATTTACTGACAGTAAATTTTTCTTATGGAATAGCGCCTAAGCTGTCGTAAAATCCGTTGTTTAAAAAATTAAATTAGCAGTCGGATTTGGCATTTAATTTTTGTCGGAAAATCCGTGTTACTTGCGTTTTTATATTCCATAATATGAATATCCGACGCGAGACGGATTTTACGACGTCGAAAAAATTTCATAATCCAACGACGTCTCAAGAAATTCAAGAACTTGGGTGTTGTTTCTTCAAAGACTTTTTGTCTTTGAAGAAACAACACCCAAGTTTTTGTTTAAATTATGGTTTAACCACACAATAGTAATGCGTTAAGATTTCGAACGCAACCGGCATTTTCATGTTAAAAGTATGCTGATTTAACAAGTATCAAGTGGCTGAATAATTTGCCAACTGATGCTTCTAGATGATTTAGTAATTTTATGCGTACTGGTAGTAAACAAACGCTGTTTATGTTGGTTTCTATCTTTGCATTCTTTCTTGGGACTCAAGACACTTTCGATATTGAAGTCTTACTTTACGCCATTAAAATCGAAGACGACTGGTATAATTACTTTGGAGTTTCTTTAATTAAATTAGTGTTCTTGTATGTACAATTCCACTTTGTCCAAGATCGATATTCCTGGCGACCATAATCTTAGTTTGGAATTGGCATCTGCCTTTGCCTTTATAGTATGAGGATAAATATCTTCATGAAGTCAATATACTTAGACAATTTTCCAATTTCTTACTTGTTAAGTATCTGACGACTTATTATCTTTTTCTAGCAAAAACATTTAAATTGTCAAATTGACTGTAAAATTTATTTGAAAATTTCGTGGATGTTTTTTATTATTTCATTGCTTCTGTCTCTAGTTTGAGCAAAGCTCCGTTTCGTTTATTAGAAATGCCAATATGTATGAAAAAAATTAAAAGAAAAGAAAGAACGGAGGTGAACCAAAATATGACGTGGACGCAACGGACACATTGTCATTGAAACTTTAAAGAATCTCTTCCATCCGTTCCATCTTTTTAAGTACCTACCGTTTGGTTTAGCCAAATATATCCGCTCCACTTGTCATATACAGTATGTAATGCTTCAAATAAATTCTATGCGGTTATTGGTAGTCATTCGTAATTTCTCCTCCGTTTGTTATATTTATTTTTTATTAATTGTGTAATTAAATATGTATTTAATTATTTGATGGATGCATTATATTGCGCTATTGTATGGGGGGCTCTACGTGAAGTTCGACTTTAATTTCTCTCGATTGACGGCTGTGTCATTTAGTGATAACTAGTCGATGAAAATATGTATTCTATATCTAAAGTTAACTAATACTGAATTTTAAAGTTTTGAGTAGCACAATGTTTAATGTAATCCGCAAATGCTAACCTCATTTAATGCTCTAAAATTGAGGTGGCTTTTTGTCACCGAATTGCAATCATGACTCATATAACAATAATTTCTTTCTTTACTGTTTCGAATTTGTTAATATGGAAGTGTCAGTGATAAGGTTCCCATTTTGAGTTAGTTCGACATTAATACCAACTAAACTTTACGGTGCACTTATCATCTGACCTAATACAGCAACACTCTTGACCTACTGGTACAATATTACCGAACAATTTAAAAGTAGCTCACGTTATAATAAGCCGACTCGTTTTGGAGAATTTTCGATTTCGAGCCACCTCGAAACTCTGGTCCCACAATGTTCTGAGTATAGTATAGAGTATAGCAACACATACACTTATGCACGATTTTCGTGCATCGAAATTCGTGCATAAGTGTATTTCTTGCTATAATCTATGCTATACTATATGGAACTCATAAATGATATAATCCCAGAGACATTTTTAGTTGTATTCCATCGATTCGTTACACACTTATAGGTAAAACTCAGTCTTATCGTATATTTACTGTTAAACTACCGTATATTTGACGTTAAATTACAGCGATTACGATTATATTTGTTTGGACGTGAAAACTATTACGTGAAAGTGTTTGCACACAATGCTCACTAAAATTAATAAAAATAAATTCTTCCAATGAACGGATTATCGAAAAGTTGTAACAGAGTAGACCACTTGTTTGGCTTTTTTTCGAAGTAAACTTAACTAAAGGGTTGTGGGATAGTGGTTAAGAGAGTTTCTTATCGTGACGCGGTCTTGGGTTTGATTTTCGACGTTGACCAAGACCAATTACTCAGGATGACATAAAAAGCGTTTAACCTTGAGACAAGGTTTTTGCCTTTAAGCCATAGCCATAAAGATAACTTTAAACGTGAATTAAGTCAGTTCTATGTACTGAGTACCTTCAGATTAACGAGTAGTTTAAATTTTTATAATTTGGTTCTGCTTTAACATCATTGTTTGATCTCTCATTTAAATGGCAGATCAAGCAATGATGGTTTTTTCATCTTCAATTGTTCAAAAGACCAACATTTCGACAAATAGCTGATATTCATACTGAGAAAAATTATTACACTTCTCGTTCTTTTTGGTTACGTCGCCTTCAATTCACCATTGAACAATTAAAATAATTTTTCGAAAAAATTATTCAAAAATAAATAAATCATTCTATTTGTGTAATTAATCATTTTGTGAGCTTAAATTATGTTCCTTGAACAAAAATTTAAAATCACGTTAATCTCATTTACATAATTATAATATACCGCGGTAACCGATTAACTAGCAATTCGCAGAACTGTATACTTATACCCTAACGACAATAATGATATATTTATAATTTATTAGTTCGGCTCGTGTAGCTTCAAGGAACTCAACACTGGTTCATTGGTTAGGGGACAAGTATATTTTTTTTGTAATCGCAACGAATGACCTACACGTTAAATTATGTATAGTGGCATTAAAAGTAAACGTTTATCGAATAGCTCTCGACGACACCCCAAACCTTTGTTAACCTATTTTTAGATTTCTACTATCAAATACTTCTACAATTGTAAACATATTCTTCACTTGAAATCCTTATTCGTTTGTTTGTTAGTAGCTACACTAAATTATTGTTAAAAATGTAAATTTCTGGCATTTTGCATATACATAAGTATATATATATATGAATGTGTAAAGTAGTTTTAGATACATATACCTGTGTGTAATAAAAATGTAATGAAACAAAGAAAATGGGAAATTTTCTTATCGGCCAGGAAATTATTCGACCAAAAAGAAAATATATATATATATAAAATTTATTAATGAAAATACCACCAACTGTTGTCAAAGCGATTAAAATCAAGATTATCCCTAAAGTAAATTAATGAGGAAAATACATCCTTAGTTAAATTATAGATGTTAATCCGCACTTTCTTTTTGACCACATCAATTTATACACCACAACCTGATGATGATTATTTTTTTTTTTTGGTTTCACGTAATAAGTTGCGTGTTTCTTATACATCGTCCGAGTGACGTAAATGATAGAGCTTATATACATATATATTTTCTTTTGTAGTTTCTTCACTCTAAAATCCGCTTCACTTTATATACACATTATGTATTTACATATTCTATATTTAGCTAAGTATATGGTATAGACGTATGCAAATCTGACTTTATTTAAAAAAAATTTCGATTCGACTGAATGAAATATGGAAATTTATTTTTAATAGGTGGTTGGGCGGTTGAGAAGGTAGCCACTCTAATAAATTATCGGAGAAGAGATTCAATCAGTCCGTTTTTGGTCGATTTCATATTCAAATACATTATTCCCATTTTGTAAATAGTTTCATTAGCATCTTGAATTATTTTTTTTAACTTTAGTTGATCTGCCGAGTTTCGTTCCTGAAAATAATTAAATATCGTATTAAATTAAATATGTGCCTCAATTTAGATTTAAATATAGTTTTGATATAGTTTAAGGTGTTGTGTCGGGCAACTAGCGATCTTGACCCGAAATAACAATGCAGTTTATTTAGATGTCGCCCCGAGTTATTTATCATCGCATAATTATAGATTTCAGCGTCGACAGACGAGTCTAAAACTTAAATAAATCAACTTCTTACAAATGGTATTCCATACCTTCCGTAAAAGTAATATAAGTTTCCAATGTACAAACCAAAACAGTGTAATGATAGCACTGTTGGGATTTTACATGTAAAAAACGTTTTTTTACATTTTTTATTTAAATTATGTAAAACATAGCGTAAATTACATAAAACATAAATTAAATGTAAAAAACGAAGACAACACCATTCGCAGTGCCATCTATTTTAAAATGTCAAAAATTAACCGATGCTTGGCAGTTAAATTGATTTTTAACCTCTTAATAATTTTAATCTGAATCAAAAATTATTGTGACATTCAGTATGTAGTCGAAAAAAATGTACAGTTAATTATTTCACAATTTCTATTCATAAAATAGTAAGACGATTTTTCAACAGATGGTGTTTTAGTTACAACTAGATGTAATAAAAGATGACGCCACGGTTTTTATGTATAAAATCGTTTTATACATATAGAATGTAAAAAAACCTTATGTAAATAACACGTTTTTTACATATAAAAACCGTGTAAATAACATCGTGTAATTTGCGCACGCAATAGTACTTTAAGGCACGGTTGGGATTTTACTAAATTATTTATAAAAACAGCGTAAATTACATAAAAGGTAAATTACATATGAAAAGTGAAATCAACAGATTTCGCAGTGCCATCTATTTTTAAAAGTAAAAAATTACCGAACATTGATCATTAAAATAGATGAATGTGTCGTTGCTGAATCAATTAATTTCCTGGGTGGTCATTTTGTGGCACTTTATCACATTTCGTGTAAAAAACTATAACAAATTGAAATTTTCGTAGCTTATTGCAGGTTAATCATGAATGAATAACTTCAAGTCTTATATTGAAACGAGTAAAAAAGATGACAATATATTCCATCTCACTTTTACCTATCAACATTTTATACTATAAGTCATATGTTAAAATGGTTTTTAATATCCTTAATTAAGTTGTCATTATATATTTACCCTATTAAAAAAAATCACTACCTATTCAACCACTTCATATAAAAAATGATATAATTAATTTCGGGGTTATGCGAAACGTCAATTTATCACTCTAATGTCGATTACGATTCTATGAAAAAAAAGCAATCTGTGACGACACACATTGCTTTTTCTGCTGTCAAATCGTTTTATTTGACATCAAAACTTGCTCGGTCGAGCGAAAAATTTGCCCGAAGAGAAATCTAGATTTTTTGGTCGATTTACCCCTTATTCTACTAATACCAACATACATTTTCATAATATTTACAATTTAATATTTACAAACATTAGTTAATCAAAAGACTACTGATTTTTGTCGGTTTTTTTTGAAAATATTTATTTGAAAATATACAGTCGTTATTCAATTCATGTTTATTGCTAGTGTCAGTTGATTTTTTTCATTATATATATAAAATATATTAATATTTTAAAATTGTTTAAATTAATTTCATCCATTTAATGTCAATGGTTTCGATCACATCTATAATGATTTCAATATATGTCATAAATCTTTAATTTCTAAACGTCAAAAATATACGCATACCTGTCTAAAAAAAGAGATTTGGTTTTTTGATCGATTCACAGATTGCTTCAAGGGGAGTCAAAAACGAATCGAAATCGACATAATATTCATTTCTCATTAAAATTCATTATTTCCCCTTTAAATTTATTGCACAGAGTTGTTTTTGTAGACTTATTTTTTTTTGTATATCACGAAAAAATTCTCCAACCATGATTTAAAAGTATGACAAAGCACCTCAAAATGACAACCCAGATCCACGTTATTAGTTATTAGTACCAATTCTGTTCGTAGAGTAGTAAAAATATTTTTTAACAGATGGTGCTTTAGTTACAAATTAGATTTGATAAGAGATGGCACGTTAGTTTTTTACATAAAATCATTTTTACATTTTTTACATATAGAATTTGAACAATACCCTTATGTAAATTTCAACAATTCCATTGCGTAATTTACACGCCCAACTGTACTTTTAGAGGATTTTGTCGGCTTTTAAAGGGATACATATTTTAAAATAAAAAAATATGTATACAGCATTTTAAAGAGTGTTTATCTCATTCAAATGCGTCAAGTGTAGCTCAGTAGCATCAAGTGTAACTAGTAATCCCGATATGGGAAGGATCTTAAAGGAGTTTTTCATGACTCGGTTAAATTTGTGACCACTTAAGTCGAGCCATCTCCCGTAGAGCGCAATGTAATATGCAGATAGTCTACGGATCTGGCTGGCAAACCACGAAACAGTTGGCTGAGACCCAAAACAAATTAGATAAAATACAGTTCTGGTAGAGATACGGTAATAATAGGCGAATAGTTCTTGTGGAAATCAATAACGGAAAACCACCAATTAATACAAGCTTCTGGTGTTCAATAAACCAGCAAATAATCAAGGTATAAAGAAACCTGACTGAAAATTTTTAATTTTTGCTGATTAGAATGGAATAAACAATAGTGACAACTTGTCACTATTATTTGCTATGGAAAATTGAAACAAAAATTATAGTAGCCGATATCTATCAAAATCACGAGCTGAGGTAATATACGATATCACAACACCAATAGAGAGTAACATTAATCAAGTAAAGATTAAAAGTTGGGAGCATGTGACGCGATGCTAACCAGCTGTAGTCCGAAATAAATCGATTTAGGATTGAAAAATATTGGTGAATAAATACTGAAAAATTCTTCTTCTTCTAGAAATTAATGTGCCGAAACCCAAGAACCTCCACGACTAGAGATCTCAACAACTGAACTTATGACACACTTATCTGAAGAAAGTACTGTATAAAACCAAGTCCTTGGTAGTATTAGCGAAAATTGGTGATTATTTACAGTGACCACCGATTTATATCAATTTAACGTTCAAATTTTAGAAAATCTGGAAGTTGAAGACCTCGTTAACAAATCAACCAATATAATACCCAAACCATAAAACCACGTCTTAAAGAAGCTTTGAATTTTGCATGCTAATCGCATAACTGTTTGACTTAAGAATACTATACTCTTAACTGTTTGTTAGGTTAGAGTGGCTGCTAACGCACACTTAGACCGTTGCCGGTCCGCTGTGATACCACAGGATTGCTTCACTATACACCATTTAAATTTATATCACTTACATGATCTATTTTGAGTTGTTAAATAAAATTTTAACCAAATATTTTGGAGTACCAAAAAAGGCCCAAATCCAGACAATTTCACCAGATAATCTGACAATGATGATATATGAAACGTGAGTTAGTTGAAATTAAAATTGATTAAAAAATGGGTTCTTATAGCTCTATAGAATATGGTTTGTGCATTTTACGAGGCTATTGTAGTTCGGTCGATTAGTCAATGTATATACCCAAATCTTAATAGTAGATTACCTTCAATTAATGCTTTTGTTAATGTAGGCAAGAATTGGCTGGAAAAAGGCTCGCTTACAAATAATCAGAGAGATCTACTAGGAGAACCGCCCAGATGACGCAGTGGTTAAAGCTGCGGCAGTTGGAATCCTGATTCGGGGCAAGATGCAAAATGGGGTTTTCACCTGCGGAGCGATTGTTGGTGTAAAATGAACATATCTGGCTCTCCTGTCGTGTTTAGAATGCATGGGCCGTCCCATCTTCCATGTCAGTATTATAGGCTGACATGGAGCTATGCAATGCGCAGATGGTTCTACGAAACCTCGGCCCTATAGCCGTACATAGAGTGGTATCACAATGGACCAATCGCCGGTCTAAGTGTGCGATAGCAGCCACAACACCCTAACCTACTAGGATGTACATCAAAATCACAGTATAATTGTAAAAGTGGGCAGCTTGAAGTTTATAATAATAATTCAACGATTAGCATTCTGATAATTGCAGTAAAAACCGATATATCAAAATCGATGTGCACAGTTTCGTTCATTTCATTAACAAGACATTTTATAAATTAAATAAAATATTAAGAAACTATTGGGTAATTGGGAAGGAAATAAGATGGTCTAAAATATTTCAATTAAAAAAAATCAATTTAAAGAACTGGAAGAAGCTGTATTGATAATTTTACGAGGTATGTTGCTTATGAATGATGGTGATTGATGCTCAACCACATTTTGGAAGTGTACGATCGTACTTAAATACTTTGTTTTCAAGGTTAGATAAGCGACGGAGGGCCTATACGGAGGACGTAAAAATCTCTAGATCTAAATCACTACGATTTTTTCCTCTGGGGCCATCTAAAAACTTAAATTGAATCTTCTTCTATCGGTTTTGTAAAATGTGGCAATGATTTAATGCGCAAGTGTTTGAAATGTCTTGACGGTGATCATTTTGAAAATTTGTTGTAAATTTTTTTACCCTTATTATGGTTTTCATCTCACCTAATATCGCGTTTAGTTTGATGAGAGCTTAGGTTTGTATTTAGATTATTTATTTGCCTTAAAACTATAGGTTCTCACTCACTTCGCAATCACGGTAAGTACTATGGTACCAAAAAATAAAACTGGTGAGTTAAAAGTCAACGAGTGACTCAACTTATCCAGATCAGATCACATTTTCCATGCAAACCAAAGACACATTTTAAGACAAACTGAAATATTGATCAAAATGTTTCTATGGTTTGCATGGAAAATGTGATCGGATCCGGATCAGTTGGAGTCATGAAATGCGGCTAATATTATGTTTACTTATGAGGACAAACAGGCTCGACCTATAAAAATTATGGCACGAGGTTTGCATCACACTTGCTCAACTCAATGAATAATGGAAGACTTACATAATAAAGGCCTTTAAATACTTGATGCTGTGAATATTGTTAAAAAAGAGAGAACAGAAAACCAGGAAGGAAACTCAACTATAAGTAAAAGGGGACTTCCTCTTTTTATGCTGGTATTTGATAACAAAGAGAATGTTCAAAACATTTATGGTATAAAATCAATTCTTCACATGAAGGTCAAAATTGAACCAATGAGGAGAACCAATTCACACATACCCCAATGCAAGAAATGTCAGGGATTTAATCACACCCAAAGATATTGCAGCCGGGATCCTAGATGTGTAAAATGCTCAGGTAAACATATTACCCAGTCATGTACAATAGGAAGAGATGTGCCAACTAAGTGTATAAATTGTAAGGGTCAACATCCGACCAATTATCAGGACTGTGAGGTTGCTAACCAACTACAAAAATTAAGAGATATATCACGACAAAATCATGAAATTCGAAGGATTCAAACCTCAAATCAGATGGATCAAAATCCACAACCAAGCAACGTATAGCAAAGAAGAACATTTGCTCATAGGTAGTGAAAGACTCAGGTTCAACCAAATACATGGGCTCTGAAAATAACCGAATTATGGAAAACATTATGAACAGCATTGAAGCTATTACAAAGCGACTAGATGACCAAAGTAATCTAAACAACATGATATTTGATCAACTGAAGAAAATGCAACTCCACTACAAGCAGGTTTCAAGCAGGTCAGACATCAAAATGTGAATTTTACTCTGGTGGTTTCCCAACATACTGGCCCAGTGACGAAGCTAAGATCGTAAATTAATGGAGCTCTTTCGTAAATTAATGGAGGAGAAAATCAATCTCCAGGTACCGATAAGAAATTCTCGACAGTTGGAAGACGAATTGGAACAACTCAGTGAAGTAATTCACTATGCTGCGTTGGCAAGTACCCCCACTTTACAAAATAAGAAGATGTTTAACGTATCCTACCCAATGGAAGTTAGAGAGTTGGTAAGAGAAAAGCGACGGGCTCGTAAAACCTGGCAAATTAATCGAACACCGGTGAACAAAACATCTTAAAGAAGTTAAAAATGAATCAATCAACAGATATCTAGTTATCCAAACTGATGAAAAAAATTCTGATTATTCACTGTAGAAGGCGACGAAGGGACTTAAAAGACCAAAAATTCAAGTACCTCCATTTAAAAAGGATGATGGGACCTAGGCAAGAGGTCACAAAGAGAAGGCTGATTGGTTTGCGGAGTATCTCCAGGAAACCTTCCAACCGTTACCAAAACAAACTGCCAACGAAAATATAATGCCAATTCACAAGCTGGATGAGTTTGACATACCGCCAGTAACTCTCAAAGAACTAAAAGAAAAAGTGAAAAGTAACATTGTTAAGAAAGCCCCAGGGTATGACTTGATTACTTGTCAAATTATCAAAGGATTTCATAAGCTACTACACATAATCAATGCGACCCTTCGGTTAAAATATGTTCCGCATCAATGGAAAGTAGCAGAAGTAATCATGATACCAAAACCTGATAAACCACCTAACGATAAAAAATCATACAGGCCAATTTCTCTGCTGCCAATTATGTCAAAAGTTTTTGAAAAATTATTACTAAAGAGACTTAAACCAATAATTGAGGACCGACCACTTATTCCTCCACATCAATTTGGATTCAGAAAAAAGCATTCTACAATGGAACAGATGCATAGAATAACAAATATAATTGAAAGAAAGTTAGAGCATAAAAAAGTAAGCTGAACATATTCCTGGCCGTCGCGCAAGCATTCAATAAAGTTTGGCACAGTGGTCTGGAATACAAGCTGCATAGAGATCTGACGAGGCAATTCGAGAAACATGGAAACCCCTATATTCGCCATATGATAGATAACCCTATCGTTGAAAGAAGACTTCAAAGAATGAGGCCACTTGACCTATAATGAACTTACCAAATTAAAATTAGTAAATAGGTTTAATCAATTATGGGACTAACCAGTGGGTTACATCCCAACTAAAGTGAATTGTACTAGAAACATAAAAATTTGTATTTGAAAGAAAAATTGCTAGATGAGCGTAGTCTCAGTCGCAATAAAAATAAAGCAAAAAAAAAACAATTTCATTTGCTAAAACATTTCTCGGGGTGAACTGAAAAATATGTTTGGAAGGTTCTGAAAGTTTATAATTATTTATATAAGCTTTCAAAGCTTATTTTTTAATATTAATTGAAAATGGATTCATCTCAAAGTAGTCGTTTTTGTCGTACAGTGATACATTGCATTACGGACCAGTAAGTGTATCTTAGGACCGCAAACTAGACGATGGAGATTTATTTTCCCGTCATTCAGACTCCACTGTGACATCTTCCTCCTAGATATACACTAAAAGGCCCGGAATCTGTTGTTTTTCGAATAACGTCAACATATTGGGTATCCTCAAAGTCGTCAGTTGATCGTCAAATAGGAAAGCTCGGACAGAACTGAATTGAATTCGTGTTATCGATACACGTAGTTGTAAAAATATATTTCTAGTTATAAAATCGATAAATATTTATATTGTACACTTACATTGATTTGAACACTGTCCCTTAAATTTTTTTTCAGATCGGAAATTTCACTTAAAAGCTCCTTACGTTCTCTTACATGTAGATTTCTGTAAGCAAAAAAAAATAAAATTTAAATAAAATAATTCGAAATGTTATGTTCGTTTGCAATATAAATTTAACTTGAAAATGTTAAAACAGTTTTCCTTTGTTTTGTACATTTAACAAAAACAAATAATAAATGTTAGTTTAAAATTATAAATTCTATTTATTTAACTATTTTTTTGTTCTTGTGTATGATAATTTATTATTTAGCATGTTCGACCGCATTAAGTCTATAATGTTTTCACTATATGTGCGGTTATAGTTTTCACACAAATAAACTATTATTGTACATAACCTGGGGCTGAAAACTAACTGTTGTTGGTATTGGTTACCTTTCAATTTCCAATTGGTCTTTTAGCTTCTGATTCATTAATTTGGATTCATTTAATTCTTCAATAAGCTCATACTTCTCACGAACAGTGTTTGTGATCACGTCCTAAAAATATATAAAATTTGAATTTAATTAAAGTTTGAATGACGTTTTCATGAATTGATTGAAACATGTCGTTTATAATGGAGATTTAGCAGTTTAGTAATAATAATATATTTTATTTGATTGTTATCATCTTCTAGGTCGTCTGAATTGAAATTAAAGTATACTGTTCAGACCACCGCAAAATTACACTGTACAACTTTTGGTAAGCAGACTTCTCAAAATATGAAACCAACAATTGCCGTTTCGAAAATACTGATAGTTTGTACAGATTCCTACTTAAATGATTATGTGAGTGTGATTTATTTAACCCCTGGTAATCTGAATACAGATGGGTTGAATAGTGCAATTGATCCAGTAAAGTTTAAACTTACCCCTATGTAAAATTTAGATTCCATGGATCACATCCAATATTGATATTTTTTATAGGCACATAAATTTTTTTTTTCAATAGGAACACACCATTGAATATTTTATATAATCTGTCAATGTCAAAACGTTAGTAAAAGTTACTATTTTCATTTTGAATGAGCAACGTTTAAAAATTATTAAAAATTCTGAGTCGCTGCTCCCAACTTTAAGAGCGTCCATCAAATAAGCTGTGTACATAAATTCAAGTCAAAATAAATATAAATCATTGTATATTTCAGTCATCGCTTTGAAGCCGTAAGTGCTTCAAAATAATACAAATGAGTCGAATCCATGTCATTCACAGTAATTGGGGATTTCTTAAACACACTTGCGGCTAATTTTGCATTAAGATCTTGGCTATCACCCTCACAAGATCAAAGATTAACTCTAGAACTAATCAAGATTACTAACTAATGATTTTAATCTGATAAATTATTGTCAATAAGCAAAATATGTGTTACTACACAGAACAAACTTACGTGAGCTTAAGAAAACTCATTTTAACCACAAAAAGTGACCATGCGGTTTCATTTAGCTACGAGGATATATTTTTTCACATAATAAAAGCGCCATGTTACGGTCAAAGGAGTTCGCTATCGTGCTATGTCGAAACTAGTTTTGGCAAGAATTGGATAGTCTTGACACTAGTGATATGTTCAGTGAAACTACCAGCTTTCCGGCCGATGTGTAAAAAATTATGGAAAATTGTTTAATAAACGTGGTCGAATCTCATGGTTAAATGTAACATGTGTTCTGCATCTAGAATAAATATTAAGCCAATATCTTAATTATTCAGTATTTTATTTCGACGTTTCTTACCATTTTTATTAAGTACCTGATATGCAACATTACTAACATTTTTCTAAATAATTTGGTTAATTAGGGTAAAAATACTTGGTAACATCACTGAGCACAATTCTGTGCATATACCCAGCCCCAATATTTAGCGTAGATACAAATAGAAACAAGTGTTCATCATATGCTGTATAAGATAGCAGAAAAAAATCCAGCAGAAACAATATTTTTTCTTTTCACCACCAGAGACACTACAATCGCTTAAGAGATTTTTTCTGCTGTCATTTTTGAAACCAGCAGAATTTGTCCGTGAATATTTATATAATATTAAAAAACAATATATATATTTAAGGTTTCACATAAAATCTGTAAAAAAATTTAATACAAATTTAATATATGTGTTAACTACAGATACAAATAGTTTTATCACTGCGAGCTATGGAAGGACCTCCGAGTAACCAATATGCCATTATGATAGCTTAGGTCATGATACATCCAAATATGAAGATTGAGGATAAACGTCTGGGTCGTAACGTCTCCCGAATTTTTTGAAGTTTTGGCACATAGTGAAACAACGGTTTTTAATGTATGGGTCAAAACTTCAAAAAATTCTGGAGGAGCTCTGACCCAGACGATTATCTTCAAGCTTCATTTTCAGATGAATTATGACCTTAGGATAGAAAATCATAATGGCATATTCCTTACACGGTTCATCTATAGCTCACAGTAAAACAACTACATATAATAATATATGTATCTATAGTTTTTTTTATCTCTAATCTGTTTTGGAGCTCCAGGCACTTGTTGCCTTTTCGCGGTTCGCTTATTTACGTCCTTACTTATACGCCTTACAGCCAATTCGAGGACGTACGACTATAGGTCCGATTTTCCTAACCATCTGTACATTGCATAGCTCCATGCCAGCCCTTTGTGCTGACATGGAAGATGGGTGCCATCATGAGTTCTGCACTACAACAGGGGGTCATAGATGTGTTCATTCACACCACAGATCGTAATCACATGGTTAAAAATTCGTTTTGCATCCCGCCCCTATCGGGATTTAAACCCTGTACCTCCCGCTCCAAATGCCGCAGCTTTTATCACTGCGCCACCTGGGTGGTTGTATCTATAGTTAACACTTGTATCAAACTTTTTTACAGATTTTATGTGAAACCTTAAAAATATATTTTTTAATATTGTATAAATATACACGGACAAATTCTACTGGTTTCAAAAATGACAGCAGAAAAAATCTCTTTAGCGATTGGTTTGCCGCTGGTGGTGAGTAGAAAAAATATTTTTTCTGCTAGATTTTTTCTGCTATCTTATACAGCATGTTCATCATACGATTTCTGATCGTGTCCGATAACAGAAGGAACAGCTGTCAAAAGAGTTAAACTCACTAGTTCACACATGTAACCCTCCCGCGAAATCAAATTAATATTTGATAATACCTTGTTATATCCAGAAAATGCGTATCTGGTGCATATTGTAAGGAGTTGAATAATCTTATTAGAAACAGTTAACATTTTCTGGATAAAGTCTTATAAAAATATCGAGCCGATACGAAAAGAAAATGGTTTTTCGTAACATTCATAATTAACTTTTTTCTTGGCAGTTCAAACTAAGCTTCACGCAAAAATTGATAGGATGTACTTGTATCATCATCATCTATTTCACAAAACAATGAAAAAAAATATCGTGATATCGTGCATGAAATCAAAGGACAGCGAGTACGCTGGCTTGGACACGTTCTGCGTGCTGATCCGAACCGAACGATACAGCGATCTTTGAAGGGTTCTCTTTCGATAGAAGAAGAGGTCGCTGTCGGCGACGATGGCTCCACGGCGTATAGAGCGACCTGGCATCTTGAAACTGTCTACAACGGTTTGAAGAGTTGGCTCGTGATCGAAACCGTTGGAGTCAGATTGTTGACACGGTACGGGCCAATAATGGCCTGTAAAAACCGCAAAAAAGAAATCCCTGTTAATGCAAATTTACTAGTCAGTGAAGGTTGACATGATGCCATTTCAATCGAATTCAATCTTTGATTTTTTATTAGAACCAGAGTGTTTTACATTACTGCATGACTAAGTTAACATCAATAAATGGTTTCGTCTAACTACTATATAATAAAGTTATCTCTCATTTTACACGTATATAGTCTTGAATAATCTATGGCTCATAGAGGCCCTTACCGCGTCTCAACTGAGATCTTATGAACCAAGGATTGGTGCACATTGTAGGTGGTCAGCCCAACGAATGTTTTTACACACAAACGCGTTTTTATGTCATCCGGTTGCTTGTTAATTTTTTGGTCAACGGCGGGATTCGAACTCGAGACCGCGGCGTGATGAGAAACTCTCTTAACCATTAAGCTACAACAGTCCTGAATAAGAATTTTAATATTGTTTTTTGAAAGCTAAGGAGTATCTGAAAATTATATCCGTAGAAAACAACAGAAATTCGTGGAATCTTTTCGACTTAGTACTAACAATTGTGCTGTTGATACACTTTGTATCAAGGCGTTAGTTAGCAATAAATATTGCTATAAGCAAAATCGAAATATGTGATTCCAAACGATTATGAACTTATCCAACAACAAATACTTAAGAAACAGCGAGAAGTAACCTTGATGCAATCAAAATAGATCGGCAGTAACCACCAATATATGCAAAAAGATTGTGTAAATTGTATTTCTAGAAACTTCATCTATTACAGTACAATCTATGAACAATTTATCTCTCATAGAAAACCTATGACATAACCTATAATTTGAACTATTTTCCATTGCGTTGTCCGACCGCGTTGTTTCGGCTTCAAAGTTGCTGGTAAATATTTCATTCAGTTTAATTTCCATTTGATTGGTTTCAACATTTTAATGAAGACCCAACATTACCAAAATATTGATTCCTCAGCAAAAATTAGCTTTAGAATACGTTAATTATGAGTGCTAATTAATGAAGTTGAGGTCAAAACTAATTATTTTTTTAAGTTATCCAAATTCTTTTGATAACACTAGCATCATACCGATAGCCTATGACGTATAGTAAACAGCTTGTTATTGGGGTAAAGCAACTGATACCGCACACAAATAAAGTGAATTAACTTATTCCTTTAGGAAACGAAGGAAGATAGCTTCTTAAAGGTCAAGAATATGTAATTAAATTCGTCATAATTAAACTTTAAATTATTTAACATATAAAATAATTTTATCATACTTGCATGTTTCTCAGTATCATTTCCGAATCAATTAACGAATTTTTTAAAGTCCAAATTTCGGCTTTTAACGCTGCAAATTCCGTAGCAGAAATAGAATTACCGCTGTTCGATGATTTACTACTTCCTAAACTAAAAATATTTGATTTTTAATTTATTTAATTTATGTTGTTTATATTTATTATTTGTTTAATTTGACTTACCTTAAAGTGTCAGAATTTTTAATGGTGAAAAATTTTCTTGATATTGACATATTGCCATTACACAATTTATTGATAGACTAATACGGTTCGTTAGAAACTAATTGATATAATTTTAAACAATGTTAATTGTCCCGCGCACGATTAACTTGAAATAAGAATAAAAATAATTATTCAATAAATACTTAAGTATATATGAGTACAAAATATAATTATACAATGTTTCTCCACAAAATTTGAAGTAACTTGAGTTAAAAAGCAAGGACTGCTTTCTGATCTAAAAATTTCCGGTTGCTAAAAATTTCTACTTTCAACAGTGTCGATATTATACACTATCTGTTGATTGCTCATCTGTTTTGATGAGATGATTTTATCATTTCGATAATCGGTCATTCAATGGCTCATCACTTGAATCAACGATGCAGTAATAATTTTCTAGTGTATGATTCTTAAGAAATTCACATTAAACTACACCATGTCTTAATGACAAAAAGTACCTGTTGTGATAATTCGCATAACTAGAAGCTCACCAATGACCAAGAGCTAAATCAGAAGTGAAAGCATATCTCCCTGATTCCATTTTTTAATAGTGGGAGCAGTGCCAAAATAGATCTACATATGCATTAGAATGTCTTTATTATACTAAGAATCAGTAGGTAGGACTTTATGACGGAATATCATGTATTATAGTGCAACAAGTTTCGTTGCTATAAGGCATACCGCAACAGAATACTATACAATCCACAACCATGCAGCAATTTTCCGACTATAGCGCAGTCTGAGGATGGTAGTGGTTGCGATTCGCTCGAGCCGTGAAATGCTGCATGTAATCAACAGAATTGTGATAATTAATCCTCCATTATCGATGACTTGCATTCTTAAACCCTGCACATTGTTATCGATTAACACGTCTAACTAGAACACCAAATTTTGAGAAAAAAAATTCATTTTTTCAGCCTTTCTAACACTGGATCTAATAATATGTTTAAACTATTATGCCAACACATATATATTTTAATTTTAGGTCCAATCAACCCTGCTTTAATTTTTCGTGACGACTTTACGTCGTTACAAACTTTTGAACTGTTTGGGATTTAACAAATTACATTTGGTCTCCGGACCCCAACCTTTAAACCATTTCAGCGATGAATGAGTGTCTTGTTGTTTATTTAGATAAACTTTTACATAAATGCCTGTAGAAAACGACCTGGCGTGATCCGAGAATCCTGTTCTCAGTTAAAATCTTTTTGGTTAAAATTAAAATATTAATGACAATTCTGAAACAAATATAATAATTTGCGGCTCAGGAATCTGGATTAATTACTTTATAGTTAATTAATTTAATCATTTATTTAAGCTAAATAAAATTAGGGTTAACCTATAATTTATATATAATCCCAAAACTAATCTACTAAACTGAAAACACCAATTTTTAATTTCCATCCTATGGCCACCTGACATCAATTCATGACAAGATTTGGACAATATCGAAATATATCTGATCTCCACTTCAAATTCCTCGACACAGAAAATATATGTTTGGAAACGTGCACTACATACACAAGTTACATGAACATAGTACAGAAAGTATCACCCACAGGTGATGGGCAGGTGGTAGAGGAAACAACTCTCAATTCTAAACTCAGACAAGGAAACAGAAACTCTCAATACATGTCTACCTAAAATAATTCTCACTATCCAAACCTAAAAGTAAAATGTTTTATCTTCTCCACCTACCATACATCCTCCCGACTAGATGAAGGTATAAAATCATGCACTCTACATTTACAAAACACATACATCCAACCACAACACCCATCAGTTTTACATGAAACATAAGAAAGTTAATTTATATTAAGCTCTTATATTGGCCTGTCTCTCTAAAACATCATTAAATAATCAAAGCCGCAATAAAAAACGACCATCTTCGTTAACAACGTTTAACACGTCAACGTCTGACTCCATAGAACACCTGTCAAACGAAAACAAAATAAATCTTTTCATCAAAAATATAATACGTTGTGAACAATACCAAAGCGATCTTGAATCATAAAGATGGCTTTGATGATGCTTACTTCAATAAATAGAACACACACATGCGATGGCTTTGGTTTTGCACTCAACCTCTGCGTATTTTATCAGAGCCATCTAGAATACAGAGCCGTAAGTGCTACAATTATACATGGTAGGGAAATATTGTTGCTATAGAATATGGAGGGAATATATATATATATATATATATATATATATATATATATATATATATATATATATATTTATATATATATATATATATATATATATATATATATATATATGTATATATTATATATATATATATATATATATATATATATATATATATATATATATATATATATATATATATATATATATATATATATATATATATATATATATATATATATATATAACTCAAAGATCGATTTTATATCCCGCATCGCAGCCTAAGAGGAGTGGCCAGGCTTTAAAAGGAAAACGGCATCTATCCACATGGATAAAACAGCTGATATGAATAAAACAAAAGATTATAAAAAAGGAACATCAATGAAATTATTGCTTCTCGTGAAATTATCGGTTCTTAGAGCAACTATATTATTATTGTTTCTTCTTCTATTATTTTTGTGACTATTTGAGAAATAATTTCGTTTTGCCACGGCATTGAAAATAGTGGGTGTAGTGTTTCGAACTAAACTATTTATTTCAATTTATTTAGAAAAAATTTATAATTTGTATGGGCTCCTTTTGGGGCTCATTTAAAACTTCTTTCTGCAAACTGCAAACTTAACTAACTGTTCTTCGCTAATGATGTTCAATACAAGTTGCGATCACGGCTGTATGGGCTAAGACTACTCTTCCTTATCTTGTAACAAACAATGGTGACGCTTTGACAGTATATACCAGATACTTTAATCTCATAATTACCTTAAAACCTTCAAGGCACTGACATTTTACCAGATCCCATATACTTTAATCTCATAAATTCCTCAAAACTTTCACAGCACTAGTATTTTACACGTATAAAACGTTTTTTACAACTTTTATGTAAATTATGTAAAAAACAGCGTAAATTACATAAAACGTAAATTACATGTAAAAAACAACACCATGCGCAGTGCCATCTGTTTTACACTTTCTAAGATTTTAAGTTCGCTTTACTCAGTATTAATTAACAGAGATAAATGCGAATTTATAAAATCAGTGGACCTGAATCCACGTTATTAGTTGGAAAGCTTCGATATATCGTCAAAGTGAATAGACGTATTTTTGATAGCTATAATTTGTTTTTTTTTAATAATTATAATTACAAAAAGTGTAGTCATTAACCATCTCAAATAACTCGACAAAGTTTTTTTTTGTTTTGTTTTACTTTAACTAAAAGTGCAGTGTTCGTAAAAAAACTATTGTGCATATAAGTTTTATAGTGAAGTGTGAACATTTAATGATAATGACCTAGAACTTGGGTCATTACACTTGGTCTGCGTCTGCACCAAATCGGTCGGCAGTACTTAAAGTCTGGCCATGCAGGAAAATTCACCCTCATCGATGTTTGACCTCATGGACTCGGTGAAGGGTCCATCATTACAACACACAAATGCTAACGCCGTCGGCTCGGGCAACTTTATGAGCACAAGCGACAATCCATTTAAAATAGGTAAACTAATCATGAGATCTCCGATAAGGCCACGAAGTTTCTCTGTAGAAAACTTAGCCAAAACAAAAGAGCCTCAGCAGAGTAACAGCAGTTCTCAACAAATATCAGGGAATGATTTAAATGAGAAAATAATAATATCATTACAAGCTGAATTAAGGGAAGCACGAAATGAAATCCATCGATTAAAACTAATGATAGATCAAATATCAGAAAAATGTAATCAAGCTGGTACTTCATCAGACAAAACTGAAAAAGATCCAACTCAAAAAACCAAAACTCAGCCCGAAAAAACATCTCATCAGCAAAGTATGTACAATTCCAAAAGATTAAAGAACCTAGAAAAGGTAAACAAATTCCGCCTCCTGTAGTACTTAGCAATGTGACAAATTACTCCGACATTAACAAGTCATTACAGGATAACAGCATCAATTTCCGAGCCAAATTGATGAACAACAAGCAACTGAAAATAAATGTAGTCACCGAGACAGATTATAGAAATCTAACAGAATACCTAAACGGTTCGCAGCAACAGTGGCATTCTTATGAAAATAAACATACACGACCGATAAGGTTTATGGTTAGAAACTTGCACCAATCATCATGCGACCCAGAAGATATTAAGAGAGAGTTGAGTGAAAGAGGTTTTAAAATCCTTGATGTCGTCAACAAAATTAAAAAGACTAAGCAAGGGGATGAAGAACTAAGAATTCCACTTCCGTTATTTATGCTGACCTTCGATAACAAAGAAGATATTCAAAAAGTTTATGAAATAAAACATATGTGCCATATGGGTGTAAAAATTGAAGCGGTTAGAAGTAACCGTACAATTCCGCAATGTAAACGTTGTCAGCGATATGGCCATACTCAAAAGTTCTGCCAACATGAACCTAGATGTGTTAAATGTGCTGAGAAACATTTAACTATTTCTTGTGAGAAACCCAAAAATACTGCAGCAAAGTGTTCAAACTGTGTACAAGCCCATCCTGCAAATTACCGAGGATGCCTGGTAGCGAGAGAACTTCAAAAAAGAAGAAATAATCTAAGTAAACCAACGAATTTACAAAAAAGTCAACCATCAGAATTGTTTAGTCATCATGTAAGAGGTGGTTTATCATATGCGCAAGTAGCTGAGACAAGAAAGGTCAGTTCCGGACCAAATTTGAACCCTACCCATTCGAATACTATGATGGAAATGATGCAAAATGTAATGAATGCCATAAACAACCTTTCTGAAAGGCTACAAAGATTGGAGCAGAGAAATTCTGCTTTATTATACTAATCAACTCTCTCAAAATGATATACCAAGAAAACCTGAGAATTGCTACTTGGAATGCTAACGGTATTAAAAATAAAAAGCATGAACATGCTTTCATTTTAAAAATGCAAAATATCGATGTGTGTCTGATATCTGAGACCCACTCCACCAGGCAATCTTACCTTAAAATTCACGGTTACCAACTTTATGAAACAATTCATCCGGATAACCAAGCAAGAGGTGGAACTGCTGTTATAATAAAAAACTATATTAAACACCGTGAATGCCAGCTTTATCAATTACCCGAAACCCAGCTTACCATAGTAGAAATTACATCTACCAAGCAACGCCTTCAGATAGGATCAGTGTATTGTCCACCTAGATATAACCTGAAGAAACCGAACTATTTGAATATCCTACAACAGTTCGATGGTAGATTTATACTAGGGGGTGATTTTAATGCAAAGCATGTTGATTTTGGCTCTAGGCTTACAACAACCAAAGGTAACGAATTTAAAAATGCAATAGTAGAAATGGGATGTAACGTCCATTCCACTGGTAAGCCAACATATTGGCCCACGGATGCAGGTAAAACTCCTGATCTACTGGATTTCTTTATATCAAACAAGTTTCATCAAATTTTATTGAAGTAGAGGATAATTCAAATATGGACTCTGATCACTCTGCAGTGATACTTTCCTTAAGCGACAAGATAATTAGAAAGGAAACGAGACCAACTCTTGCCAATAAAACAACTGATTGGGTGAGCTTCAGATCTGAAGTAGAAAACAAGATAAACTTAGAAACACGACTAAAAACTATTCAGGATCTAGAAGAAGAGGTAGAAAATTTCACCGATATCATTCAGATTACCGCTTGGAACTAATGGAACAGTATCCAAAACCATTGGTAAAAGTTACCCAAGAGAAATTCGGAATCTTGTCTTAGAAAAAAGAAAAGCTAGGAGAAAATGGCAACAAACAAGGAGTCCATCTGATAAGACGATTCTAAATAATAAATCACAACAGCTTAAGCGAGAAATTCAGAAGCTAAATGAAAAATCGTTTTCTTTGTATCTGGGAAAATTGACCGCTGATGAAGATACGAACTACTTACTATGGAAGGCAACTAAAAGTATATAAACCCCAATTACGCAAATCCCTCCTATTAAGAGAAATGATAGCTCGTGGGCTAGAGATAACAAAGTAAAAGCTGAAGAATTTGCTAACCATTTGGCTGATATTTTCAAACCGAATGAGATTGAATCGGATATTATAATCGAAAATGAAAGCAGCAATTATGAGGGTGGAATTCCTCTAACAACCCAAAAAGAAGTTACCAGTGAAATACAATTCAATCTGAAGTCAGCAAAGGCACCTGGATATGACCTTATAACGGGAGAAATTTTAAAGCAACTACCAAAGAAAGCTATCGCTAAACTAACTCACTTGTTTAATGCTGTTATTAGATTAAGACATGTTCCTTCGGCCTGGAAAGTTGCGGAAGTTATTATGTTACCGAAACCAGGTAAACCCCCTAATGAAGCTAAATCGTATCGTCCGATATCACTGCTCCCTATCATTTCAAAGCTAATGGAGAGACTACTCTTGAAGAGAATGAAGCCAATAATAGAAAGTAGAGACCTAATACCGGGTCACCAATTTGGGTTTAGATCGAAACATTCTACAATTGATCAGGTTCACAGAATAACAGACATTATAGAAAAGGCGTTAGAAGAAAAACAAATTTGTTCGACCTTATTTCTGGATGTGGCAGCAGCTTTCGATAAGGTATGGCACGAGAGTTTAATACATAAACTTAATGCTATGCTTCCGGGGCCATATATTGATCTTTTGAGATAATATTTATCTGAAAGGCTTTTGAGAGTAAGACAAGAAGATGAGTATTCTGAACTGAGAGAGATAAGGGCAGGTGTTCCACAAGGCAGCGTTCTAGGTCCAGCCCTTTACCTACTATATACAAGTGATATACCACAGCCCGACCACGTAAGCATAGCAACGTTTGCTGACGACACCTCGATACTATCAACAGAGCAAACTGTGGAAGAAGCGACTAAAAATACTAACATTAAACTTATACAAAACTTCCAGAATAAGGTACTTCGGAGTATAGTCAATGCACCCTGGTACATTCGTAATAGTGATTTGCATCGTGATTTGGAGATTCCAGATATAAAACTCGAAATAAAACGATTTGCATCGAAGCATGAATCAAGACTAATGGAACATGTCAATGCGGAAGCCTCTCGGATACTGGATAATGAACATTTGGTTAGGAGACTTAAAAGAACCAAACCCTTCGAGCTCGTTAGTATGTGAGCAGCTACCTACCAACGAACAGGCACTGTGCATCGCTGGATCAACAATGACCACACTATATTTTAGTTTGTAAGAATTCAGATGTAAATTGATGGTTAGTCTGGAAAGACAAGTTTCAATAATACAATAAAAAAAAAAAAAAATAGTTGGAAAGCCCTGTGGTTGGGGGCATTCGTGTTTCGTAAATATTACGAACGAAACATGAGACCCATAGAATACCACCACAGTATCCAGAGCTTGTCGTAGGAGGCGACTAAATCTGGTTGGATCGCTGGGCTGACGACCCGCATCCGTAAAACCGTGAAAATGTTAAAAATGTCAACAAAACTAAAAAAATCGGATATCGCCAAAACAACAAAAAAAACGAACCCCCGCTTAAGTACCCGGACACGAGATTGAAGATCGGCACGTGGAACGTGCAGTCATTAAGAAAACCTGGCGCGTTGGACGGCCTTATCACATGCATGAAAGAGTATCGGCTGGAACTCGTAGCTCTCCAAGAAACTCGATGGCCTAAAAGTGGAGACCATGTGTCCCAAGGCTATACGTTGCTACACAGTGGAGATGACCTCGGAAATCTTGGGGTTGGATTTCTCATTGGGCCACAGGTAAAAAAGGCTGTCTTGGACTTTCAAGCAGTCGATAATCGAATGTGTAAGCTTCGCTTGCACATGAGATTAGCCAACCTGTCAATTGTCTGTATACATGCGCCCACTGATGTAAGCCAATCCCAGGATAACGACTCATTTTACAATAATCTAGATAATCTGATGGGTTCTATACCGGAGCACGATGTCAAATTGGTGATTGGTGACTTTAATGCTAGAGCTGGCAGAAATCAGACCGACTTATGTAACAACATAGGTCCGTACTCCCGACACGAAACTGCGACCGAGAATGGGGAAAGAATGATGTACTTTGCGATCGCTCATGATCTCAAAGTAGCAAGTACATTCTTTCCTCATAAAAACATCCACTTAGAAACATGGACACACCCACGTAAAACATCCCGAAGCCAAATTGACCATGTGTTGATTTCAAAAGGGCGGGCTCGGGTTGTCCAAGATGTGAGATCGTATCGGTCGTCAACAAAATTCATAGGCAGTGACCATTTTATGGTTGCTGCAAAGCTACGATGGAAATTTTCGTACAAGTCAGGGAGGACAGGAGAATATACAACGCGATTCTCCTGTGAAGGTCTGATAAATAAGGAAACGCAACGAAAATATCAAGATCTTGTCAGCAATAGCATTATACAATCCAATTACCAATCTGATGATGTGAACAGTGTCTGGGAAGTATTGAAAACCTCGGTTGTCGATGCTGCCCAGCACACTCTCGGTATAGTGAAAACTAAGCCCAAAAATGATTGGTTTGATGAGGAGTGTCGTCTTGCTGTTGAGCAACGAAATATAGCCTATAATGAAGCGCAGACTCGGTTTACAATCGCAAGGAAAAACAAAGCAGTTCTCGCTAGGAGGACAGCTAAACGCATTTGTAGACTGAAGAAGCGAGAATGGTGGAAGGCTAAGGTCTTAAGAGTACAACAACTCAGCAATGAGCACAATTCGCGTGGTTTCTTTAAAGGAATCACCGAATTGCACCATACCTTAAGATCTCGGTCAACTGCCATTCGGGACCAGGATGGAAACCTCTGTGTTAACGTCGATGCGGTACTCGATACATGGCGTGAACATTTTTCTGATTTACTTAATGTTCCACATGTATCACAAGCTGTGTTTGAATACCCTCAAATACAGACCGCGGAGATGTTTATTGAGGATCCATCCTATGAGGAATTCACAATGGCCATGCAGAAATTAAAGAAAAATCGTTCACCAGGAGTTGATTGCATTAATTCAGAGCTCTTGATATTCGGAGGGCTAACTTTGTGGAACTGTCTTTTCGACCTTGTTCGATTGGTATGGCGAAATGAAGTTATGCCCGAAGAATGGAAAGTGGCCGCGTTATGCCCAATTTTCAAGAAGGGTGATCGCTTGAAATGTGAGAATTATCGCGGTATAGCTCTCCTTTGCACAGCATATAAGTTACTGTCATACATTATCTTGGGAAGAATTACTCCTCTAGCGGAGGAAATTGTCGGTGACTACCAAGGAGGATTCCGTCCAAATCGGTCAGTCACTGATCAAGTTTTTTCGCTGCGGATGATTCTTTCCAAGTACTACGAAACATCTCGCGATGTACACCAGGTGTTCCTAGATTTCAAGCAAGCCTATGACTCGATCAATCGAGAGAGATTATGGTATGCGCTTGAATATTTAGGAATACCGAAAAAATATGTACATCTGTGTAAAATGACAGTAACGCAGTCACAATGCTGTGTCAAAGTTGAGAACAGGCTATCGAGAACTTTTGCAATCAATTCCGGTGTTCGACAAGGAGATGCGCTGTCCCCGATACTTTTTAATCTCATGTTGGAATACATCCTTCGTAAAAGTGAAACACCTCAGGACAACATCTTATTCCGACAATCCAATCAACTTCTTGCTTATGCAGATGATATCTGTGTGATTGGATTAAATGGCAACGGAGTGAAAGAGATACTTGATCCACTGGAACAGTGTTCAGCTTCTGTTGGTCTCAAAATCAACGAGTCAAAAACCAAATATCTAATCTCGGGTTTTAGAGACCAAGACGCAATTGATTTCAGTAGTGGTAACCACACGTTTGAAGGAGTGATGAGATTCAAGTATCTTGGATCTCTCATCACTCACGATAATAGTGTGGGAGAGGATATCAAGGTCCGCCTTGCCGCTGGCAATCGGGCTTTGTACCCTCTACGTCCACTGCTGAAATCAAAATATCTTGCAAATACGGATAAGCTGAAACTGTACAGAGTGTTGATCAGACCCGTTGTCATGTATGGATGTGAGAGTTGGACCTTGACGGATGAGTACGAAAGATGGCTTCTAACATTCGAGAGAAGAATCATGCGTGTGATATATGGTCCAAAACGCGACGTCGATGGCACTTACCGAGTCCTTTTCAATCACGAGATCAGGAATTTAATGCAAATTCCTGATATCGTGCATGAAATTAAAGGACAGCGAGTACGCTGGCTCGGACACGTTCTGCGTGCTGATCCGAACCGAATGATACAGCGAACCTTTAAGGGAGAACCGCCTTTCGGTAGGCGAAGAGGTCGCTGTCGGCGACGATGGCTCCACGGCGTAGAGAGCGATCTGGCATCTTCAAACTGCCTACAACGGTTTGAAGAGCTGGCTCGTGATCGAAACCGATGGAGTCAGATTGTTGACACGGTACGGGCCAATAATGGCCTGTAAAAACCGTAAAAAAAAAAAAAAAAAAAAAAATAGTTGGAAAGCTATTTTTATACCTTCACCCGAGTCAGTTAAGTTCAACGAAATTAACCTGTTAATAATTTTAATCTAAATCAAACATTATTGTGACATTCAGTATGTAGTTGAAAAAATGATACACAGTTAATTATTTTGCTAATTCTTTTTATAAAATAGTAATTTTTTTTTAACAGGTGGTGGTTTAGTTTCGATTAGAGTTAATAAGAGATAGCGCGGCCGTTTTTTACATAAAATCATTGTTTACTTTTCTTACATATAGAAGGTAAAAAACAATCTTATGTAAAACTACACGTTTTTGTCATGTAAAAACCGTGTAAATTACATCGTGTAATTTACACTTTCAACTGAGCTTCACGGTCAGACTCATCTCCTTCTCCTAACTATTTACTAACGGACCTACCGCTAAAGAATCATACATTATGTAATTAAATATAACCTGTCAAATCGTGAATTATCTTGATTTACAACACGTGGAAATTTTTATACCATTGCTGAGGCCATTCACCACAACCAAAAGTTTATTCTTATTCCATTCCGTTGCTAATTGTAAAAAAATCACAATTTAAAAGCTTTTATTTTCTAATTACAATTCTAAAATTATTTTCATTCAACCAACACAACAATCAATTATGGTTGATTTTTGAAAAAAATAATTTACTGTAGTGAACGGATCCAGCCTATGTTGGTTTCACAACAAAATTACCAAAATACATTTCGCGGCTGTAATTAATCTGCCAAATAAAATAGAAATGTTTGACGTACGGCTAGAAACTTTTTACGTTCGTTGCTTGGTTTTGATGTGTGTGTGTGTTTGTTGGCTTTTTTTTCTATTTATTTTGCCCAAAACGTGTTATCAAGATATTTTGATCGGTGAACTTTTAAATTTGAAAATTTAATTTCAGTTTTGTTAAGGTTTCTCCTTCTTAACTATATTTCAATAAAATATTTAAGTAAATTTTATATTTTTGAATAAATCACACAAAAAAAAAATATTCATTCCGAAGTCACGCAATCGTATACAACAATAACACATATGAAACCAAACAATAAGCAACAACGAAATTTAGTTCGATATTTTGGTCGTATAAACTAGCAAATTTGTTGTGGAGCTAAGAATTTATATACGCGTACATCCTTAAAGTGTATAAAATTTTCCACTTCGGTGAACGCAAAAATCGACAAATTTTTGATGTTGAATAATTACTGTATTACCGGTATGAAGAATAAAGCCTAAGTTTATTTTTGTCGACTGGCAACTACTTCGTTACTCGTTGTGGCAATAACTTCATTAGTTGCCCGAATAAATAGTCGTTTTAATTGGTTAATAATAAGAATAGTTTTATTAAGGCGAAACTGATAAAAAATAACTTTGAAAAGTTTTATAAAATTGTTTTGACAAAATAATTTTATTTTCAAATTTTCGATAGTTACAATTGCTAACACAGAAACTGGAAATATTTTACTTTACATGGTAATTAGGAAGACAAGTTTTAATAAACTATGATGTGGCGAACTAAGGAATGAGAAAGGCCTTATTTAAAATGTCGCATGTTAAAATTACTAAGGATGGGTTTATTTGATACTTCGAGACGAACACAACCTGATGTTGTGACATAAGTTAATCATTACTAAGCTGATGGCCAAAAACAAGTCGATTAGTAATTATTAATAGTTTGAATTGATCACTTATCAAATAAAATCGTTAATCAAATAAAAATATCGATTCGATGACGTTTAACTTCGAAATCGATATCAATATCAACATTGAACGTATCAGAATAAAAATATTCATATATTTATCTCTTTTACTCGCAAAAATCAGAAATTATGTACTAAAATTTCATTTAGCACTTCCTTGTCTTTCTCATTATTCATTCATGTGTAAATATTTGATCATGAACTTGAGTAGCAGTATCAACGCCGTTGCAAGTGTGTGTGTTTAAAAAAAACAAGCCTGCTTATTTTTTTGCACGAGTAAAATCAAACGAAAATATCAACTTTAGAGTGTGTTGAGAAAAAGTCCGTATAAAAAAATAAAAATTACTCGTTCTCACTAATGGGATCGGTACAAAACGTTGCATTAGAAAATCTTGCAGTAACAAAATCTTGCTTTTTTTGATAAATCTTGCAACTTCAAAATCTTGAATTACAACATCGTGCAATACAAAACCTTGCAATTACAAAATCTTGCATCACAAAATATAGCAATTATTTTCTTTTTAGTGGAATTAAAAAATATTAAATCTATTTTGAAATTCATAATATTTATTTATACAAACTAAAGCAAAATCAGACGATAATAATTTTATTAAAAAAATTAAAATAAATATTTTAAACGAATAAAATGAAAAATTTAATTCAGAATTATGTTTTGGGCAATGCTCTTTAAATATTCAATTTTCCGAAATCTCTCTCGTTTTTGTATGATTTTTTTTTCTTTTATTTTTTGTTAATTGTGTGTGTTTTTTTAGGTAACTGTTCACCAATTTTAATTTTTCAACGCGATGTTTGGCTACAATCAATTCATATGACAGGTTTTTTATAAGCCTGTATAACCCAGCATGGCGCTTTCTCACAACCATTTTTAGACGACGGTGCCGCGCTTCAACATTATTCTGGGTTCGTGGAAAACATTCTGTACCTGTATCCGCATTCCCAACAGTCCAAAATTTAGGTGTATATTTAGGGCGGTCATTTAAATCGCCAATGTAAGTTTTCTACCAGGCTTTTTTAAGTTTTCGTCAAATGAAATAAGCAGCCCTGGAATGAAGCCTGAGGGAAGAATATCTTAGCTGAGGAAACAATTGTTTTTTCAAAATCGCACAAAGTTTTTTGTGGATTAAGATTTAAATCGTTTTAGATTTTTTTTCATTAAGCAGAAAACCAGTGGAATTATTTCATCTTCAACGTTTCCATGTATAGAAAACAGTTGTCGCATTATGGAAGGAACTACAAAGAAAGTTCCATCCATAATCCAACAACTGCATTCTGAAAGAAGCGTTAATGATGATTATGTGCCTAGCATAATAATTTTTTCTCCTTCGCACATATCTTCGCTCAACACAACTCTCCTTCGAGATATCGAAGCTGTTCAGGAATATTAATTTCTTCCAAACTGGTTTGCTCATTCGTCGTACCAGCACGCGCACGATGAATTTTATTTTTTTGTGATTCTTTGCTAGGCAAATATACACGTAAATCACTCTGTAGCAACAATTGCCTCTGTAATTATACATGAGGGTGGTAGGTCGCTAGTTTTGGCTTTAGATTTTAAGTTTTGGTTTGTTTTAGCTATGATTTTCTCATTGGTGATAGGTGCATGGGAATGTACAGATGGAGTTTTAATCACTTCGTGTTTATTATTTAGGAAACAGGTTACAACCCGCACATTACAATAACATTGTTTTTGCTGGCTACAAACCCAGGTTAGGTTAGGTTGAGTGGCTGCTACACCACACTTAGACCGACGACGGTCCGTTGGCTACATACCCAATTAAAAGTTGTTTTGGTTTTTCGTCCTAGATGGTAACTTAACGTTTTATTCAGGGTAGTCTCATCTAGATGTTGGAGGGTTCCATTTCGTATAAATTGAGGGAGTACTGCAAACATCGTGTTGATAAGAAACTTAAATAAATCACTATCCACTGTTTCTCACTTCACTTTCTCAATACATCACCAGCCCACATTATAGAAACTCAATTGTTCATTTGGATATTTTATAGACAAAAAAGTTAAATAACAAAAAAAAAAACATTTCTAAAACAAAACCCAAATTGACCCGTACTGTGTCAACAATCTGACTCCATCGGTTTTGATCACGAGTCAGCTCTTCATATTGATCTAAGCAATTAGGTGCCAGAACGCTCTGTACGCCGTGGAGCCATCGTCACCGACATTGGCCTCTTCACCTACCGAACTCGGCTCTCCCTTTAAATATTGCTGTATCATTTTGATCGAATCACCAAGATATTTTGATTTCAAAAGTGTCCGTAGAGGACATAAAGACCGATTATCAGTGTGGGGCGTTCACTAAAAACCTCCTCATATGTGTGGTTGTATTAAAATCTTCGTTTTTACTATATAAGTTGGCAGTGATCAACTTTCTAAGTACTGTTTTTAAGTACTGTTGTATTATGTCCCAGTACATTTTCGTTTCTATCATAACATTTTTCAGGGGTTAGAATATCGACTTTATTCTTTACTTCACCCCTTTCCTTTTTCAATTTCTTGTATGTAAAAAAGGTATGTTGTGCGCCGTCGAGATCTGCATCACTATACATGACGATGTTTTAACCTTTTTCATGATGAAAAGATATTTACGGTAAACCGCATGGCCTTTAATTATTTCAGTGAATAACTGACATATCGATGTTTTCTCTCTGACCAAACAGAGGTTATTATTAAGTCTTTTCGTCAACTTTCTACGAGTTTTAATTGTCCAATTGTGCTGGCAGGAAACAGCATAACGCAACATATTCTCTTGTTGTTCGTTTTGAATCTACAACTACGAGGTCTTTTTGGTGTTGTAGATTCGGTTTCTTTCTTCCGCCAATAGACCAATTTGGATCACTCCAGCAATGACCAGATCAGTAGGCTCAGATACAGTTGTATATAGAACTACAAATCCTTAGCGTTCTCGCGTTGTATACGGAGGCCATTTTTTCATTATACTTTTAAATTTTTAGCGTGTCCGCCCATATTTCGCACATATAAAAAAAGATTAAGTTGGTTACCGATATCAACAACCCTCCAACATTTGCCATTAACCAACTGAGGTAAAGAGTTATTTTATCTGCTTTTACCCTTAAGTATTTGACTGCTGAGTTACACCTTATTTTCCACCTGGAACAGCAAGTTGTTCGCTATCTGTCTCCTCTAGTAAACAGGACAATCTCTGTTTTTTTGCACGATCAAACCATGATCATTTATATGCAACCTCCAACCAACATGCAACCATAGAGCAAGTACATAGGATTGTAAATACCATGAAATGCTCCTATGAGGATAAGGAATATTGTTTTGATATTCTTTTGAATGAAGCACAAATATTTGACAGTTTGGATGGCAGATTAATATAAAAGTAAAATAATATCTGCCAAATAATTTTCACTGAGTTCTGAATGAGTATAATCTTTATAGACAGTTAAATAATCTGAAAAAACCTTAAAGGCCGTAAATGGCCCTAACTCCGTCTCAACTGGGGCCTTACAAACCATTATTACGTATTGTTGCAATACATTAAAACCAGCTTATCAACACAAGTGACTCTCCCACACTATTATCGTAAGAAATGAGAGATCAAAGATCCTTAAATCTCATTACTATCCCATTACTAGGTGTTGTTATCACTACTGAAATCAATCTTGGTCTCTGAAACCAAAGAACAGATATTTAGTTTTGGACTCGTTGATTATGAGACTAACGGAAGCGGAATACTGTTTTAATGAATCAAGTATTTTTTTCACTCCGTTGTTACTTATTCGAATTACACAAATACCATCTGCATAATGTAGGTCACAAAAATTGATTGGAATAAGGTTTTGCCTTGAAAGTTCTCGAAAGCCTGTTTTCGTCTTTGAGCATTGTGACAGCGTTATTGTCACTTTACTTAAATTCTAGGAATTCCTGGTGAGCATCGCGAAAAGTTTCATAGTATTTAAAATAAAGCATCAGTAGCGTATCAAGAGCTCTGAATTATTACAATCAATTGAACGATTCTAACTTAGTCTTGCTTTAGAGAATTCCTCAAAGGAGGGATCCTTAATGGAAATTTCTGTGGCCGATATGTGTAGGTACTAACGCTATAAGTATTGATTGCTTCATTTTCACCGTAATGAGTACGATGTTTTTCACGTTTTAACAACTTGTGCAGACGAAACTCTTTCTACTGGGCACGTTTTACGTAATTCTCTGAAGAATAAAGGGAGAGTCTACATGGCCCAAAAGTATATTTCCCAATAAATTTGCAATATTATATGCTTTACAGCGTACAGTGTAAGGGTGGTAAAAGGGCCTGATTCTCATGGAATGGTAAATTGTAGTTGTAGTTCCAGTTTGTTTTTCTCATGATATAGAGTAAGACTCGCTTTTGTACACCCTTAATTCTTTTAATGTGGTCAGCGTTATGTGGGCATCAAACTGCTACTGCATATTCAAGATGAGATCTTATGCTTGCAAAGTATAGTGCAAAAAGTGCATTTTGATCTTTAATCTCAACTATTGGACATGTTTTCCTATGATTGACATTATCTTGCATTTTTGAATATTGAGTTTTAACTGGTTCACTTCACACCAGGAGTAAATCTTGTGAATATCCTCTTGAAGCTTGTAAGAGTCACTTCTATCGTTAATTGATCGGAATATTTTAAGATCACCAGCAAATAGAAGCACGGAAGAGTCTTGAATTATCTTAGTGATGTCAATAAATATCACGAAGAGATAGGGACCAATATTAGAACCCTGGGGAACTTCAGATTTTGCCAAAATAGGATTGTACTTTTCACCAGTTATTTCGATAAATAGGTATCTTTTCGTTAAGTAAGATTGAAATTTGACGAACATTGATGAGAAACCAAACTTGTCATGTTTAATCAATATCTGGCGTTGTTGAATGGGGTCAAAAGCTTTACTGAAGTCAGTGTATATGGTGCCAACTTTGCTGATGATTTTCTAAATCTTTAGTAGTAATGCTAGTAAACTCAACTAGGTTGGTGGTAGTTGTTCCGCCAGGCATAAATCTATGTTGATGAAATAATAGATGGCTTAAAACTGTTTTCTTGAAGGAATATTTCTAATAGGCAGACCAATATTTCCAATAATAAAGATGCCATGACTTTCGTGTCAAACAGGCGTGAAAAAATTTTACTTTTTTAAAAAGAATATAATTTAGCAAAATTTAAAATTTTACTTCGCATCACCTATTAGTAAAACTGGTCCATTATAAATTGGCCCAGCTTATAATTATGGCAGTTCTATTCAGGCAGTTCCAGTCAAGATATAACTCCCAACTACAGAGCAAAAACGTGAAGGTGATTGATAATGCAGAATGCGAAGCTGTCAATCTAGGACTAATATTTTAATATAAATAATAAATTCAAGAACTGCACATCTCATTATGAATAAGCTAATGCTCAAAATGATGTATAAGAAGTTAGCCCGAAAAAACCTTTCATCCCAAAAAGTCTTTTTTTTCTAAGATATGTGTCTTTGCTAAAATATATATACATTTTCAATTCATCCCGAAATTTTTTGGATTTCTAAAGGGAGGAAAAAAATTATCCCGAAGAAAATGTTAAACCGTCTCTATGAGGTGTCCTTACAGTAACAGTACCACGTTTTATCATTTACCTTATAGAAAACTCATTATAAAAAATATACCAAAATTTATGTCATATCATATCAAATAAATTTTAAAGAAGTCAAAACGGTTTTTCTCAATCGAAATATATGTAACATTAGCAAATTATTCACTTTGAATCTAAGCTCTGAAGCTTATGTAGAAATCACGGCGATCTATGATAAAAAATGACCATCCCGTAAAACAATTTTCTCATATATTCCAATGTGAAAATCATTATTTTATGAATTTTACTTGGGTAATTATTAATTCTGAAAAATCAACTGTTGTACTTCGGATCGTCTTCGGTTATAGCCTAATGGTTAAGAGTGTTTCCTATCACGCCGCGGTCAATTTAAATGCTTCGGATGACATGAAAGCGATTGTGTGAAAAGCATTCGTGGGGATGACCACTTACAATGTGCACCAATGATTCGTAAGGTCTCACGGAAGGGCTGTTGACGGCCTTTAAGCTATAGATAGTATTTTAGATATACTTGATTATCATTTATATATGATTTTGTTTTGATGAATATTATTTTTGATTATATTTATGTCTGGCGAACGTAAATTATCATATGAGGTTCAATTGAATGCATTTGTGGATTACGAATTGTAGCTACGTATGAAGTAAGGTCATCATATTTGTGCCACTTTTGATTGACAGTAATGTAGCTGATATAGTGTCCAGGAACATAACCAACAATAGAGACTAATTTGTATTCTTTTTCATTCAATTGTAAAGAATCTTGAATATCCGATAGATTAGTTTTTTTTTGGTTGAGATATGCGCTTTCGGTGTAAATAGTTATTATATCATGATAAGTTAATATTGTGTTGGTCATTGTATTTGCACAAGTCGTGCATTTAAAATTTAAATAACCATCATCCAAACAATCATTTAAATGTGTAAAACCAAACTCTATTAGCTTAAGCATACCAACTAAAAGATACTTTCGAGTTTCAATGCACACTGTCAAGCATTCCGTGCATTCTAATTTCACAGTAAGGCTTAAGAAACTTTCGAGTAGTTTATTTGCAATATCTAATATGTTACAGGTACAATCTTTCTGTTCACCAAATATATCAATCAAGATTTTTTTTCGTATTTTATATACCATTTGTAATTCATTTTCTAGAATATAATGAAGTAGTTGTTCTGGCCGTTTTTCGGTTTTAATATTAAGCTGCCCTATTCCACTTAAAGCTGCAGCTAAAGATTGAGCTAATGCATCAAAAGCGCATGTATTAATAAAATAATCGCAACTGTTCGTAGCGTTTAAGAGAACTGGTAGACTATTCGCCTTAAAAGTAATTCTTCTACGTAATAGAGATTTAGTTTTACGTACTGGCGTAATCGTTTCATTCTCATGTTCCTTTGATCCTTGGCTCAGAATTTCCATGCTTGTAACAGCTCGATCCAATTCTGACATCTGGTTTAACTCTGATAGTTTAGCTAAATTAAAGCTTGAGTTTTGTTTCGGAGTTGTCTGATTTAAATTAACTCCTTTTCTCTTCCAAGTAGATGCACTGTTGTGTAAATCGAGAATCGAGGATTCAGACGATTGTGTGTTGCTTAAGCTTAATTTTGCTTTAATTGATTTTTTTGGGATATTACAGGATACTTGTTTATAGATAGATTTGTTCCTCAAATGAATTTCCTTCAGAAATCTGCCAGCTTTCACTGGTATTTTACCTAAACTGTAAGAAGTTTTAATTCGACGTTTTATTGTGGCAAAATAATTCTCTACGTGACTATTACTGTGCCGATTACCTTGATTTATTAACCCCGTCCATAAAGGGGCAATTGTCATATACTTTTTTAATGCTAACCTTAAAAATTTTGGTTGATATAAACTATTTGCACCAGCCACACTATCACCTGATAATTCTTGTTCAGAAGAATTTTCGTCACTAATTTTTAAGAAATCTTTATAGAAAGGGCTTTGTAAATACATGGGAAATAAGTTATTCTTTGTCCGATCTAAATTAGTATCTCCGCCATCGTTCGTCCATAAATTAATATTATCATCTGCTCCTAGAATAATTACAGTTGAAATATTTTCCATTGATTTACGCACAGAAGTTGTAATATATTTATTTGTTAGCATAATAGTTATATATTTCCAAATTTCTTTTAATTTATTGTAATCTTGCACCATAAACATAGCAGCGAAGATTTCCTTTACTAGTTTTTTTGAGTCTTAGGAAAATGGTTATTAACATCATTTGCCAGGGTATGTGACAAATGCGAACAGCATAAATAAACTAATACCAGTTCCTCTCGTTTTTTAATTGTATGGTTATTGATTATCCATTCGTGAGTGATATGAAGATAATCAACGATATCCATTTTATTGAATGCAAATAATAAAGAATTCATTTCTGCGAATGAAAAACCAATTACGACTGATAACCTATACGAACTCAACCATCCTCCAATGGAGTCAATTGTATGGCTCGAACTTACCATATCTGTTATTGGAAATGGAGAAGTTGTGTCAAATTCATTAGTCTTAACTGCTATGACTAGGGCATAGTATAAAATAATTTTACACGGTTTGTAAGGAGCTCTAACTATACCACCAGTTGCGTCTAGATAAGCAGTAAGCTGGCCTTTGTTTTGCACACGCATCATTCTTAAAATGTCGTTTTGCATCTGGCTAAATGTAATTATACAATACGGATGGTAATATAATTTTTGGATAAATGCATTTTCGGCGTTAGTTTTATTTATTTCTAATGCAATATCCCAAAAATCATTTGCATGTTTGTCGCCATCTTTTAACGCCTCAGATCTTATTTTTCGGAGAACGGTATGCGATTTTGCTTCTATAATAGTATTCGTATTTTTAACAAACGCCGCATCTTCATTTCCAATTAACTCCTCTGCTAATTGCTCTACAGACTTACTTAGTAACTTTTTTTTAAGTAGCATTCTTTTAGTGGATGAGACGCGCTGAAATTTTTGAAAAGGATGAAATATGGCTTTTCCTGAACTGATAACGTTAAAACTGCCGATTGACAAGTTATTGTTTACTAGTTTAAAAGTACGACAGGTATTTTGTTTGTTGGTATGACCACAATAGGCTCGAATAACTAAATGATTTTTTGAAACGTCGTAGCTTTTTATATTGATGAGACACCCTGTAGTTTTGGTTAATTTTTCCGAAATAATTACACTGTAATTATGCAATTTTCTGTCTTTAATAGAAAATATTTTCTTCCAAATAGTAGTTGGCAAATGAATTTTAAAATTTTTTCCGTTTTGTTGCATTGAATTTTGCAAGAATGTTTTATGGGAATCCAAATTATTATCATTTAACTGTCCGAGCTCTTTCACCTCATTTTGATGTAACTCGCTGTTTAAATTAAACATATCTCCTAAGTCGACTTTATTTTCAATACTATCATTGGTAGTTTGAATGCTTGATTCTTCTGGTAATCTGGTTTTTCAGAGTAACATAAATTATTAGAAACAATTTCATCCGCGTCAGTATCGCAAAGTGGTTCTTCAAAAAATGGTAAATCGTTTGTGAGACCAATATTTTTTTTAATCGTTTGACGCCAAATATTATACATTTTAACACGATTTACAACAGAATTTTGTATTTTAAGAGAAGTGCAAATACTTAACATATCGGCAGAATTTTTTTAGTTATTTTGAGGTTCGATGTTAAATTTAAGTTAAAAATTTTTTTTAATGCTTCACTATTTACAACACTTTTTTTAATCTATAATTGTATTTTGAACAATTATTTTTACGTTTTGTCATTTTAAAATGAAAACACTGCAAATGTGTTTTAAAATAAACGAAACTATTAAAAAAAATATTTATCGCCTAGATAAATTAAGAAAGAATTAGTATAAGAACTGCAAACAAACCAGAAGAAAAGTTAGAAAAGAAACTAATTTCTAAATAAAACTGTAGGACAATACTTCCACCACGACAAAACCAAATAAATTTAAAAAACACGAGCTATAACCAATTTTAAGGACATACGATAATTTACGAAAAACACACTAAGAGTACGATGCAATCACCACAAAGTCTAAAAAGGTATTAAACATAACACAGAGAAAAAATTTCCTTTTATACTATTTACAAAAAAAAAATTAATCATTTGATTTTTTTTAAACTATTGAAAATGGAAACTGTTTAAAAAATGCTCAAAATTCGCCGTGATTTCTTCATGAGCTTTTGGATTTAAGTTCTTTAACGATGAAGTGAGTCATAACCATATGCCGTTTGAGGGAGACATCTCTCAGATCTCTTCAGTAAAATTCATAAAATAATGATTTTTACATTGGAATCTATCAGAAAATGGTTTTACGGGATGGTCATTTTTTATCATAGATCGCCGTGATTTCTACATAAGCTTCAGAGCTTAGATTCAAAGTGAATAATTTGCTAATGTTACATATATTTCGATTGAGAAAAACCGTTTTGACTTCTTTAAAATTTATTTGATATGATATGACATAAATTTTTGTATATTTTTTATAATGAGTTTTCTATAAGGTTAATGATAAAATTTGGTACTGTAACTGTAAGGACACCTCATAGAGACGGTTTAACATTTTCTTCGGGATAATTTTTTTCCTCCCTTTAGAAATCCAAAAAATTTCGGGATGAATTGAAAATGTATATATATTTTAGCAAAGACACATATCATAGAAAAACAAGACTTTTTGGGATGAAAGGTTTTTTCGGGCTAACTTCTTATACATCTCAAAATGGAGTGTGTAGTTCGGAAAACAAAAATTATTGTAAATAATAAATAAATAAATAAAATAAATAAATAACATTGAAGTGGTTGCAATTCCTCGATATTTTATGAAACAACTTTGACGGAAACATTGTATTGAGGAACTCTATGAAAATTGAGGTGCCAAATAATTGAGTTGATATTTTGCAAGAAATTTTTTAGAATGGATGATAATTTTTATAACACGTTAATTGAAAACGTTAGATGTTATACTTGTATCTATGATAAAAAGGACAAGAATTTTAAAAATAATGCGTATAAATTAATCGCTTGGAAAACAGTAGCCACAGCCACCAGCGAAACAAGTATGTATAAAAAATCCAACAAAGTTCATATATTTTATCTAATTTTTAAATATTTAGTGGAGCATGTTCGTAGAAAATGGATGATGCTCCGTGAAAGATATTCGAAAGAAATAAAAAAGTATGATTTACCATCAGGCACCGAAAATGTTTTTATCGAAGAATGGCCATACTTTCAAAGTATGAGCTTTTTAAAGGAATTTATAAAGCCTAGAAAGTAAGTTTTTTATATCATATCTATTCTATACATAAATATATATGTTTTTAATTTCATTAGAACAAGACAAAATATATTTCATGAGTCGGAGTGCCAGAACGAAGATTCTAATAATTCCAATGATTTTTCTAATAAACGTAGTATCAGCGGAATAAATTCATCGCGATCGTGTAATAAAAACCTAAGTAAAAGTACGGATGATGGCGCTTCGTACGTTGATGTTCGTCAAGCGATAAAATCGGCCGCCGAAAGCATCAGCAAACGTAATGAAGTTTTGTGTACGATTACTAGCAATTCGGTTCATGAGAACTTTATGATGTCAGTTATCTGTTTAATCGCACCATTACAACAGGCTGATCAAGATTATGCATTATCACAAATGCTACAGTTCGTAATGGAATTGAGAAAAACACTGCTGTATCCGAAAAAACTAGCAATGAATTTAAAACGCACGATTTAATTGAAGAAATATATGAATCATGATATTTATGTATATATTCTAAATATAAATTACTTCTTATAATAAAATTAAACAAATAAATTATGCTTTGACTATTTTTCATTTTTATAATATTAATATTTTTTATTTAATTATAAATATAACGTAGCCGGTTGTAGCTTAATGGTTAAGAGAGTTTCTCATCACGCCCTGGTATCGTGTTTGATTCTCACCGTTGACCAAAAACTAACATGCACCGGATGACACAAAAAGCGACTTTGTGTTAAAGCACGATTTATACGTATTGGTACACATTGTAGGTGGCCAGCCAGACGAATAATTTTACACATAATTGCTTTCATTTGTAAGGTCTCAGTTGAGACGCGGTTAAGGTCGTTTATGGCCTTTAAGCCATATATTATTTTTTAATTATTATTACAATATTATTTATCCCACATCCAACCAGTCGTCCTTCATTATTTACAAACGAACAAAGTAGATCCCTCATTTGTAAAGAAGTTTTACCTCCAAGAACGTGAAGATGCTGTGAAGGTATAATCGATTGCAGAGATTGTGTTGCTTCAGTGCGCCATAATCCGTTCTGCACTACGTGGTTGGAATCTTCCCAGTCCACATAATTTGAAGGGACGTAAAGTTGAGAGCTTTCTTTTTGGAGACGAAGAAAATTGTGTAAAGCAACACAACCAAGCACTACCTTCTCTGCATTGTTTGGCATCATATTTATTGTTGTTAGTAAAATTCTACTGACCAATATCGCAAATGAATTTCCGATGATTCTGCGTGCTCTTGACAATCTCTTATTAAAAATCTGCTTAGCCTCTGTTAAATCTGTGCCAGGGTTTCATTAACTTTTTGGTTAGAGTAAATGCTGCATCTCCAACAAAATAATGAAGTAGTTTTGTACTGGTTATGTTTTTGGTTACTGGTTATGTTGTTTTTTGCCTAAGTCACTGACGTTGAAAATGTCTATATATCAAAAAACTTAAAATTTATATAAATAAAATATTTAGTTTAAAGAAACAAAAATTACCTCCATCACTTTGTGATCCATAAGCACCAATGTCGATGTTCGTGAATATATATCTTGAGTCACAATATGTAGCCATTAAAACAATACTAAAAAAATTTTTTATAATTAAAAAAATTGGGTTCCTGTTCCAGGTGCGCACTGTATGGCTACATGTTTCCCATCTAATGCTCCCACACAATTTCGTAAATTCCAAATGTCCCAAAAGTCTCGTTCAATAATTACATAATCCTCAAGGCTTGGTTCAGTAACATAAAGTGGACCAATTATATTCCAAATGGCATCACAAGTTTCAAGAATTATGAGACATACAGTCTCCTTTCCCATTTTCCAGCTCCAAATAAATTGAAGAAATAATTTTTTTTTCGAAATAAGATTAAATTAAAATAAATTACTTACAGTAAAGTTAAACCTAAACGAAATCCAATTTTTATTTATTGTAATTTTTCTGATTTTTTTAGTGGTGGCCCTATTAGTTCTAACAACATTTGAAATATTTTTTTAGTCATTCTTGTATGAATAAAAAATTGATCTGGATCGACCTCCTTCATTGATAAAAAGGTTACCTTGAAGTAACCGTTCACATTCATGGTTTTATTTATTTCACGCACACCACATGACCTTTTAATTTTTTTTCTAGGTCTCACCTCTTCTCAATTTTCAATTTCGTTCAAGAGATCATTTAATTGGTTTAGATCTTCAAGTTGTGATAACACTACTTCTTGATTCATTTTATTAATTCGATTCGATGTTTAAACTGTATATAAATTCTGCTAAATTTAAAAAATATAATAAATTATAATAACGCAAAGAAATTTAAACGATAAAAAATTTTAAAAAATAAAAATGTCCACCTACCGTCTTGAAATAATTTTCGCATCTATTCTACTTTTATATTTTTTCAAACAAAACAGCGTTTTTCTATTCTCTCATTTGTCAAAAAAAAACAATTTTCGTTAAATTTTTTTATTTTATTTTATTTCATGGATGGTTCTGCCTAAGTCTTGAAATTTTCCATTTATCAGGGAAAATTCCGGTTTGCAATGATTTATTAAAGGCTTGCAAACTACATCAACCAATAATTTAATGATGGATGAAGGGATAGAATCAGGTCCACAGCCACCTCCTAGTGATTTAATTTCAGTAAGTATCTCCTCTTCAGAAAAAGTTTGGTTATGTATTGCACAATTAGCGTAGCTGGAAGGATGATTAATACAAGGTGAGTTATACACCAGATAATGGTCACTGCCTACGAATTTTGTTGATGACCGATCTCACGTAACCCAAGCCCGTTCTTTTGAAATTAACACATGGTCAATTTGACTTCAGGATGTTTTACGTCGATGCATCTATATTTTCAAATGGAAATTTTTAACAGAAAGGACTGTACTTGCCACTTTGAGATCATAATCGATCGCAAAGCACTCAATTTTTATCCATATTATTACATAAGTCGGTTTTATTTCAACTATCACTATAATGGACGCACGTATAATTAAAAGGTTGGCCCATCTGATGTGCTTGGAAGTCTAATACAGCCACTTGATTTTGGTTTTTTACCACAGTATGAAAAGCTGGCTCGTGATTGATACAAATTACCAATGGAGATTAAAGATACGAGTGGACAATGACATGAAAACTAATTCAGCATTTGACGTTATGACTAAAGGTTTTAAATCAATAACAAAGGTGATTTTAATGGTTCCCTTAAGTCGCAATGATTTCAAACGATTACATGCAAATATGCAAAATTATAATATTCAATTCTAATGTATTGATCTAACAACAAAATCATATTTATAAAAATATTTGATAACCTTTCAAATTTACATAAATAAATTGCAATTTTTATTGAATTTCCAATTTAACGATTGACAGTATGTATGTACGATTATGTACATGAAAATCAAAATAATAGTTTTGTACGTGTATGTTTCGATGAACTTTAGTCGCTATACGATTATATAAATAGTACAGAAACTAATTGGGGTCGATTTAGCCTGATATTGCTATTGTACACCTTGGTCGTATTGCCATAAACGGAAATGTGAAAAAATAATGACAGAATTATGGTCCCTCTTCAATATATACCACGTGAAAAACAATTCATGAACAGCTAAAATCATTGATTTAAAGAAAATAAAACCACAAAAAAACGAACCTATAAAAGTAAAATTGTACCGTAAAATGTTATCAAGATTATGTAAATTTGTAAAGGTCAAAGGGAATTTATATTTATGACTTTTATGTTTATGGTTCATTTTGTCGAATGAAAGACGAAAAATTATGTTTGCTGCAAAATACAACCATAAAAACATAACCAACTGTACTAAATTCAATAAATGTAGATTTGTAGAAAAAAAAACACTTGACGAGTACGATATACCAAGTACGACATAAAACTATGAACTATGTACATACAATAGTTTTTCACTTTTTTTGCTTTATTTAATTACAGGTAAGATTTTTTGTATATATGAACGTAAAACAATCCACAAAACATGGTACATTAAATATTATAGCGTTACTTCCTTAAAATAGCTTTACAGTAAAGTGTTGATGAAAAGCTTTTATTTTTGTTTTCGGTTTTATTTTAGCGCGGTCATGGAACAGCATTGCGGTGCGGTCAACACATGACTTTTTGTTGCGTATACGGTTTGATATTTAATGTTATTTGATGTCATAATGATCTTTAAAGTCTAGGGTTGTCCAAGACATGTGATCGTTAACGTCGTAGGCAGAGACCATTATCTGGTCATTGCAAAGCTACAGTGGAAATTTTCGTACAGGTCAGGAAGGACAGGAGAATATACAACGCGATTCTTCTGTGACGTTCTGATAAATGAAAAAACGCAATATGAAGATCTATAATTACCACCCATAGCAAACTCTCAGTTTAGTGAAAACTAATCGCAAGTATGATTGGTTTGATGAAGAGTGTCGTCTTGCTGTTGAGCAACGAAATATAGCCTACAATGCGCAAACTTGGTTTACAATCGCAAGGAAAAATAAAATATTACTTGTGAGAAGGACAGCTAGACACAGTAGAAGTGTGAATGGTGGAAGTCAAACTCTTAAAAATTACAATAATGTCTGATTTCCATTATGAAAAAAATACTGCCAGTATTTTTACTGAAAAAACCAAAGCGAGAAAAAAAATCAAAAATACTATTAGAGTGACAGAGATCATTTTTTACTTTTTTCTTATAGTGGATATATTTTGACATATGCTAAAATCTAGAACAATAAATATAAAAAAAATAAACTTAACATAACTATTCATTATTTCAATTATTTCCACAATGAATTAACATAAAAAAACTATTATAAAATGCGTCATATTTAAGAAATTACTTCACTTTTTAAATATGGCTTCACTTCATACAAACGATTTCTCATCCAGATAGTTTTCCTATAAAACATTTTTCCAGTACTGAATAAAAATACTTCTTTTGATATATTTTGTCAGAACTGCAATAATAATTTTTTCAGTAACCATAAAAATTTATTTAGTACTGGGTGGTCATTTTATGGCTATTTATCACATTTATTGATAGAAACTATGACATAATGAAATTGTCGTAGCTTACTGCAGGTTAATCATGAATGAACAACTTCAAGTCGTATATTGAAACGGGTAAAACAGACGAAAATATATTCCATCTCGCTTTTACTTGTTAACATTTTATACTGTTAGTCATGCTAAAATGGTTTCCAATATCATTAATTAAGTTGATTTCATTTACTTATCTTATTAAAAAAAAAATCTCACTACCTATTCAACCACTTCACATAAAAAATAATATGATTAATTTCGGGGTTATGTAGAAACGTCAATTTATCACGCTAAACTATTCATTTCTCCTTATTATTCATTATTTCTCCTTTATAATTTATTGCGCAGGGTTGCGTTTGTAGACTTTTTTATTTTCTGCATATAACGAAAACAGTCTCCAACCGTGATATAAAAGTATGACAAACCACCACAAAATGACCACTCAATAATTTTTTTACACTGGAAATGTTTTTTATTTCTATCACACTTTAAGAAAAATTATATTTTTCTCCTACTTTGACTATTTTGTCAGTATATTTTTTATAATGGAAACCAGTACATCAATAGGTGCAAAAACGTTAAATTAGTTTGACTACTTAATTTATCGGTTATTATGAATTTTTTTATATTATTTGTACTAACATATTCGAATATTTTTTAAGATAAGGACAAATGGTTTTTAGCTTTGTCCCTGATTTGTCCTAAAATTGGTTTTAGTAAATTTATTTTAAAATTAGAACATACTTCACGCGAATGAAATACAAACCACAGATATGATGATCGAGGATTCATCATATGAGCAATTCACCAAGGCCATGCAGATATTAAAGAAAAATTGTTCACCTGGAGTTGATTGCATTCACTAAGGGCTCGTGATATTCAGAGGGACTACTTTTTCCAACTGTCTTTCCGGGCTTATTCGATTGGTATTTAATGAAGGTATGTATACAAGAGGTGGCTTTTAGCATTCAAAAAAAGGATCATTCGTGTGATATTTAGTCCAAAACGCGAGGTTGATTTAATTTATTGTGAAGTAACAGCAAGCAGAAAGATAGAACGAGCAACAAGCTTTTTGGCGGTTGTGAAGTACTTTCTTGACGCAATTTTGAGCTATTGGAACAAGTTAGTGATGTGAAGAATCGAAACCGCGGGCGTCACTGATTGGGTCCTTTAAATGCATCAAAATGATCCGGTTTTTCACTGTCTGGCTGGCGGTGTGATTGAACCTTACTTTTTTGAAGATAAGACTGGTGCTATTGTTACGATGAATGGATTGCGCCACCGAGCTATGATTGATTTTTTATACCTGGAATTGGAAGATATCGATAAGGACGACTTTATTTTTAGCAAGACGAAACAATCGTAATTTTGAAAAAAAAATTCCTAACCGTATTATTATTTTTTAAAAGAGGGGATCACAATTGGCCACCGGGATCTTGTGATTTAACACCTTTAGATTTTTTTTCTTTGGAGCCACGTAAAAGATAAGGTCTATGCTCCACAATCGATTCAAGACAAGAGATTCAAAGCAGATTTGCCCCATTAAATAAATGAGCTCCACCCAACTAAACCCAAATTTCCACCAGTGTATGATTTTTAACAGTGTAATTCAACTAATAAATTTAGTAATATTTGATAATTAATAAAGGGTTGGGCACCCTTTCTGAAATGTAAGTCTTCCAAGAAATTATTAATCAAGTAATATTGTGTTGGTTAATTTTTAGTTTTGGGGCTCAAGACACTCTCTACACTTTCACCGTTTGTTGAAACTTGTAACGTTGCACTAATGTTTGACCCATTTTTAAGCGCATCTGCATAAGCCAATCCATTAGCTATCTCATTTTCTTCAACAGTTATCTTATTTTATGGTTGGAAGTTGTATTTTCGGATTTAGGCCCAAAGTAGCACAGGTATATTTGATAACAGATATATCCTTGCAGTTTTAAGGCACTTGATTAGATCCATCTTTACACAGAGTAACTTGAAATCCTTAAGAGTGCATCTCCAGAGATTTAAAAAAGCCCACATTATGTCCAAAGACTCATATAACTCTGGTTATCTTTGAGGCATCCGTATAATATACTCAATAAACATTCACTTTGCCTCCACTATTAGATAAGTAAAATAGTGACACAAAATTACTACCAATTGCTCGAATTATTTTTCCAATCGAAAATTTACCGTATCTTTTGAAGAAACATGCTCCATCTTTTACAAAACCAAATCAGAGGTGCTCAGGGTAGTGTATAGGGCCCATCCTTTATCTACTTGACACATCCGATATACCGACAACGGAAACAATCTTCATCGGAACTTTTGCTGATGATACAGCAGGCTGAATCTGCTAAATATCTCGGATGGCATCTTGATTATGGATTGAACTGGAAATACCAAGTTAGGCATAAAGCAGAGCAAATTAAAATGAAATATCGCTATTCGCGAGGTGTATTGGCTAATACGAAGGCATTGTTAGCTTAGCCTATACTGTAAACCAATTTTGACGTATGGTACTTAACTCTGGGGCTGCACTAAACAATCAAATCGGTTTATATAATCAACGCTGTCAAAACAAATTTCTACATGCAATAACGAATACTTACCGCTACGTAACCAACGAAATCACACAACGACCATAATGTTTAATAGATTGATGAAGAGGTCCAGGAATTTGCCATCAACGAAAGTAGATTACTGCAACATACGAACTGAGACGGCTTCAACAAATCTCGCTCCACATCATGAGTGTATAAGTGGTTCTCTGAAGTTTTTGATTAGGTCTTTGTACTAGAGCTGCCCTTCATACATAAGAATAAGACTAATTATGTACAATAGGTGAGCAACAGCACATGAAATTTCATTTTCTAATGCAAAAACAGCAATGACCCTAGGCCTTATTTTAAGGTTGTATCTTTAGGTAATATGACCCTATATAGTAATGGCATGGAAGGTGAGTCGGCCCATAAATGTTGCACTCTAACAGAGGGCCATCGTTGTGTTCATTCACATCTAAAGTCATTCAGTAATCAGATAGCAAAAAATTCTTTTGACATCCTGCCCCTATCGGAAATCGAACCCACTTCATCTGCCGGAGTAACCCAGTTCGTCGATATATATATTTATATATATATATATATATATATATATATATATATATATATATATATATATATATATATATATATATGATATGATATGATATGATATGATAGGAGAGTACAAGCCAACCAGTTACGGTGAATCTGAGATTGTTACCATAATCCTGGAGTATATTCAGCAGAGCTCCAAATAGATATCTGAGAATTTTTACTCCAAAATTATGCGGGCCCAGTCCCTGCTTGCATCTCAACATATAAGGTTTAGGAAAAGGAAACAATCACAGAAACGACTAAGGTGATAATCCACAGCAGAGTCATTGCTAACTACATATTAGTAAATTATTATATATTGTTAGTATAATCATTTTCACATTTGGATTTGAGTTTGTTATTATTGTTAGTTGGATAGGTAAGGACCATTCTAAATTCATCATATGTATTCGTATCGCCTCAACAGTTAAACTGGAGTATTTTAAAAAACATCTTTGGGTCATCTCATCATATGCTGTATTTAAAGATGTGTCCCTATAATTCCCAATCCATCACCATCTAACGCGTGGGGAATATAAATTTTCGTAATGACCCGACAGCATTTCTATATACAATATGATGATCTAATACATTGTCAATTCGTTTGTAAGGGAAACTATTTAAATAAATAAATAGTTTAGTGCGGTCATAATTAGCTAACCTAATCGATCATTCCGTTTCACACATTTTATCTTTATGTCCGTTTTAAGATTTTACAACAAACAATCACACAATACACAAAAGTAGAATTCTTGTATAACACACTACAGTTCAATGAAAGAAATCATCAAAGCGGCCGTCCGATTCAGAAAGTTTAATAGTTTGTAATAGAATTATTATACAGCACAAAGAAGCTGCTTATTAAAGTAAAATAAACTTTCTGGTCAATACCACCGGTCAAGTGATCCCCATCCAATGTTAAGAATGTCACTCAAGAAATCTTATTCATTTACACTTATATGAATAAAGAAAACAAAATTATTTAAATAAATTAGTGTTTTCCATAGAAATAAAGACAAAAGTTATTTAAGAGTACAACATACCATGGTATATGAAGGTATGTCAAGTACTTACGCAAGAGCAAAATTGTGGACTTTATTGACAAAATAAAATCAAGAGGAATATTAACCGTTCCTTTAAAACACCACTTTCCTAATATATGAATAAGCATCTGCTAAATCGAACTTCAACATTTTAGCCAATTCAAATCTCGCCAACAAATAGGATATTTACTGATCGTATATATTATCGTCAATATAATGATCATATAGTGGTAGTGATCGTATTAAAACAATCTTCAGTCAATTCTACCATTAATATACATGGCATTACATTAAAACCTCAATAGTCTTATAGATATAGTCTTAATTTGATATAAGATACGAAAACATCATTTTCAAAACTTTTGAATAGTAAATCCATCGATATGAAAGGTTTGCTGTATGTACCGATATTTATGTATAAATATATATTTTTAAAATGTTTTGTTCTTTTTCACGTGCAAGTGAACACCTGCACAAAATATAAAACAAAACAAACAAAATCATCTAACCAACACTGTATGCATTGATATTTTATATTAACGCATTGATTATATGTACACAAATTTAAACAAGATCAAACCTGTATGTAGCTATTCTATACATGCATTGATTGCCCGTATACGCATTGCAATGGTATTGTTCTATATATAAGCTAAATATATAAAACAAAAGGGATAAATACATAGTCAAATATTAAGAATTTATTTGACTAATGCAACCGTTGCAGAATGTTAATACATAATAGAAATTTGAATAGAGAAGAAAACAAAACAAAATAGCGTGCTATATAAAATACACACATACACATGCAGTGAACGCGTTACAATTCGAAATCTCCAAAAATTACCCTCACTGTATGTCTTGATATGTAAATTTTGATACATAAAACAAAATATAAAAATCATCCAGAGGAAAGGGAAATATATTAGGATCGAATTATGGGATTGGCTCGTCAAACGAAACAAAACAAAAACACACGCGTCGCATTCAATCGTTTGCAACGGAAAAATTGTGTGTGTGTGTGTGATATTGAAATTGATGTATATACGAATACCGTTACTGGCAATATATACACGATGTAAACTGACACACACAAATACGGTATATGCAAATCCACTATAATATAAACACAAAACACAAAAACCTAAATATATAATGCAATATATAATATAATAAAATATAATTTAATATTAAATATAATAAAATATAATAAAATATAATATAATATAATAACGATACTCATCTGAGATTCCCGAATTTAAACCACAAACACACACATACACAAACGAATTTATTTTATTTAATTAAACACCGAGCGGAAAAAAAACACGTCCACTCAGTGTGACGACTAACACTGAACTCATATATATATATATATAAATATATATATATATATATATATATATATATATATATATATATATATATATATATATATATATATATATATATATATATATATATATATATATATATATATATATATTATAAATGTTAACTAAGTTTTTCTGAGTGCTAAACTTGCACCAATATTTGACCCATTTTTAAGCACACCTGCATAAGCCAATCGATTACGGTTTCATTTTATTCAATTCCAAAATGTAACAGTACTTGAGAGTTATCTTATTCGTGGTTGGTAGTTTAGACCCAAATCAGCTTTATTCCGCAGGTGTTTTACCGTAATGCTTCTAAAGTTGACTGGTTTAGTCGATAGAATGTATATCCTTGCAGTGACACTTGATTAAATCCGTATTTACACAGAGCTACTTGAAATATGTTAGAGTATATTTCCAATGATTTAGAAAAGCGTAAATTATGTCTAAAGGTTCCTATCACTGTCCTCTGGTTATTGTTGACCCATCCGTATATTATACCCAATGAGCGCTCTGAGTTTATTTTTGTTTTTTTTTTGTGTGGCTGCTACCGCACACTTAAACCGGCGATGGTCCGTTGTGATACCACTATATGTACGGCTATAGGTCCGATTTACGTAGAACCATCTGCGCATTGCATAGCTCCATGTAAGCCTTTAGTACTGACATGGACGATGGAATGGCCCATTAATTCTAAACTCAACAGGGGATCCAGATATGTTCATCATCTTGCCGCTATCGGGATTCGAACCCGGTACAACCATTTAACCACTGCGCCACCTGGGCGGTTGTGCTCTCAGTTAGAAACCCATTAAAAGGTTTGTAAAATTAGTGAGTAGTTGATCTTGAAATCTACCGCTTTTAGTTGTCCCTCATACTACATCTTAAATATAGTCAAGAGATTTGTATTTCTTGATATTTAAGTGCGATCAGTGTTGGGATTTTACATGTAAAAAACGTTTTTTACATTTTTTATGTAAATTACGTAAAAAACAGCGTAAATGACATAAAACATCAGTGGCATCTATTTTAAAATGTCAAAAATTTACCGATGTTCAACTGTTAAAATGATTTTAACCTCTTAAAAATTGTACACAGTTAATTATTTGACAAATTCTATTCATATAATAGTAAGACGATTTTTCAACAGATGGTGTTTTAGTTACAATTAGATTTAATAAGAGATGGCGCCTCAGTTTTTTTTTTACATAAAATCGATTTTTACGTATTTTTACACAAAGAATGTAAAAAATAATCTTATGAATAATCTAACATGTAAAAAACGTTTTTTTACATTTTTATGTGAACTATGTAGAGAACAGCGCATATTACATAAAACGTAAATTACATGTAGAAAACGAAGACAATACCATTCGCAGTGCCACCTGTTTTTAAATGTCAAAAAACGTTTGTTTTGCTCATTATTTATTAACATAGATAAACGCTTATTTGCAAAATAAGTTAGTTTTCGGATTCCCGAGTCAGTTAAGCTGATTTTTAACGAAGTTAACCTGTTAGTAATTTGAACCTAACTCAAAAATTATTGTGATGTTCAGTATGTGTAAAAAGATTATATATCATATATTTAATGAAAGATGGCGCGTCAATTTTTTTACATAAAATCATATTTTACGTTATTTACATATAGAATGTAAACAATAACCTTATGTAAATTACACCATTTTTACATGTAAAAAAACGTGTAAATTACATCGTGTAACCCAACAGTGGTAAAAATGGACCAATAAACCATTTTAACCCGGGATCGTGAGCTTTCTCTTCCTGTAGTGAAGGGGCACTATTTGTGTTTGGTTAAGATTGGCTTTACGTCCCATTTGTATATGTATCATTACCATACTGTGGCGATTGCTTTTAGCTTTAGATTTTATAAAAACTAAACATTCCAAATTGGACTCTTAATCGAATATGTGCTTACAGTTCTATCAACGGCCAAGTAGTAGTCGTATGGTTTGTTTATCAGTGGATTATTCGAGTTATACAAACAATATGTTGATTATTAGTTCTGAAATCTTTTAACTGGGACGCATTTCAAGTATTTTTCGTTACTAGCCAAGTTCCACATTTTATCTGTAATAGAAAATATTGGATCCGAATTTCAAGATTAACCAAACCGGATTTATATTATCAAATATCTGGTATTACGTTTGGTATTGTAATGAATGTCAGTAAATCGGAACTATCACACGATACGACCTCGATTTGGCGCTGAGTATGTTAATTCGTGGAGAAGACCTTCTATCAACATTTGACCTAAAATAAATACCGCCGAGATTCCGTTACAGTTTACGTTTGACCTATATAAAACCAATAAATATTATTATTTTTTTTACTACAATGTTTTGAATACCTTCTTCGTACACAAACATTATTTCAATCTCAATACTAAAACTATTATAATAGTTAAAAATTATATGCGTGGAAATTCTCCATAACGATTTGACGATATACTGTTCCAATGGGTAAGAGGGGGGTTATACAAAACGTTTCAATAAATCAAACATATTTATTGCTTTAGTTTCAGTTTGAGTATGCTGGTTCGATTCGGTGACAGAAATTGGTTGTCAACATGCGTTCAGAGACAAATTGTAATATCGCCAAAGCTCATTAATTAATTCAATTAGGATTTTTATGGGACGAAGAAATTAACAACAATACAATATATATAGTTGATGTTGAGCACGCAACATATTTAGTTAACGACTAAATATCTTATATATTTCTCATATATGTATATATACGATAATGATATAGTTATTGTTGGTCAACGTCAAACCGATATTTAGAAATAATGTCAAGCTTGGATTACATTAGATTTACACGATTGCATATACGAGTACATAAATTATGTAATTTCTAAATGCATAATATGTACTACTTTGTGTATGCACATATATGATTACAATGCAGTCTCAATTGTGGTGTATTGGCAAGTTTTACTATTGTGATAATTGTACTTACAAGGATACATTTGTTGTTGTTCATTTTTCTTCAATTCAAAACTTTTGTTTCTTTAAATTAAAAGCTCATTACATAAATTTTCAACACGAAAATCATCATCATTATTATGATCATTATACATGTAAACTTTAAAAAATTAACATTTTAAAATTACTAGCTTTCTCTAGCTATGTACGAATAAATTAAAAATTATAATTTATTTTATTGTTTTATAAGAATATTAGCATCAACGCTTTAGACAAGGACAATACAATGAGCGTTGGCAAATTCTAAAATTCTGTGCCCGTTCCTTTATCAGTATGTACTAAACGACTGTTTCAGGTCATGGCTGGTCCTTATATGAAAACTCTGGTTCCATCTATTATATATATCGTCCCAGCAATATTCATCTAGAAACAATAGGGTCTGGATCACGAAAAGTTTCCGAGTTGATAATCTCCAAACGCAAATTTTACCAGATGTTCGCTTACCAATATTTCTAAAACATCTATTTCAGCATTGAAATGTGCAGATGTTGCTTTGGTGGTGGATTCATATTGGCAGGACGACTTATTTGGCAAGCGTCTTCACTTCGAACTCGACCTTAGTTGTCCCCGATGGAGTTACGCCTCAGTCAATTCCGTATTGTGGTTCCAAAATGAATCCTATCAACATCTCCGAGAAAATTGTCTTCCGGAACCTGAAAGCAAAGGACATTAATAAGGCCACAGGACCTGACGGAACTCCTGTTCGAATATTGAAGGAGTTTGCCAGTGACTTGGCTACAATTATAAAAATTTAAACTAAACTGTTTTAAATAGTTCTTTTTATTTCATTTATTTATTTATATATTAAATATTTTAAAATCAAATATTTTTAGTTTAGTTTAAATTTTTATATTTCTAAAACAAATTTTAGTATGAAATTATTATTATTACAGATTATTATCAATTTGGTGCCTCACTATCTGGTTCTATTAACACAACTCATTAGTCCCGTCGATGAAAACTCTTTATATACCCAAAAATGTTTTAACGAAGCCTCTCGAGACTATTTAAAATTGTATGTTTTTCTTTTTATTTTACAACGCCTGCTGTTGTGTTCCTTTGTCACTTTTCTTATTTATGATTACTATGATCAAAAATAATGAAGTATTTTCACCATTAATATTAAGTTTTGTTAATTTCGTTGATGGTCTAGTAGTACACAACCCGGTGATTGTTTTGACTACTGCACTATGAATCTGATCCTCTTTACCCGAATGAACGTCGACTATCACACCTTTTAGCCAATTTCCTCTTGGATTGCGTTCATCGACTATAATTATGACATCTCCGATCGCTTTTTCGAACCATTTAGTTCGTTTGGTTATTACTGGTAGATATTCTATTATCCATCGCTTCAAGAACTGATTGGCAATCTTCTGAGTGATCAACCAATTTTTATTTACAGTTTTTTCTGATGGATCGAGTTCCGCAAGTGGTTTTGCTCCGCTTGATGTTTCTAGAAAATGGTTGGGCGTTAAAGCTTCGTTTTCCGAATTTACAGGCAAATATGTTCGTGGTCGCGTGTTTATAATGTTTTCCAGTTCTGCCATGCTATGGTTTGTAGAATCTCGTCGGTTAACTTTATGTTTCCGAGGATTTTACACATATTTGTTTTGATACTTCTAACCATCCTCTCCCAAGCACCACCAAAGTGTGGGGCTGACGGTGGAATGAAATTACATTTGAACGTAGTTAAGCGTTTTTGAGCTTCGATATAGTCCAGCTTCCTAAATTATTGTTTTAATTCCTTTTCGGCACCCTTAAAATTAGTACCATTGTACGGAAATATTTCAATTGGGTTACCGTTTCTAGCTCGAAATCGGAAAAACACTGAATGAAACTATCTGTAGAGAGGTTTGATGAAACTTCTAAGTGTATAGCTCTGATAGTTAAACAGGTAATAAAACACCCCATTGTTTCTCTGATCGTCGACATACGACAAAAGTTATTGGTCCAAACAGATCTATGCCGACATAACTAAAGGGTGAACAGAATGCTGCGAGTCTTGCTGGTGGAAGAGAGGCCATTTCTGGTGGCCTTGGTTTTGCTCTTCGTTGCTTGCACACTGGATAATCGTACTGAATTTTTTGCAACAAAGTGCGTAGTCGTGGTATATCATAAATTTGCCTCAGTTCATTGACAATTGTTTCGTTGTTTTGGTGTTGATAAATGACGTGACACTCATGAACACGAAGATAAGTTATTCGATGCGCATTTAGTAAAATTATCTTACGTTTCGTATCATAGGAGATACATGTTGCTGCATTAACACGACCGCGAATTCTAAGAACTCCCTTGTCATCTAGATGTGAGGAACATTTGAAAATTTGGCTTGCACGATCCACAGTTGAATTATTGTTCAATTTTAACGTCGATATCTCTTGTTGGTAACTATCCCATTGAGCTCGTTTGATGAGCTGAGTCGTGGCATCTTCAAACTCTTGGTATGTTTTTGGGTTCACAGCTATTATTGGTTCCATGTATGTAACACGATGGTAATTAATACGAAATTCTTCGATTGGTTCGGCGTTTTCTATTTGAGTTGTTGGCCATTCTATCAGTTCGCGCACAGCATCAATGTTTTTCGGAACAACAACTGATTTTGGACGACCTTCGCGAAATTTGTCTTGGAGTGAACTCCGACCACGATTGAATTCACCATACCATCGATAAACACTGGTCCTTGATGGAGCTTCATCGCCAAAAGTTGAATTAAGTTCATTCATGCACTGCTGCTGAGTTAATCCACGTCGAAAGTTGTAAAAAAAAATCGCACGAAAATGTTCACGATTTAATTCCATTCTTGGGGGCAGATGAATCTTTTAATTTACTGTAAACAACACAAATATTGCTCGTATGTCAAAACGTTCTGAATACGTATAACCTCAAAAACTTCTAACTTTACTATAGAGCTGGCAGTTGACAGATTGCAACATCAGGGTTGCCAAATCCTGAAATATAAAAGGCAACCTATGTACCACATAGTTACGTCAAGACGGGTAACACGAGTTAATGCGCATAGGTTTACGGTGAAGCTGCCGAAACCTCGAACTGAAGGTGCAAAGCAGGAATTTATTTATCGAACATCTAGGAAGTGGAATTCGTTATCCGATTTTCACTTTCTGGTGGAGTAAATGCACAAGTTTAAGGCAGTTATCAACCTCTGACAGTAACAAGGAGCTAGGACTGTCTAAAACTCCGCCCTGCACCCAATTAAAGCTTAATTTAAAAAACAAAAAAAAAGCTGTCCGCTATACTTTCTAATCTCATGCTGGAAAATCTTATTCCGACAATCCAATCAACAGCATGTACAGATGATATCGGATTAAATGGCAATGAGGTGAAACATTTGATCTACTGGAACAGAGTTCAGCTTCCGTTGGTCTGAAACTCAACGAGTGCAAAACCAAATATCTGATCTCTGGTTTTCGAAAGCAAGACGCAATTGATTTCAGTAGTAATAACCATAAGTTTGAGGGAATGATGATATTCAAGTATCTTGGATCTCTTATTACTCACATCAAGGTTCGCCCTGCCGTTAGCAATCGGGCTTTATTCCTCTACGTCCACTTCCGAAACCAAAATACCTTGTAAATGCAGATAAGCTGAAATTGTACAGAATGTTGACCAGACCTGGTGTCATATATGAATGTGAGAGTTGGACCTTGATGGATGTGAGAAATTTGGCCCAAAACGCAACGTTGATGACACATATCGGGTTCTTTTCAATTCCGAGTTCTTACGGCGTAGAGAGCATGTTCTAATTGTTATCAACTGTATGAAGAGCTGGCGTGATCGGAACCGATAGCCAAAAATGGCCTGTAAAAACCGCATAAAAAAACCTCCATTACGTATAATTTTACTTCCATTACGTCCATTTTCCAGTCGTCATAATCGTCCATAAAAGCACTTGATTCGGTTTTCTATGGATGTTTTCGCACCATGTATATACTCTAAATGATAATATGCATCCAGTAAGATGACGAACAGTGCGCAACGAGCATTGAGCAAGATCAAAATTAATCAATTCGACGTCATTCTAAACACCTGGAGAATTCAACTTGGAGCTCAAAGAAACATTTGATGAAAGACTTATTTCACAATGCTCTTGTTAATTGGCCACCAAGATCGTGTAATCTGAGCCCATTATAGATTATTTTATTTGGGGATATGTTAAACAATACTAGCGAGAAAAGTGTGTGAAAATTATTCATCTATATTTGCAACATCTTAGCGCTAGTCGCGACTGCCATATGGTCGAAATCATATTCAAGCATACTGGCATAAATTTATCTACCCAAAAATCTATTTTCACTGATATTCAAAATGTTTGTTTGTTTGTTTGTTTTTTTTTATCTCTACTATCTGTTTTGGGGCTCGAGGCACTTCCAACTCTTTCGCGGTACGCTTATTTACGTCCTACCTTACGCCATTACAGCCAAATCGAGGACGTACGGCTATAGGTCCGATTTACGTAGAACCATCTGCACATTGCATAGCTCCATGCCAGCCTATAGTACTGACATGGAAGATGGGTCGGCCCATGAATTCTGCACTCCAACAGGGGATCATAGATGTGTTCATTCACACCACCGATCGTAATCGTATGGTGAAAAATCCCTTTGCCATCCTGCCCCTATCAGGATTCGAACCCGGTACCTCCCGCTCCAACTGCCGCAGCTTTAACCACTGCGCCACCTGGGCGGTGATATTCAAAATGTTTGTCTTTGTCCTGGAACAACTCTCATGCGGCCGTCTACATTAAGCTATTGCTAGAGCAGATGGCCTGAGACGACGCCAATATAAATTTAGAAAGGCTCGTTTGACAGTTAGTGCGATTAAATGTATGGTATTATATACGATGCAAAAGGCGATAACTGGTTCAAGATTGTTTCGTGGCATCAATACTGTGGAATAGTAGACGTGAAGAATGCCTTCAATACTGCTAATTGGAAATGTATATTTAACTCACTTACCATGATGGAGGCTCCGTAATACTTTTTGCTAGTAGTTCCGATACGAGTGACTTCAGCCAGATTACTCTAAAGTATAAGACCAGTGATTGGACGGAAATATGTGTGATAACTGGTGGAGATTCTCGTAGAAAATTTAGCGAATTGGTGTAGTATAATCTTCTTAACCTGGATATTAATAAGTGTAAGACTTTATCATTCAGATTGTCACAATGTACGAGGGTGGAGTGAGAAGTCTGATAAAAATGAAACAAGAAATATTTTCGGCCAAAATTATTTATTTTTCTATACGTTAGCTCGATACACTTAGTCCTACGGTGTTTCAATTTTTCGATCACTTCCAATTCGATGTCTCCAATCCTTCAAAATAGACATTTGTTACATCGATGATCATTAGAGCCAAATCTTTTAGAATTGAGCCATTTTTCTAAGTTTGATCGCAGGTAATAGTCGCAGGTAGCCAAGTCTGGAGGAACGGTTCAATAAGTTGCAGTTTTAATTGCCGTAGAGTGTTCTCGCCTTTTAAATGTAATCGATTTGGTTTATGCCTCGTACATCCCAAACAACTGTGACCATGACCTTGTTGTCCGATAATACCACCATAGTCTACTTCGACGCAGTTTCGCCAGTAGAAGTCCACTGTTTCAATTGTCCTTTCGTCTTTGGTTAATAGTGATGGATCAATGTTTTTTATATAGTTATGAAACAACGCAAAAACTTCATTTTATTCGCTTGCCTCTGAAGTTGTTCCCGTGTGCGTTTTTTTCAATTAGATGCAAACTCGGTACCCAACGCGCGGTTATCTTTTTAATATTCAAATGTTCGGGTAATATATTGCGCACATGTTCATTTTAAATGCCTACTATCTCAGCTATTTCGAGCACTTTTACTCTGCAGTCTTGCAGAGTGAATTAAGCTGTATTTTGATCCACGCAATAAACAATCGATTGTCTATTTTCAATGGCCGTCAAAACTGAACTAAATGACAGATCTGTCTGAAAATTTTATTTAATTTGGTCTAGTGATAGATGGTACTGACACATGGGATTTGTGTTTTTGGCATTCTCTACTGTATTTTACCAGGCCACTCTGCACTCTCATATGTAGAATACAAATTGATACACTCTCCGTTCCAGGATCCAAAAGGCTATAGCTTTCATTTAAAGTGTGCAGAGTTAGATCGAATATTAAGATCATGTAAGCATTTTGCAATACACTTTACCCTGTAAGACACGTTTAAATCTCTCGTGGGTGCACAAAGTTTATTTTATTGATCGAATTAGAGGATTAGATATACATCTAGTCACAAATTTAATTTAGAATACCAATTGCGATAGCAAATTCTAGTTTTTTGAATTTCTATCACGCACATTTATGATATAAAATAAATTATAATAAATTTTAAATTCTTATCGGACATCGAATAAATTTTGAATACTAATTAAAAACCAGCCACCTTTATATTTCAACAGTGAATTTAAGACTGTGTTAAATTTTAATATTAAGATTTGAAAACTAATTTGCTTCGTACACGACTAACAACACCTCTTATTTAAGACTAGTCATCATTTCTGATCGATTCTAAACGAAAAACTCTAATATCTGCATTAAAAGCCGAGACATGTCATCCAAAACCAAACATCAATCAAAATATAATTTATTTGTTTACAAATCAAACCAATAAATAGTTTAAACAATATAAAACTAAGTTGTGCTTAAGATTTTACATTTAAGATGGCATACCTACCCCACACCAAGACACCATGTCCATAACAACTTACGAGTTCTCTGTTTTCTGTGTATACGAGTATTAAGAAAACGAAAAGGTATATAATAACAGTATTGTTGTGTGTTGTGTTGAGCCGCATAAATTTATTACACTCACTATTACCTTGTTGGGTACGAACAAAAAAATCCTTTACAATAATAAAACTACAATAAATACACTTTAAAATCTTGTATACTAACGCATGCGATTTAAAGAAGCCAATTAAAAATTTCTTTTTATTTTCGAACCAACGGAATAAACTTGAAAACTAAAGAAACTATACTTGGTCTGAAAATCGAATTTAAGTTTCTATATTTTCAGTATTCATTTGAGTGTGGAGTAGTAATATTATTCCGCTTGAAACTATATAAAACCATATATAGTCCCATACACAGTGATTTTCTCAAACGAATTTTTTATATATTTTTTGTGTGATGTGAATGAACCTTTAGTTTTTATATTAATCAATTTTTTAAAATTAATTAATTTATTTTCTTATTAATTATTTTATTCTAAATATAATTGAAGTGATTAAAAAATATTGTTAAGCTAAATAATTTGTAAACTAAAATGCAATCACTTAAACGGTTTACACAATGTGGCAGTTTAACTATGTTATTTGGTGTATTTATTGTATTGTTTGGTGTTAGTTCGACAGCGTTAACAACATTTGGAAAATCAAATCCGAATAATGTTCCACAGCAACCAACAGTACCACCAAGTAAGTGTTTAATGGCTTTATTACAATGGCTCTAAAATTTTTAGTAAATATTTCACTGTGGTCTTAACTTTTATTAAAATGACATTAAGGCGAACATGTCTCTTTTAATAATGACATTTAGGCGAATTACAAATCTGAAAATTATTGGTTTATAGTACAAAACAAATAATATTTGTGTACATTTTAGAGAACTGTGAAAGCTTTTTGTATTTTTTTTCGAGAACTGTGGAAGCGTCGCGTGCTTTCGACATTAACTACTTAGACTAACAATGAGTTTTAAAAAAAATATTAGAGATATTTGATAGAAGTGAAATCGCATCAAACAAAGCTGTTTGTCGGAATACAGGCTAAATAATTAAAACTCTCCAAGATCTAATTGGCCTTGTGTATGAAACATAGTCCAGAGCATCTAATTACGAGTATAGTTTTTCTAAATCATTTTGTTTCCAGTGGGGTGCAGAGATCAACGCAATCTGCATAATCTACATTTTTAGTTTTCTAGCTTTAACCCCGATTTTTTCGGACATTAAAATCGAAACTGATCAAACTGTGTTCATCTCTGTATTTGCGAGGACACGATCTGTAGTAATTCTGAAGTACATCCTTTTTTCTATTTATACGACTCAATACTATTTTTGTGCTAATTCTTGTGGCCGCCATTTCAGCCTGAAGTATGAAGATGTTAAATGATGATATTCCGTCGAATATTGGTGGTTTTAATTTAATTGAACTGTTTGGTCAAGCAGTATGGGCAAAATCGTTACTTGTTAGATCTATAAAATCATTTTCCACTTTCTGAATTTGGTGGTCTGTCACTTTTCGAAAGGGAATAGGAAAAACACAACCGGAAAATAATTGGAAAGCAATTAGATGCCTGGATGGCAAAATGAAAGAAGTATCGCTCAAATGTTCGATTAAAAATTTCAACCGGCTTGTTGAAAATAAACATCATCCAAGTCGATTCCATTAAACTGATTAATTATCTGTTATCATTGCATTAGTTTCGCATATAATTGATGTGTTTTGCGAACAGGTTTTGGCCTGTCTGACTTTTCTGCATCGATCACAAAACCCGTAGCTTTCAATTTACGCATCAAACGACCTATATGGTTATGACCAATCGAATACGACTTCATAGCAATAAATAGTGAAAAGTCAACTTACAAAATCATAGCAAAGTGACAACTCTTTGAAATCGAGGATTTCGGTTAATACGCACTAGTTCATGGGATCGATACAAAAGTTTCAGATAAGAAGTTGATCCTTATCTTTTCCAACATAATCACGTGTTGTAATATGTCAAAGATTTTAGATAAGTTCAGTAGCAGAAATTGGTCATAATTTCGACAGTAAGTTTTATACACTATGGTTGTTATTTTTATTCAAAAGCCATAGGATCTTATTTGCTGCGTGATTGAGTAAGGTAGGACGAAAAGAAGCGAACCGCAAAAGAGTTGAGAGTATTTTGAGCCCTAGCCTATAATGAAGCACAGACTCGGTTTACAATTGCAAGGAAAAACAAGGCAGTTCTTGCTAAGAGGACAGCTAAACGCATTTGTAGACAGAAGAAGCGCGAATGGTGGAAGGCCAAGATCTTAAGAGCACAACAACTCAGCAATGAGCACAATTCGCGTGGTTTCTTTAAAGGAATCACCGAATTGCACCATACCTTAAGATCTCGGTCAACTGCCATTCGGGACCAGGATGGAAACCTCTGTGTTAACGTCGATGCGGTACTCGATACATGGCGTGAACATTTTTCTGATCTACTCAATGTTCCACATGTATCACAAGCTGTGTTTGAATACCCTCAAATACATACCGCGGAGATGTTCATTTAGGATCCATCCTATGAGTAATTCACAATGGCCATGCAGAGATTAAAGAAAAATCGTTCACCAGGGGTTGATTGCATTAATTCAGAGCTCTTGATATTCGGAGGGCTAACTTTGTGGAACTGTCTTTTCGACCTTGTTCGATTGGTATGGCGAAATGAAGTTATGCCTGATGAATGGAAAGTGGCCGCGTTATGCCCAATATTCAAAAAGGGTGATCGCATGAAATGCGAGAACTATCGCGGTATAGCTCTCCTTTGCACAGCATATAAGTTACTGTCATACATTATCTTGGGAAGAATTACTCCTCTAGCGGAGGAAATTGTCGGTACCAAGGAGGATTCCGTCCAAATCGGTCAGTCACTTTTCAAGTACTACGAAACATCTCGCGATGTACACCAGGTATTCCTAGATTTAAAGCAAGCCTATGACTCGATCAATCGAGAGAGGCTATGGTATGCGCTTGAATATTTTGGAATACCAAAAAAATATGTACATCTCTGTAAAATGACAGTAACGCAGTCACAATGCTGTGTCAAAGTTGAGAACAGGCTATCGAGAATTTTTGCAATCACTTCTGGTGTTCGACAAGGAGATGCGCTGTCCCCGATACTTTTTAATCTCATGTTGGAATACATCCTTCGTAAAAGTGAAACACCTCAGGACAATATCTTATTCCGACAATCCAATCAACTTCTTGCATATGCAGATGATATCTGTGTGAGTGGATTAAATGGCAACGGAGTGAAAGAGATCCACTGGAACAGTTTTCAGCTTCCGTTGGTCTCAAAATCAATGAGTCCAAAACCAAATATCTGATCTCTGGTTTTCGAGACCAAGACGCAATTGATTTCAGTAGTGGTAACCACACGTTTGAAAGAGTGATGAGATTCAAGTATCTTGGATTTCTCATTACTCACGATAATAGTGTGGGAGAGGATATCAAGGTTCGCCTTGCTGCTGGCAATCGGGCTTTGTATCCGCTACGTCCACTGCTGAAATCAAAATATCTTGCAAATACGGATAAGTTGAAATTGTACAGAGTGATGATCAGACCCGTTGTCATGTATGGATGTGAGAGTTGGACCTTGACGGATGAGTACGAAAGATGGCTTCTAACATTCGAGAGAAGAATCATGCGTGTGATATATGGCCCAAAACGCGACGTCGATGGCACATACCGAGTTCTATTCAATCACGAGATCAGGAATTTAATGCAAATTCCTGATATCGTGCATGAAATCAAAGGACAGCGAATACACTGGCTCGGTCACGTTCTGCGTGCTGTTCCGAAACGAATGATACAGCGATCTTTAAAGGGGAACCGCCTTTCGGTAGGCGAAGAGAGCGATCTGGCATCTGCAAACTGTTACAATGGTTTGAAGACCTGGCTCGTGATCGGAACCGTTGGTTTCAGATTGTTGAAACGGTACGCGCCAATAATGGCCTGTAAAAACCGAAAACAAAAAAAAAATGTGAGCCCTAAAAAAATTGTAAAAATAAAAAATCCGAAAAACAACTTTAAAATTTCTTAACTGACCAAATTTTATATTATTTGACTGATTATTGTCAATCGCTGCTGATTGCGCTAATGTGATTCAATACAATTTAGAAATAATTTAGTCACTTAAATTAGTCAAAAATAGTTTCAAACTACATATTTTATTTAAAAGATGTGGTGTTCTATGTTTGTTTATACGATAGCCGCCCAGTCTATGTTGAGGTTGTATAGAACGTTCCGCCAAAATGTGGTCCATTTTGAAATAAACCAGTGTTCCACCACCACTCTGAGATAACCTCTTATGTACCTAGAATAGTTATCTTATTCCTGTTGTTTTCTCTATCTAGGTGTTTGACCTGAGAGCCTTTTATGCTGCCCGACTGTCCGAAAGCTTATAAATTTTTGCACTGTTTAGGCTTTTGTTTAGAACAACCTTTGAGTATAGCTTTATCGCATGTATTTCTGACATGGTATACGGTGGCGTTCATCCCCAGAAACTTTAAAATGACCAAGTCAAGTCCAAAGACTCTTAACCATATCCCGTACCGTATATCTTTGTTGATGAATAAACTAGTACGGCATTTGATCTAGTAGGGTTTCTGAATTTGTGGTCAAACCCGATTTTGAGCACCTACGAGTATATACAGATTTGATGTTCAACATTTAACTATAAGTTTATTAATTAGACGAGACAAAACGGTACTTTGAGTGCATCCCAATAGTGACCAACTCAGCTCCTAACTAAGCTGTAATATTCCGGCACATGAGCATAGACCGACTCCTTACGTGTCACCCTTTTCTTCTTTGCTACTCTACCAATGAAGAATTGTTATCAAAAATTACCACAATTTCAATAAAGATACAGAGAACGATTTTGTTTTCCTCGAATGATACAATAGCATATCTTTGCTTTTATAGGATTAAAGATGTAGCTCGTTCCAAAGATACGAACCAAATGAGATTCTATTCTTTAATTGCTGTAGTAACGCTTGAAAAATACCATCTCCCGTGGAGATTTGAAGTGTTTCAATGAGAATGAGACATCTTCAGATTTAAAAGTTTTCCTCTAAATAAATTGGCCACCGTAGCCTAACTAGCTCCATGTCACTGAAGAGTCTTTGGTAAGTGGGTTTCAAGAAGTACTGTAATATTTTTTCCCGGCTATCAGTAAAACCTCTTTCTTTCTCAAAGTTAGTTCATAAAAGAAAATCTCAAAATTTTGATTCTGGTTTCTAAGCCAATCAAATCCTTCACCGAGATTATATAAAGCCATCCTCTGCAACTGTATCGATTACGAGATCTCTATGAAGGTCACTACTAGACACTACACCCATAGTTGAATACCATATGTCCAGATCGTATTGAGCTCTTGTTTAAAAAGCATAAGTTTACTATAAATAGATAACTGAGAGTTTCTTCCAACTATCCAGTATATTTTTCTTTGTTTTAATTGAAGCTCTTCTGCTTTTTTTCACGTGTACTTTCCACTTGAACTTTGCATCAAGTGAATCTTACCAATATATTTTGCTTACTTGCATGTGGCACAGAAATATTACAGGTAGTGGTTAATTGATCTATTAGAGAAATTAATGTGAGTAGACTTTGATTCATTCACTTTAATTCTCCACTTGCAGTGTCATCTTCAAACGTGGCGATAGTCGTATTATTCGTTTTGCGGTAAGTTGCTTGTAATCAGTACAGAAAGGAATGGCCTTAAGACACCTGCTTTAGCTTCTCTTATGCTGGAGTAAACTCCTTCCTATTTAACTCTAAAGTATGTTCCTTTCAAGTACGACTTTAACAGTGTGCAATACTCAAGTGTCAGAATTGTCTCTAATTTAAATACTAGACCATCTTGCCAGACTTTGTCAAATGTCTGCACTATGTCCAGAAATATCGTTTTTTCCTCTAATGATCTTTCTGTAACAGATTTACTGTTATTCTTTGATCTTTATATTCAATTTCAGATTCAGTACGTTTTGATAAAAGTCTCTCAAACAGTTTTGACATAATTAGAAGAAGCGATATTGGCCTGTATGAGGTTAATTCACTTAGTGACTTACCTGGGTATCATTATTTCTTCCGCAAATTTTCAAGAAAAAGAGACATAACAGAGTCTGAAGGAGGCTTTAATTACGTCCGATATTTTCATAAAAGCTTTATTAGGTAGTTGGGAGATACTTACTCCAGTTATCAAGTCATATCCTGGTGATTTTTGAGATACTATATGGTTCTTTATTTCTTGTTTCACTTCTTTAGTGTTATTAAATGGAATTTCTTGTCTCAAAATAGTTGTATGATTTTCAATCAATATATGTTTCTCGCAGTGTTGATCAATTAGACTTTTGGTCTTTTCAAATATTTAGTTGCTTTGTTTGTCCTCCTTTTTTTGAAGTACAATCATTATTTTAGTAGCGAGGTTTTCATGTTAATCAGCCCGTTCCATTTTAAACCATAATTTGATTGTAACTTAAATTCGGTTTTTTCAAAATTGGGTCTATCTAAAAAAAATAACCATTGAGATAATGACTTTGACATTTTTTATGATTAAATGGAAGCGAAACGTGAACTTGTTAAAAATTATATTTTAAAAGGCTGCAACTGTGCTATAAATGAGTTTGAATAAACCCTATGGTATGAAAAAGCTAGTTGTGAGTCTGGATCTTTATGGTGTATGGCCTACTTCCCTAGAATATGCACTTTAAGACCTAGTTAAAACAAAACATAGTGGATTAAACGAGAGACAGAAGAAAGGCAGGATCGCAAAACTAAGACGTTACTCTCTTGGCACGATGTTGATAAAAAACCATTATTTTCAGATGAAATGTTGTTTAGAGTGCAAAATCATCCTAGAATAGAAAGATCATGTATGGTCGGTGTAATTGAGAAGCTTTCCAACAAAAAAATTAATATTGCAATGTTACAAAATATTTCTGCTGGATTATTTTATAGGGACAAACGTCCTTAAACTAACTGCTTCTTCACATAAAGCAGAACTAACTCAAAAGTAGTAAATGCAATGTACCTGGTTTTATACCATCTGAAGAATAACTTTCCATTTCCGCGCCAAGAGTAAATTTATGATTTGTGCAGTTTGGACGGATTTGAATTAATGAAATAAAATGATTATTTAAAATATTTTGAACAATCTACAAAACTTAATCTGAAAGCCCCTGTATGTAATTTCCATTCCTTAATTCAAAACTTGACGTTTGTGCCATTAAGTGCAGAACCTCGAAGAGTTACTTAATGGTTACAGCTAGCGGTAAGGTATATGCAACTTATTTTATTATCCTTTAGAAATTCTACACAATTCTACACATTGATTATAAATCTATTCTTCACATTGATTATAAAATTAACCAAACGTCTGTGTACAAATTTTTAACCAAATATAGTAGAAGCCAGAACACTATAGTATTATCGAGTCAACACGGAAACAACAAAATGCTATTAATACAGTGAACACTTGGACAAAAACTTGGAGAATAACACTAAACGAATCAAAATCAACACACATCAACTTCACAAACAAGATACATTCCAATTAGGCAGAATTCTCAACAAATTTCGTTCTCTGACAATGCAAAATACCTTGGAATGACACTAGACGCTAAGCTCAGGTGAAAAGCGCATGTTAAAAAGAAAAGGCAATAATTGAATTTTAAATTCAGAAAAATGCAGTGGCTTATTGGAAGAAACTCTGAGCTGACAACGCAAAACAAACTACTGTTATATAAACAAATTCTTAAACCTATTTGGACATACGACATTCAACCAACATTCCTACACATGAGCATAGATCGATTATTTTGTCGTAGACTTTTTCTTTGCCACTCTACCAATGAAGAAGTGTTATCAAAAACTACCACAATGTCAATTAAGGTACAGAGAGTGATTTTGTTTGAATGGTTTCCGTGAATAATCTTTTATTGTTAGAGACTAGTTTAGTGAGCAAACTGGTTCTTAAATGAAGCGAATTTCTAGATACGGAAGATACTCACTCATAGTGTTTTAACTCAGGCATCTTTTCCATTGTTTGCCGTGGATTGGGTATTGGTACGTCATATTTTAAGGTATAAAAAATACACTAGCATCTCTTTACTTACATAGGATTAATGATGTAACTGGAATGTGGGACTCAAGAAGTTTATGGAATGTAGTATTACCGAGCAAAGGGCATTGCGTGTTGAACAGGAGCAGATGATCGGTGGGCTCAAAACCGATATAACTATCGGACAAGAAATGTTAATAGAACGGATGGATCGCACGGAGAAATTTCAGCAAGATTTAATGGCTGACGTGAAGGAGAAATTTCGAGATATGTCCATGACATTGAACACAAAAGTCGATACCATCAAAATGGAAATGGATCACAAATTAGATCAACAAATCGAGGTGACCGATCAACGATTCCAGAAACTTGAAAAGGAGCTAATGGATCTGAAAACCAACGGCCGCGCTCAAATTGCTCGACCAACCAGCTCGATTAAATTGAAGCCACCAACGTTCGATGGAACCACACCATTCAACATCTTCAAACTCCAGTTTGAAATGGCGGCCACAAGGAATGGTTGGTGTGAGGAGGATCGGGTAGCAGCATTAATTGTGGCGTTAAAGGGAAGTGCTGCGGAGCTCCTACAAATCGTGCCAGAATACGAACGAGAGGATTACGGCAAAATCATGTTGGCTCTGGAGCGCAAATACGGAGGTGACCATCGACGGGAGCTACATCGTATGGAATTGAAGGGACGATGTCAGCGGGTTGGAGAGACGCTTCAAGAATATGCAGCTGATATAGAGCGACTAGTGCACTTCGCCCACTACAACATGGCAGGTGAATACACAGAGCGTATTAAGATCGACGCCTTCACAGATGGAATACGGGATCCGGATACGAGGCGTGCTGTTGTGTTGTCTCCAAAAGCAACGTTTGCGGAAACCATCGCGTGTGCCCTAACCAACGAGACTGCTAACAACATCATCAAACCAGCAGTCAAGGTACGTCGTGTCAACGAGATTCCGGGATGGAACTAGTAAAATCAGATGTTGGGTTTGTGACAAAATAGGACACATCTCAAGGGAATGCTGGGAGATAAGGCGCAAACGGGCGAGAACACCATCGCCGATGTACCGAAGGCCACCGGAGGAAAGAAAAGCAGCATCCGAGGAGGAACGCCAAACAACAACAAAGGCGTTAAACGAGTAAGAGTCAGCTTTGAGGAGCAAAAGCTGACTCCCACAACCAAATGCTCCATAACCTTCATCCCGATTTCCAGATTGGCAAAAGGTGGTGATAGCTTGATGGTGAAAGGCGAAGTAGAGGGACGATCCAGTATAATAACGTTGGACACCGGAGCAACGAGAACGATTGTGCGGCCAGATTTCATCATGAATGGAGTTCAGACAATGAAAGGGTTCAAGTTACAAACGGCGACAGGCGACAGTGCGGCTATCAAAGGAAAGAAGGAGGTTACAATACGAAACGGGAACAACACTTTTCGACATGAAGTTCTGGTTGCGGATATTGTGGATGAGGTCATCCTGGGAATGGACTTCATGAAGCGAAATGGATTCGTATTGGATGTCGGACGGGGAACATTGAGCTACGGTAATGTCGAACTGCCTTTGCAACTGAACAACGGGAACGAGCCAGTCGTAAGGAGGATAACATTGGATCATCGGACGAAGCTACCACCACACTCGGAAACGGTTGTTTGTGGGAAATTGGATGGAGGTACTGGAACACGACGAAGTAACGGATTATCAAAGAAGATAGAACCTAGATGGGAAGGACCGTACAAGGTCAGAGCTAACGACGTGATCTACAGGATCCAAAGAGGAGTACGAGGAAAACCCAAGGTTGTACACCTGGAACAACTGGCGTTCTATAGAGGAAGAGATCTAGATCCTGTTCGGGACGAACAGGTTTGGGCGGAGGGTAGTGTCACGAATCACAGATGTCACCTGTGATTATTAAAAAGAAAATTATAACAGTAGGGATTACCCTGTAACCAAATGTTTACATAAACGAACAAAATAAAAAGAAATAATGAAATAGGCGGAGTGAACCAAATACGACGCAACGAAAATTCGAGAAGTGTAGAGAAGCAAAATAATGGAATGTTCTACAAGCCTTTGCGTCGTATAAATACGTGTAAACATTTGAGTTACGATATAGTTCAATTTTGAATTTTGAAGTGTTAATATCGGGAAGTGAAAATAATAGTGAAAGTGAAGTGTTAAAATAATAGTAGTGATAAATATTGTGTAAAATAATAGTGAAAATAAATATTAGTGAATTATTTGTGAAATATTTGTGGGAAATAAATTTAATCGAAATTTAATCTTTGCGAGTTTAATATTCACAATCCAGTGATCGAACCGGATAAATTATTTGAATAACCACTCGGCGAAATCGTAACAATTATATAAATCGTATTTATTAATATTTTAAAGCATATTGTTAATGCGATAATACGAAGTACACAATTAAAATAGCCAAACATGTTAATGAAAGTGAACTCTTCAAAAATTATTTAAATTTTTTTTATGGCATCATAAAAGTCGTTACGATTTTTAACAGTGTGATTTTTTAAAACAATTTTAAGTATTTGATTTGTTTATTTATTAAAATTCATTTATTTAGATACAATATTAATTATTAATTATATTATAAACGTTCTATTATAATAAATAATTTATTATTGTCTATAACCTATTTGGTTATAACCTATAAACATTTTCTAAACAATTTTTGACATTAAAGAAAACCAAAACTAAAAAAAAATTTTTATTTTTTCTTTGCTGTACACTGTCCGAAATTTATTAGTAATAAATTTGAACTGTAGGGCGATATTATTATTTTTTTAATGACCTCACAACTTATTGATGTGTTAGTAACTATGGGGTATAAACTTTTTAAGTTCGTTTTCGATGCTTGCTGCTTCAATATTTAGGTCGCTTTGCTAGTATTCTCTACTGGCGCAAAACTTTCCTGTCCCTTTGATATTTCTACAGCTTCGAACACGAACAGACATTTTACTGGAATTAATATCGAACAGCTTATTGTTACAATGAATAACTTTTACTATAAACCAATTACAACAACAATACCATATTTCGAATGTTTGTTTGGAATGTGTCGAAATTCTTTTGAGTTGAAGGTTATGTTATTGTCTTATATTCTAATTCTTCTTCATAGTAGATATATACATATATATAAAATTAGTTGATCTAAATCTCAAATTTCATATGAGATGTTATCATTTATCATTGAACTGATTTGACATTCGAATACTGGTTATTTTGGGACTCGTTATTTTGAAACGCAACATAATAAAGCTCGGCATAGTGAACAATATATATATATATATATATATATATATATATATATATATATATATATATATATATATATATATATATATAAATGTGTTTGTGTGTGTCCCTTTGTTTATTTTGTTTGTTTATTTATATACGATCTCGATCGTTGCTATCAATACACACGCACATACTTACGTAAGTATATAGTTGTATAAAATAACTATTTATCAACGGTTCTATATAGAAGTTTAGTCTTGTCCAAACAGTGGTCGGTTGTTGATATTATACTGTATTTAACAATATTTCTCAAAAACAATCTATTTTAATGATTTCATATAACACTGTTGTACTGTGTAGTGTGACATTGTGAACGAATAAATTTTTGTAAATTCAATTTTCTTAATTAATAAACCTAAAATGCAGCCGCTTAAACGGTTTTCACAATGTGGTGGCTTAACTATGTTCTTTGGTGTAATTTTTGCATTAGTCGGTATAAATTTAAGCGCGTTAACAGTTTTCGGTAAAACAAAACAACTCAATGTAACATCATCTACAACAGAACTACCATGTAAGTGTTTGTCCTGCTCTCTGTTTGAAGTGCAATAATTATTTTAGTAGTGAGGTTGTTACGTTTAACATTCCATTTCATTTCAAATCATAATTTGACTGGTAACTTAAGTTCGAGTTTTTCAAAATTTGGTCGAAATTTTTGATAATGACGTATGATATTTTTTATAATTAAAATGGCAATGAAACATGAATTTGTTAAAGATTATATTTTTAAAAGATTCTGGCATAAACAGACTGAATGTATCATCAATGTATATTGCATGACTGCACATACAAAAAACAAAATCTGGTAGATTAAATGAGAGGCAGGTGAAATGTAGGATCACAAAACTAAGACCTTACTCCTTTGGCACGATGTTGATGAAAAAATCTACTACATATTCTGACTGCCAATTCTCCGTACCTAACATAATAATCCTGTGTGGTAAGTGTAATTAAGAAGCTTTCCAACAACCTAGATTAGTTTAGAGGAGATAACGTTCATGCCCAGTTAATGTACTTAAATTTACATAAAGCAGAACTAAATCAGTGCAGTGTACCTGGTGCCAATGTACCTGGTTTGACACCATCTGAATAATAAATTGGTTCATCTCCGGGCCTAAACGCATTGGATTTCTGTATTTGGTAATATAGGCTTGGTAAAATTATTTATTTATGAAATACCACAAAATATTTTGCGCGCCAAATATAAATTTATCATTTGTGGTGTTTGAAAAGATTTAAGTTAATAAATTAATAAATTTAATAAGTTCCTTAATTAGAAACTTGACGAAATCTTATAGTATTAATTAAGCTCCATCAATTATACAATATGCGGTTAGATACTAGACTTGCTCTATCTGCCCTTTCATGTCAATGAATGTGGAACCACAAAGAGTTAATTTATTGTACTGCGGTTACAATTAGCGGTATATCCAACTCATTTTATTATCTTATCGAAATTCTACACAACTGATTGCAAAAACTATTCGAACAGATTTTGGAATTTTGTCAAAATAACTAAACATTGATGACTATTTGGTAATAAAATACTTCCCGAGCAGTATTCGGTGGATTAAGATCTGCATTAATTCAGGGCTCAGGATGATTGGGGATTTTGAGTGTTATGAAATGTTTAAGTACTGTTAAACATTTCACTACAATGAATACCAGAAATTCCTTAATTACAGACAGTGATATTCATTCGAATATCTTCAAAGTTAAGAACAAACAGACTATCGAGAAATTCTGGAAGAGACAATTATTTTATTTTATTTATTTAAATAATTACAACGGAATACAATTCATCTGGTAACTATCCTTTCTTAATCTAGTCAATTTTGAATGTAAGGAGGCCCATTTACCAGCTCCATTTGTAGGTTCTTCAGTGAAGTAGTCTTTACACTGGTCACCTTAATCCATTAAATCAACTGGTTTCGTTCTCTGCAATCGTCTTACATCATGCGATGTGTCCAACATACCACGAAGTTGATATAGGCTTTAGTCCATATAGGCTTTAGCACCTGTTTATAAAATAGCAGTTTATTTCCGGTTGACAATTCCAAATTTTTCCCGAGCAGCCATTACATTTTTCGATATTTTAATATTCAGTTCATCTTTTTTCAGTTGAATCTGCTGACCGGTAATAATTAGCTGATTTTTAGATTAATAAAATTCACATGCGTGGATTTGGATTCATTAAGCCCGATATATGCCACATTTTTGTCCAATTTATGATTTTGTCACATGCTCCTTGAACTTTGGTTATCGATTCCTCGATATTGTCTCCTACTGAGAGACTCCCTGCGAGACTCCCGTCGAAATTATTTTAGCTCGAATATTCTTCTTTGTATTTCTCGCAAACTGGCGATTTTCTAAGTATTACGAATCACAAAATATGACTTGAAGAATAATCCTCTGCACCACACAATGTATTCTCAATGGCATCTGTAAGCCTTTGAATCTACTCTATAGTTGAGTGTTCGTCTCTAAAACGAAACAGATGATCTGAAGTAAGGTTTCTTTGATCTATGGTTCATTTCAATATGTTGACTAACAGCCTCTCAAACAATTTCATTAGGGTTGGTAAAAGTGGAACAATATATATATATATATATATATATATATATATATATATATATATATATATATATATATATATATATATATATATATTATATATATATATATATATATATATATATATATATATATATATATATATATAATATCCCATAATTTGTGAAACCGTCTTCGCCACTTTCCGACTAAAACTTCGCCCACCGGTTCTCCACTCGATCGCAAACGAAAACATTGCATAGCTTCAGGCGTTGGATGTCCATGTTGTTTTCGTCAGTTTATGTTGTTCACTTCATGACAGCATATTAAAAATAATATTTTCATTGTCAGTTTCTCTACACGATCAGCATATTCCCGGTGTTCGTGCTCCCACCGTTGTTTAAATTTATACTTCCACCATGCTAGGGATTGCATGTTATACCCTAGGGAATGGTAAAAATTCTTACGGTTTATAGGCATTACTCCATGGGTTCTCTTGCACTTTACTGCAATTTTTGCCAGCAATCCTTCATTGATTTCAATATAGCCGTCCGTATTATGTACCTCGCATATTTCAGCTCCTGTTCGATAGATATATCCGTTTGGCCACAAGTTCCCCGATTCTCACGCATTAATTTTCTTCTAGTGCAGTTGCCACATATTCGTAATTCTGCAATTCCTGTTGCCTTCCAGTATACGATCACTTTCCTGCTTTGACTGTCAGCCTGTAATATCTTCTCATTGGATAGCAAAACTTAGTGCACTTTAAGGCATGTAACACCATTATATCGGTAACCAGTTCGACTATGCTTATAAATCCTAAAACTATGCAAAATACAAAGTGAGTGCTAACTTTGTCAATAACAAACGTGAATTTCTATTAACCCGTACGGATTCCTTCGGTCTCCAATATAAGCACTAAATTTTATTGATTCAGTATTATTGATAGATTCAAACGATAATCACATTTAAGAAAGTTGTGGAATGTACTAACTTCATTCATATCAGTTTCTTTAGTTTATACAGATAACCCTATAGAGATCACTCACATTTCTTTATGAAGAAATACAATCTGGACTGGACAATAAAATTCATTAAAGTATATTGTTTCTTTCTAAATCTACTTGTGGTTTCTTCATTCTATTATTTACAACTACTAATATGCATCTCAGTGTATATGTTCTTGATTGTTCGTTTCTTATTGGATTTGACTGTTTGTTCGATTAATTTATTTTTAACGGAATATAAATTAATTAAAGTGTGTATAAGTTATATACGAGTAGTTTGTTTTAATTATGTTATTATTTAAAATTACCAGTGTGTTACTATTTTTGATAGTCAGTACAACTGGCTACACTACGTTCGCCAAATCGAGACCTAGTGATTATAAATGTATGATAACTGTATTGGACTACAGTGTGTAGATTGTAATCGTGATTGAAATTGTGTTTATCCACTTAATACCAAATTAATAATTTTGGGATTGTCAGATTTGTGTATCAAAATGTGTTGATAGTACTGAGTAAAATTGGCGCGAAAATTTACTTTAGTTAACACTTTGGGTGTCAATGTTGTAATGAGCATACACTCTTAATTCCACCCAACCATGCCAATGTTGTTCCGGACATACATTCCAAAATCTTTCTCATAGCGCCAGTGTTGTTCTCAACATAAATTCTAGATGATGAAATTTTTGATGTAAGCCCATAACAAAACCGACGTGATTGTGTGGAAATACGAATGCATGTCTAGAACAACATTGGCATGGTTGGGTGGAATTTAGAGTGTATGGCTATTACAACATTGACATCCAAAGTGTTATCGCTGCTATACGATGCGGTTGCTTATCATTGCCAGTATTGAGAGCTTCGTGTAAAGGGCGATATACATATCAAAAGTATTGGTTTCTGTTTGTTTATTTATATATTCGCAAAAATTGTGAATTCTTATATTAATTGTCGGTTGCGTCCAGCTACAACATTTTCTTATAACATTTTGAGCTTGCTTGTAGGTTTCTTAGTATTGTAACCAACCTTAAATTAATAAGAAGCCGAAAACGTCAACCTGTGTAAGATGAGATGAGGTTATTCCATCCCTCTTGGTCAGACCTTACCGGCCATCGTTTGTCGATATATATTTCAAGAACACCCTTCAAAAGTGGAAGATGAACTATAGCTCGGGCCAAGTTATGAATGAGAATTGAATAGAGTCTGACTTCATTAAAATTGCCAATTTGATTCGAGGTAATTAATGACCCCCAAACAAGTTTCGACGAAACAATATTGGGATCCGTTACCAATGATTACATTTATATGTAATCATTGGAAATTGATCCCAAAGGGCGTATATAGGACCACATACCATATTTCTTTATAATTGGGAATGACTAGAACAAGACTGGAATGGTTGTCTCTATTTTAGAGGTATAAGCAGCTGTTTATTATATTTTGCCAAGGAGTTCCTCAATCGTACTTAACTTCGAAAGAGAGCGAGATGGCATAATTTTGAAAAACTTAAGCTCCCCAGAGTCTTACGTCTAGAGACAAAGATTAGGTTTACCAGATTTGTCTTGGTCATCACACCAGGTCGCCACCATATTAATTGCTACTTGCATAATCAACTCTATTAATCAATTGCTCTAAACAATTAATTATAAAAAAGGACAAACTGATAAATCAAAAGCTTTCTGACCTGATCATATCTATAGCCTTTCCATTCTTCGGAAGAAATACTACTTTGCTTAACCACATCGATTTTAGAGTGTTGTTTAGAGTCGATGTTCAGAGAAAGAAAGTGAGTTATTTCATAGAAGATCCGTCAGTTTGAGACCCCGTGAGACAAGAGTAATGTTTATAACTTTATAGAAATCATCGATGCCTAACAAAGAGGTTTATGTTCAAATTAGAATCCTTCAGCACGTATAATCGAGACAGTCTATGGTATTTTTGTTGTAATATTAACATATACCTTTTTGCGCCATTCATTCCCTCCCAGACGTACACTCTTAGTTCCAAAATCGGTTTCTTCTTTGACTGAAGCTCAAGATATCCAGTATCGTCACGGTCGTCAGTTGATTGCTAAATAGGAATCGAAATCCAAAGCAGTGCATCGCTAGAGTACAAAATTAAGTGCTCAACAGTTTCTCTTCCTACTTCTCTATACTGTTGGTAGTTTGTCTTATTGCGAATTTTCATGCGACAATACTCAGCACGATCCCCAAGTGTGTCTATCATAATTTAAGAAGGACTGATAACTTTGCTGAATTATTGTTAAAAATCAGAATTTGGATAGGCGACAAGAGACGCGGTTGTGCCATTTTTTCTGGTGCAGACCAAAGTCGTAGTTTATATCTCACTTAAGAGATAATCACGTTAACCCTAGAGCGGCCTCAAGCCCTACAAAAGTGGAGACAAATAATTCTTTGAAGGCGGCTTAGACGGATCCCTCCAAACTCACTCAACATTCCACGTATAATCAATGTACGTGTTTTTGTCACGTACCCTTCCGATTTAACCAGATACTTAAATTCTGAATAACCATCTCAGTTTCCTAGGGTTAACTGATTGACCCTTATTACTACAACAGACACAACTATGTTAATCGCTATTTGCATGTGATCACATAGCCAATCAGTAGATTTACTAACCAGTACTATGACAATGTCCTCGACATAACGACATTCTTTCGGTTGGTGACCGTATTTTTATCACTGGCTAAGTCTGTAAGCATGGCATTAAACCACTGAACGACTGTTGTTTCCATTCAATGTTTTTCAACTCCAGAGATCAACGCACAAACGGAAGGGTTATAAAACGCGCTTTCGATATCTACAAACGCTTCCAAAGCAGATCACTTGTTGCCCAGTGATTTTTAAACATATTTCCCTTTCTGGTTTGAGTGTTGCTTAGAACGGATGAGATTTTCTAACAGTGCATTATCTCTTTAGTACCTTTCAACCAATCGCTTTAAACATTCAAGTCAAAAATAGGATAGGTCGAAAACGTTTTGTCTGGTCATATCTAGGCTTTCTATTCTTAGGGATTAACAATTCCCTGACTTTTCTCCATGATCTTGGAACGTATCTCAGAACAAACTTACTCCAAAGATATGTACAAGGTGGTCTAGGATGATTTCTTGTTCTTCTTGTATAGAAGACCGGGAAATAACCCGTTTGGACCTGTTGTTTTAAATTTCCACCCTTGCCACCAACTTCCAATCTATGAATTAGTAAGTACACCTAGTAGGTGTACTAATTCTTACTTTTAGGAGTTAGGAGTTTAACGGTCGTCGTAAGGTTATCCATTTCGAATTTTTTTCACTTCGGATACATTTCTTGTACTCTCTTTGTGAAGATTTGAACAAGTCCCAATCTTCCGTTATACCGGTTTTCATGAATTTGTTAAGATGTTTTCTTGTTTGCTTACTCAGTCTGCCCAACTCATTCCACTATGGTTCGATGCCTAACAAAGAGGTTACTTAGAAGACACCTCTTCTTATAGGCGCTGATTAGTGCTTTTTCAAGCTCGTCTGATTTTTTTAGTTTATTTAATGATCCGTTCATCCCCATTTTGTTGCAGCGGGTTAAATCTGACACAAAGTCTTACGCTAGCATTAAACTAGTTTGGAAAGGTGTTCAGTACTCTTTTGTTCACATATGAATTTATATAGGTAACACTTCCTCTGCAATAATAAAAAGTTTATTACTGTAACCATAAGTCCAGATACATAATGTGCTTGTTGAATGTATGTATGCATGTATGTATATACTAGGCAAACGGTAATTAACAATAATACACAGTCCATTACATCGCGAAACATATAATATTGTGGTATATTCGCGTGACCCTGCTTTACCCTACATCATGTTATACTCGTATATGAGGGACTTGTAGTTTAAGTTTGAAGACTTACCTGGTGTTAAGTATATAATAAATTAAATTTCTAAATCATAATTAATTTTCTTTTGATAACTAATTGGTATGATATATGCGGCAGGTATGTACAGGTTGCTGTAAAATGGGTCAAGTATGCGTGTTACAAATTTATATACGTTTAACGTACACAACAATTGATGTCACGTTTACATACCCTTCGTATATAGTTAAAGTTCAATTATTTTTATTACGACACACCAACAAAGCAGAATTTTTTTTAAACCTATAATTTCTTAGCCTCACCCATTTATAAGATTTATTAAATATTTGTTTTTAATTTATTAATTTAATTTAAATTTTTATTTTTAATTTTTGCTAGTTAAGGGTCGAGAATGCAATAATCATGGTGACTGTGCTACAATACAACATACGAGCTGTGTCATGGATACAAATGATGATAAATTAAGATGTCTATGCGGTGATAATCGGGCGCCTATCAATGGTTATTGTGCGGCTAAAACGAAATGTGAGTATTTTTAATTATTTTGTAATCAAATTGAGTGCCATCGTCATAAATAGTTTTGTTGACGATGTCAATCCAATCAAAGATGTCCAATTACCTTACGAAAACACAATACTTTGTGCCCTACTTGCCACATATTGGCTAACAACCAGCAAAATATTCTCAAATTCTCATATTTTATGCACATTAAATTGTAAAGTAAACTAGGTTAAATCTTACTCCGTAGTAAGCCAAATCAAAGATAACAACTTTGATATATATATATATATATATATATATATATATATATATATATATATATATATATATATATATATATATATAAATATATATATATATATACATATATATATATATATATATATATATATATATATATATATATATATATATATATATATATATATATATATATATATATATATATAATATATACATATATATATATATATATATATATATATATATATATATATATATATATATATATATATATATAAATATATACGAGCCTTGATGTAATCAAATGATTTTTTTCGATTTTTAACGGTTCTTATGATCCAGCTCTTCATATTAGTGTAAATAATTAGATGCCAGATCGTTCTCATGATTTCCAGATCAGCACGCAGAACGTGACCGAGCCAGCATACTCGCTGTCCTTTGATTTTAAAATCGCCCATACCAATCGAATAAGGTCGAAAAGATAGTTCCGCAAAGCTACTCCTCAGAATATCAATAGCATTCAACTCTTAGTGAACGATTTTTTTTAAATCGTTTAGCTGTCCTCCTCTAGCAACAACAACTTTATTTCGCTTTTCGAATGTTAACCGAGCTTGCGGTTCATTATAGGTTATATTTCGTTGCTCAACAGCAAGACGATACTCCTCATCGAACCAATCATTATTTAGCTTAGTTTTAACTATACCGCGAGTATGTTGGGTGATATCGACAACCGAGGATTTCCATACTTCCCAGACAGTGTTCACTCCATCTGACTGGTAATTGGATCGCAAAACGATGTTGCTAGCAAAAGGCTATGACTGAATTGTATGAAAATTTTGTTGAAGGACAACTCGAGCCTACCCTTTTGTAATCAACACCGAATGTTACTTCCCACTTTGAGATAATAAGCGATCGCAAAGTACATTATTCTTTCTCTATTTTCGGTCGCAATTTCTTGACGCAATTATAACATGTCGGTTTGATTTTTGCAAGCTCTAGCATTAAAATCACAAATCTCCAACCTGACATCGTTAATCTAAGACCAAACGAATCTTGGTCATCTCCACTGTGTAGCTATGTTTAGTCTTCGACGTGCCGAACCTTAATCTAGAATCTAGATACTTAAGTGGGGGTTCGTTGTTTTGTTGGCGGTATCCCATTTTTTTGACTTTACGACACTTTTAACACTTGAAATTTTTATTGATTCGGCTCGTCCGCCCAGCGATCCAACCAGATATATTCGCCTCCTACAACCAGCTCTGGTTATTGTGGTGATTTTTTATGAACCTTATGTTTAATTTTAAATATAATTAGAAAACATGAATGCCTCCAGATAACTATAAGTAACAAACCCAGTTTAGCTATTAAAAGCCCTTATATTACAATTTTGTTAGCTGATTAAAAGGCCTTTGTCTATAAGAGATTATAACTAATATGCAGAAAGAATTGACAGTGATCTTGAACCGACTTATATTCATCTCAGTATTTTCGTGTTAAATTCTGTTAAGTTATTTGATTATATCTGTACTATCTTCTTGAAGTCCGAAATACTCTCAACTCTTTCGTTATTACCTTTCAATGGCCCACCTTACGCCGAAGCGACTTACATAGACCATCATAGTACTGACCTAGAAGATGAATCGGCACATGCCTCCAACAGGGGGTTTATTTATTCATTCTCATCACAGATCGTAATTGAGTGATGAAATAATACGCTTTGCATCCGCTCTAACTGCCAAAGCTTTAACCAGTTCTAGCGAATTACAAGAACTTAACTCGAAATATCGATTTTATATTGATTGATTGTGCCGTTCTGATATAATTTTGTATTCGTGAATTATTTCAGTTACTCTGGTCGCCACATTTCTCCCCCGCAAGTGAATTCTCCCTTCCGTTTTTTGATTATGATTATTCTATGCCGTAATTGAGAACCTGATTTCACGGCTTGTTGCGACATTAAACGAACCTGAACTGCATGCTTTATTTTGTGGGTGCCCGCATTCATCCACCTTAGTCTTTGTTGCGTTGGCGCTGTTGCAGCATGAGACGAACTTCCTGGAAATATCCGAGCCTTGAAGCGCAGAACGGACAACCACCATAGAGAGAAAGGCAAACAGTTACACTGTGGGAAGTTAATTTTTACCATGTTAGGTTAGGCAGGAGGGTGCCTTGAAAGTTTTTGGGAGTTTTTGTTTCAGAAGATATTGACGTATAATGTTTTCTTAACAGGGTTGTCGGGGTCACCAATGTAAAGCGTGAAGCTTTATATGTATTTGAATGTGTGTTGGTACTTCGAATTGTTGCTTGTATCTTGTAATCCACTGGGCCGGTTTCGATTTGATGATGAATACGTCATCGAATGACTGTGTGATCGAAAAGATCAAATCTATCGAATTAGAAGAATTTATCTCGAAATATCGATTTTATATTGATTGACTGTGGTGTTATGATATAATTTTGTATTCGTGAATTATTTCAGTTACTCTGGTCGTCACAACTTATACAGGGTGATCCGGTTTGGGATGCTAATCCGTTAAGGTGTGATTCCTTGGTTCATTCTGAGAAAAAAATCGTATTGGGTGGGGGGGGTCCATTTTTGATATCCTTTGAGATACAGGGTATAAAAAATTCGGTCCAAAAAAAGATACACATAAGTATTGAACTGTAACTTCCGAAATACTTATTAGAGAGCAACCAGCTTAGTCTTATTAGACTAGTAATTGTACAGGCTACGTTTAAGGTTTTAGTAGCTATCTTGCATCTGCTGCCGTGTGAGAGCTACAATGCTTTAAAGTAAAAAAAAAAATATTTTTTTTTATAAAATTCAGTTTTTCTAAAAAACAACCGTTGTAATTTTTTTTTTTTTTTTTTTTTTTTTTTTTTGCGGTTTTTACAGGCCATTATTGGCCCGTACCGTGTCAACAATCCGACTCCAACGGTTTCGATCACGAGCCAGATCTTCATACTGTTGCAAGCAGTTGGAAGATGCCAGATCGCTCTCTACGCCGTGGAGCCATCGTCGCCGACAGCGACCTCTTCGCCTACCGAAAGGCGGTTCTCCCTTTAAAGATCGCTGTATCATTCGGTTTGGATCAGCACGCAGAACGTGACCGAGCCAGCGTATTCGCTGTCCTTTGATTTCATGCACGATATCAGGAATTTGCATTAAATTCCTGATCTCGTGATTGAAAAGAACTCGGTAAGTGCCATCGACGTCGCGTTTTGGACCATATATCACACGCATGATTCTTCTCTCGAATGTTAGAAGCCATCTTTCGTACTCATCCGTCAAGGTCCAACTCTCACATCCATACATGACAACGGGTCTGATCAACACTCTGTACAGTTTCAGCTTATCCGTATTTGCAAGATATTTTGATTTCAGCAGTGGACGTAGAGGATACAAAGCCCGATTGCCAGCGACAAGGCGGACCTTGATATCCTCGCCCACACTATTATCGTGAGTAATGAGAGATCCAAGATACTTGAATCTCATCACTCCTTCAAACGTGTGGTTTCCACTACTGAAATCAATTGCGTCTTGGTCTCTAAAACCCGAGATTAGATATTTGGTTTTTGACTCGTTGATTTTGAGACCAACGGAAGCTGAACACTGTTCCAGTGGATCAAGTATCTCTTTCACTCCGTTGCCATTTAATCCAATCACACAGATATCATCTGCATAAGCAAGAAGTTGATTGGATTGTCGGAATAAGATATTGTCCTGAGGTGTTTCACTTTTACGAAGGATGTATTCCAACATGAGATTAAAAAGTATCGGGGACAGCGCATCTCCTTGTCGAACACCGGAATTGATTGCAAAAGTTCTCGATAGCCTGTTCTCAACTTTAACACAGCATTGTGACTGCGTTACTGTCATTTTACAGAGATGTACATATTTTTTTGGTATTCCTAAATATTCAAGCGCATACCATAGCCTCTCTCGATTGATCGAGTCATAGGCTTGCTTGAAATCTAGGAATACCTGGTGTACATCGCGAGATGTTTCGTAGTACTTGGAAAGAATCATCCGTAGCGAAAAAACTTGATCAGTGACTGACCGATTTGGACGGAATCCTCCTTGGTAGTCACCGACAATTTCCTCCGCCAGAGGAGTAATTCTTCCCAAGATAATGTAAGACAGTAACTTGTATGCTGTGCAAAGGAGAGCTATACCGCGATAGTTCTCGCATTTCATGCGATCACCCTTTTTGAATATTGGGCATAACGCGGCCACTTTCCATTCATCAGGCATAACTTCATTTCGCCATACCAATCGAACAAGGTCGAAAAGACAGTTCCACAAAGTTAGCCCTCCGAATATCAAGAGCTCTGAATTAATGCAATCAACCCCTGGTGAACGATTTTTCTTTAATCTCTGCATGGCCATTGTGAATTCCTCATAGGATGGATCCTCAATGAACATCTCCGCGGTCTGTATTTGAGAGTATTCAAATACAGCTTGTGATACATGTGGAACATTAAGTAGATCAGAAAAATGTTCACGCCATGTATCGAGTACCGCATCGACGTTAACACAGAGGTTTCCATCCTGGTCCCGAATGGCAGTTGACCGAGATCTTAAGGTATGGTACAATTCGGTGATTCCTTTAAAGAAACCACGCGAGTTGTGCTCATTGCTGAGTTGTTGTACTCTTAAGACCTTAGCCTTCCACCATTCGCGCTTCTTCTGTCTACAAATGCGTTTAGCTGTCCTCCTAGCAAGAACTGCCTTGTTTTTCCTTGCAATTGTAAACCGAGTCTGCGCTTCATTGTGGGCTATATTGCGTTGCTCAACAGCAAGACGACACTCCTCATCAAACCAATCATTTTTGGGCGTAGTTTTCACTATACCGAGAGTGTGCTGGGCAGCATCGACAACCGAGGTTTTCAATACTTCCCAGACACTGTTCACATCATCAGATTGGTAGTTGGATCCTAAAATGCTATTGCTGACAAGATCTTGATATTTTCGTTGCGTTTCTTCATTTATCAGACCTTCACAGGAGAATCGCGTTTTATATTCTCCTGTCCTCCTTGACTTGTACGAAAATTTCCATCGTAGCTTTGCAGCAACCATAAAATGGTCACTGCCTACGAATTTTGTTGACGACCGATACGATCTCACGTCTTGAACAACCCGAGCCCGGTCTTTTGAAATCAACACATGGTCAATTTGGCTTCGGGATGTTTTACGTGGATGTGTCCAGGTTTCCAAATGGATGTTTTTGTGGGGAAAGAATGTACTTGCCACTTGGAGATCATGTGCGATCGCAAAGTACATCATTCTTTCCCCATTTTCGGTCGCAGTTTCGTGTCGGGAGTACGGACCTATGTTGTTACATAAGTCGGTCTGATTCGGCCAGCTCTAGCATTAAAGTCACCAATCACCAATCTGATATCGTGCTCAGGTATAGAGCCCATCAGATTATCCAAATTATTGTAAAATGAGTCTTTATCTTGGGGTTGGCTTACATCAGTGGGCGCATGTACACATACAATTGACAGGTTGGCTAATCTCATGTGCAAGCGAAGCTTACACATTCGATTATCGACTGCTTGGAAGTCCAACACAGCCTTTTTTACCTGCGGCCCAATGAGAAAGCCAACTCCAAGATTTCCGAGGTCATCTCCACTGTGTAGCAACGTATAGCCTACATGGACTCCACTTTTAGGCCATCGAGTTTCTTGGAGCGCTACGAGTTCCAGCCGATACTCCTTCATACATGTGATAAGGCCGTCCAACGCGCCAGGTTTTCTTAGTGACTGCACGTTCCACGTGCTGATCCTCAATCTCGTATCCTGGTACTTAAGCGGGGGGTCATTGTTATTTAGGCGGTATCCGATTTTTTTGTTTTTGTTGACATTTTTAACTGTTATTGTTTTTTACGGATGCGGGTCGTCAGCCCAGCGATCCAACCAGATTTAGTCGCCTCCTACGACAAGCTCTGGATACTGTGGTGGTATTCTATGGATCTCATGTTTCGTTCGAAATATTTACGAAACATGGTTGCCCCCACCCACAGGGCTATGTTCCTATATTAAGTGGTTTCTTTCACACATACCAACATGATGGTGCACCTAGTCCTTGCGGAATAAATGTTAAAAATTGGTTAAACGAAAGATATCCAAATAATTGGATAGGAAGAAATGGTCCAATTCATTGGCCTGCAAGATCCCCTGACCTAACTGTGTTAGATTTTTATGTGTGGGGATCGATGAAAGAGCTTGTCTATTTTAAAGAAATTGGAGCAAAAGAAGAATTAATACAACGAATATACACAGCAGCTGAACAGATAAAGGAAGAATTACCAAGAATTGAAATAAGCAAAGCTATACTTAAACGAACATTAGCGTGTATTCAATAACAAGGAGGTCATTTTGAGCACTTTTTATAAATTTTGTAGTATTTTTAACCAATAAAATGTTTAATAAAATGTTTAATGTAGAGGACATCAAGGCGGATTAAAATAAAGTAAAAAAAAATTACAACGGTTGTTTTTTAGAAAAACTGAATTTTATAAAAACAAATATTTTTTTTTACTTTAAAGCATTGTAGCTCTCAAACGACAGCAGATAAATCTTAAACGTAGCCTATACAATTACTAGTCTAATAAGACTAAGCTGGTTGCTCTCGAATAAGTATTTCGGAAGTTACACTTCAATATTTGTGTGTATCGTTTTTTTGGACCGAATTTTTTAAACACCCTGTATATCAAAGGATATCAAAAATGAATCCCCCTCCCAATACGATTTTTTTCTCAGAATGAACCAAGGAATCACACCTTAACGGATTAGCATCCCAAACCGGATCACCCTGTATACACAACGATGTACGATCAAATCTCATTTTTCATCTAAGACTTTAATTATAATTTTGATAGTTCTGTGTTTCTTGCAAATTTTCAAGGTCATTTCATATTTATGGATGATGAATACCATTAATAGGTTAAAATTAATGGTATTCATCAGCCAGTGCTCTATATTCGATTTTTATATTCTCTGCTTTATCTAATTCGAAATCGTTAAATATTTTTAAAATCACTGGTAAAATAATGTTGGTATTTCTCGGTATCACATGCTCTCGAGAAAATTGAGTTATTAAATTTAAAACTTCACCGTTCAAGTTTATTCGTTTCCTTATCTTCACAAAAACTTATGTAAAATTTCTTTACTTTTAATTTAAATTCAATTAAATCATGTTCTGACCGATCTTCTCGAGTATTTTCTACAACACGACAAATTTACCCCGCCATTAATGCACAAAGCAGTCGAGTCATTTATAAAAACTAAATAAAAGAAAGAAAAATGTTGAACGAAAAAGTAAACAAATGACCACCGAATGCAATGAAGTTCGTATGAATTCGACGTATTTTGATTTTAGTCAACCCAATGAATAAACTATGGTGGAATGCATTAGGAATTTGGTAAATTTGTGTTGTTTGAATATACAAATGTACTGCACAGTAAAACCTAGACGACTACAAGCTTCGTGTTCATTTTCTAACGTCTACTATGGAATGAAAATATTTTGGAGCTCTTAATTTCGTTCTTCTCGCAATCTCGGTGTCCTATTACCATGCAAATGTCATTTTTCGAGGTTTTTAGTCCATAAATCAGGTTATGAAATCATGTTTTCAATAGTCTCAACTTCAATCGTTTTTTAAGTGTATATCTAATCGACCAACCTTTTGATGACTATATTCTGGCAAAATTAATTTCCTATCTAACTTTGCAAAATGAACAACTTTACACTCTTTGATTTCTTCATCGTTGTAATGATTTTTCAAATTAACTTCAAATCAAATGTTAAATTACGCCCATACAATATTGTATAATACAATTCACCTTTATTCCTTAAAATGAACAATTTTTTTAAATAAGAAAAGGAAGTAAATTAACAGTTTCGTTACGGAAGCTTGAAACAATTTCTTTTGTAATGTTATCCTTGATATAGAAAATGGTTATACTCGTATCCAATTTTGGGATAGAATTAAAAAATTATATATTTTAAATGTTATGTAAAGAATAATAATACATTTCCTTAATTCGTCGCTTACGTCAAAAATTGTAATAATGATTGATGTAAGACATTAAGGTTAAATCGACTGTAACTCGCATATCATGGATAGTCGTTAGTTGCATACTTATCTGGAGAGTGTCTCTTCTTTACAGTCTCTATTCACAATTTGAATATATAATCCATAACAACCTAATAATACATGACAACCTCGTTACCTGACATCAGTTGTAACAACTGCAATAATTTAAAAGTGAACATGCTAGTCCATCATCGATGGCTCTTCTAGAGGACCTATAAGTTTATTGTTCGTTAGTGCTACAAAAAATACTTATCGAATTGAGGAACTTATACGATACCGGAAACAAGACTCTTTTTATCGTTAAGCGTAAATCATTATCTACTATCTACTATCTTATTGTTCGGTCTTTATCAAGATTGAAAATATTGGGGCCATAATGATGACGCACTACGACAAAATGCCTACCTTTCTATACTGTATTTTGAATGAAATGTGAAAGGCGAAGGAATATAGGAGAGGATGCATTATATTACATATTCTGTACGTGTCAACAGTGGCGGGCTACGTATAAAACTTTAGGTGGCATTGATTGACAAAACAGTTAAGGCGGCTAAAACCAACCAGCCGTGTCTCTTCAAATTGAGTGTCTGACATCTATTTGTGTATCCTGTAATGTGGTTTTGTTGGGCCAACTTCGATCTGATTACGTCACTAATGCGGCTGGACTTAATTTTTTGAACAGTGCAATTGTTATGTATGGCTAGTCGTATTACAATATCATACTCTAGCGAATTACAGGAAATATACACGAAACATTTACGACTTAGTAACTATGTACGGTTCAGCATTTAATAAATTGGTTTAGAAATACTGGTGTTCTTTGAGAAGATAATATCGATTAACCAAATAACAGAAAGAAGGAGGCAGGCGAGTAGGCAAGTAAGTGGTGTAGGTACTGAAATAGATCATTTTTCTTCGATTGTCGAAGACATGTTTATGCGCTATGGATGCTTTTATTTGGGTATAACAACGTGAGAGTCTGATGGGAATTATTCGTGAAACTCCCAGTGGCATTACTGATTGACAAAACATCTAGAGATAGCTGCTGAATCATGCGTGTTATTCTGTTATTTTGTTTCGGTAGACCAATGTTGATCTGAGGTTCCGTCGACTTGATATTGTTTTGTTCTCTTATATACATATATGTTGTGAGTCGTGATGCAACACTTTTAGCGAATTACAGATAGTTGAATCGAAATGTTTTCTTTTTTTTTAAATTTCTAGAAAAGCATAGAATGATCCAGTGTTTGTGAACGATAAATTTGTATACTGTTGTGAACGCCATAATTTCACCCTCAAACTTTTTACCCACCCGAACCCTTTTGAGTACGTAACAATATCCATTGTTTTTTGTTACCTTGCAAACAAAGTAGCTTCTCTTGGACAATTTTTTTCAGTTTTTGTTGGACTAGTTTCTTTTCATAACACTAAAGATTTTATGTACATAATCTCTTTGGTATTGAACAATTCCATTCAACAAATAACATCAAGTATTTTGCTGTTTTCTTTGATAGTAAACTCATCTGGAAATATCACCTCGACTATAAACATGGAAAAGGTACTCCGTATTCTGGCAAGAACGTTTGAGATTAAACCGAATGTACAAAGGCGGGTTTTTACTACCATTATTATCTTACGCTTCTGTTGTGGTCATAATATTCAAAATAAAGACACCAACAGTCAAATTTAACTGTTTTCAGAATTTTGCTTTCGTTTTAAATGTATTGGAGTTTTGAATACAATTGGTGCTATTGTGGGGCATAGACAAATTTTTAACCATTTCACTTCAGACCTCGCCGAATTTTCTGAGAGAGTTGTGCTATTAATCCGCTATTAGTGCTGCTTTTATAATCAACTGTTCATATCTAGGTGCGGTTTGTTCAGTGTTTCAATCAGAATAAATAGCTCTATAACATATTGGACTAATGAAGCTTTAAATCTTGTTCTACAGGAACATATTTTTCTTGATAGCGATAGTAACGCTGCACTTAATTCTTAAAATAAACCTTTAACCTTTAGCTCTTTAAGGATTGCCCACATTTTATGTACCTTATATCTGTTTCAATAACAAGTTACTGTGATGTGGGTGCCTGCTCATTGTGGCATTTAGGAAAATGAGATTCTTTAGCTAAATCTAGTTCATCATCATCATTCACCAGCCATGACCTTATCTTTTGACTTTGGTAAAATAGTGATAAAGAAATTTGTTCTAACAGGCTTAGGGCTGAAGTGACGAATCTTGGTGGCGAATCTTGCGGGTCATTTCTTCTTCAGATCATCTATATCGTATTGCTATAGATGATGTTTTATGCGAGGAAAGTTTTGAAGAAGATGAGAACCTCATCCACTTCGTCTGCAGCTGTTTGGATTTTGATAGAGGTTTATTCTTCAGTGTCCAATTATAGATCAATTAGTTTCAGTAAGCTATCATCCCTCCGTTGGTCTTAACTTATCTAGTCTTCCAACGCAGCAGTGCGTGTCTGTAAATTGGAATATAATCCTCGGTTAGCACGATGAGCCAGTTGTAAGGCCACTTACATTATACGATATTAAAAACTGTTGTATTTATTTTTTGGATCATGTATATTGTTTTAGGAATGGTGAATTTGGTCTAAGTATAACCAAAGGTATGATAAAGGTTAGTTTTTGACAAACATTGAATGGATAAGCTCGTTCTAGGCAGGATGACTTAAGTTTCATAATCATGCTATTAGTTATTTTGGTTATGCCTTAAAAATCGTTATACTGGAACTCTAAAAACGATTCAGACAGTTATGTAGAATTAACTGAGTCTCGAGATGTTTCGCCGTATCAACATGTATTCAGGACAAAGAAATCAACATCTAGAAACCATATTGAATATACCATCAGCACACTGTTATTGAAAGCCACAAGCAAGTTGTTCACAAGGTGTTTGACCCCATTAGCCATTGTAAAGCACTAGAACGATTATATAGGAACGGTTCTCAAATAGCTCTGTGGTTTAAATCTTACTTAAGCGACTGCATCCAATACTTTGATATTCGAAACACCAAGTCCCACCGGTGGGGTTAACGTTTGGTGTCCATTTATGATACAAACATCTGTAAACTAGTGGGTATTTAGAAATAGAAAAGTGCATCCCAGTAACTTGGAAAATTGGTGGGAGTATAATCACGAATTACCGTACTATGAAAATCTGCAGGGTTTAACGCCATATATGGATATCTGTAAAACCTACAATATAACAGCTCTGGAAAATAGACGCGAGCTTTTAAAGTGTTCGTTTGTCGGTACCATTTTTTTGGTCACATTGACGCACCGTCAATATTGAAAAATTTTCAAATAAAAGTACCTAAGAAGAAATAAGTTTTTGCAAGTTGATGTACATAGAACTAAACCTCCTAAATATACAAGCTACAATTATCAAAAACAAGCTTGGAAAAGTTTATACTCTTTATTCACAAATTTTTTTACAACACTATGGTACGATAAATTTATTTTTTATTATAAAGAATATACATTCCCCTATACCTTTGAAATATAATGGCGAGGGGTCCCAAGAACGTGCCTATCAAATCAGTGGATTTGGAAAAATTGAAACCTTGGTACGATAATCCGCATGGTGACTTGTACGATAATTCAACTGTGTGGGCCAAACAAGGATACGGGTACATATGGAGATTAGGGTGGGTCGCTACTGTCAGCGTTTATGTTGTATTTAATGAGTGTTGTATGGTTTGGTCCATAGCCATGCGGAAACCGGAACCAGTGGTCTGCCGAATATTTACAACAATATTTTACGATTTTAAGAGGATTTCAATCAATATTATAGATTAATACGAAAACAATTTTGCGCCCCTTTACTGAGTCGACAAATCGTTTTCCTCATCCAATCGAGATACGGCGATTAGACTTTGGAGTAATGTGAACAATACTTTATAAGACATTAACGTGATGTTAGAGCTGTCGATTTCGTGTAAAACATTGAATAGGTATTAATAATAATACCAGATCGCACTCTCCATTTAGTAGTCGGGCGATATTATTTTGATGGATGTTTTGGTAAAAGAAGTCATGAGGTGTGTGATGTTATTTGTGATGTCATGAGGTGTGTGATGCGACTTGTGCAACAGTCGTAATGTAGTAAAGCTTTCAAAATCATTTCGGAATTACAATTCTGTCAACAAACTTTTATCTTTGACAACAAATATTAATTTATTTAATATTTAAAGCCTAAATATGGGGAATTGGGGAGACCAATTAAGACTGTGCTTAAAAAGGATGCCTCAGCGAACGGTAGATGGACGAACACCCTCTAATGTAGAGTAGCAAGGCATGTCTGGCCAAAACTGGGCTTGAAACGCTCAAAGACACTAATCTCCATACGAAGACGTGAACTAAAAACTATCGTTGGGATACTCACCGGATACTGCCTTTTTGGAGAATATGCAAAGAGGCTAGGTCTAAAAGTTAATGACTTTTGCAGAAGCTGTATGAACGAAGAGGAGGAAGAGACGGTAGTAGGGGAGTAGGATCCTGTGGTATTACAACGAACAGTCGCTGGTCTAAGTGTGCTGTAGCAGCCACTCAATCTAACCTAGCCTAAGCCCAAATATTGAGTCTATTAAGTCTTTGGCAAACCATCAAATTCTCCTTGACCATAACTTTCATAAGAGTAACACCGCATTTATTTGTTTGTGTGATCGGGTGCAAATTCTAATTTGACAACTGTTTTTAGTTTAGGTATAGTTCCACATTCTAAAACTAAACCAATTTTAGTTTAAATTAAAAAATTTAAATTATATAAAAATGAAAATTTAAATAATTACCAAAAGCCACGATTTTACTCAATTATTATTTTTCTTTCCAAACTATACCTTGGTTGTATTCGTTTTCACCTTGCTGTGTTAGCACACATAACAAGTTTAGCAGCACATAAAGCTTTTTTATTCCAACTTTTGATTTCGATTGTTATCAGTATGATTTAAAAGGTAAAGAGAAACGAGAAAATTACTTACAAAAATTATGTTCGATGTGAACTATATAGCTCGTACCTCTGCTATAATATATTCTTAAAGAATATAAATGGACTGAATTATAAATTATAAGAGCTTTTATTTATAAATATAAAATTAACTTTTGTTTTTAAATGTTTTACAAATGGGTACATATAATTTGCCATTTTATGGCACAATTTTTTTATTTGTGCCCCGCCACAAATAGTTTCAGTTTTATAGTTATGGAGTATCACTCACATCGTAGTCCGTGTACTCCATATTTCTATTTGTTTTGTAATTTATTTATAAATTCATTTATAGGGTGATTCCTAACTAATATGTATATTTTTAATTATTTTAGCACTGCGTCACATATGCAGTGACATCACACAATGCGAAGAGGGTATGATATGTGCAATTGACAATGCAACACGAGTAACGACCACACTAGGAATTAAATCGAGCGTTGATAATACAAAAGTCTGCCTATGCGATGAAGAAATTGGATATGTCGAACGGAATCATATTTGCAGCGGTAGGTATATCACTATAATTAATCGATGAGACCAGATTTCGGTTTTGTTTAAATCCGGGTACAATTGACAGGGCGTGTGAGATTGCATGACTAATAATCAACATTTGAATTGTGACAGGATATCCAGATAACAATGACACGATATTTAATTCGAAGTAGCAATCCAAATAACAATGACACAATATCAATTCTTACGGGATGAGTTTCCACTCTTTTTGTGCTGCAACTCTCAGCTCTGCTATTGAATCTTTGAATCTGGTGTCACATTTCTAGATTTAATCGGATTTAGATCGTATTCATTGGTGGCCACTTACTGGAGCGTTATCATGCATTAACACAAAACTGTTTAAACTGTACCGACACCAAACAGCATTCATCCTCAAACCTATATCCACCAGCCCGGTACGGCTCTCCCAACTGATTCAAGCCCTGAACCTCCACCAAAGCTTATAGTTTGCATCATGTTACACGGTGCGTTCTCCAATTCTTCTGTGTCCAAGATTGCGTCTATCTGGTTTCCATAATTAGATTCTGGTGTCATCTGAAAAGAAAGCAGTGACCCATTGATTAGTTCCCCAATTTGCATAAGTGTTAGCAAATTATAAACAGCTGAGTATAGATTCCCTTCTTCTAATCTTCGTCTAATTGTTCATGAATAGATGTACGTCCTTTTCCGGACTTTTGTTTATACTCTCTTGTCTCACGATATCTCTTGAGCAACCGATGACTGGTTCAGTTCTAATTTCCGTGCGATTTGTATACTTGAGTAAAATCTTCCTGTTACAATATGACGACTTTAATCGCCTCCAGCTCACGAAAGGGTGCCGTTTGACATTGAGCTAGCTTCAGTGGATAGATAATTGTATGCCATTAAAGATTGAATATGATTTCAACCATGTGGTCGCCGTGGCTGGCGCGTAAATGGCACAATCTGGTTATCAAATTAATCACTTATTTGCTACAATTTTGGCCGTATGTCACTAATAATTCGGCGAATGTTGTGTTCTAAGTGTGTAATCGGCTCTGGTTTATCGACTTAGACAAGTGACTTAACATTACCCCATAAAGAAAATTATGGGAATGTGTTAAGTCACTTGTCTACCACAACATCTTTTAACCAAGATCCTTAGATAAAATCTTCCATAAAGGGGATGAATACATTTCCTGAACGAAGTCGAATTAATTGATTTTCGTCAATAATTAACCGAATTACCATTCTGATGAAATCTCTATGACAAATTAAATGTCAGCTGTCAAATCGGTAGTGAAACAAAACAGTGTTGCCAACTCAAAGATGTGAACCTCAAGAAAGCACTCCTTTCACTCTACCAGTTCATATACCATAGCCCTTCCGATTGTTATAGTTCCATTGATGTTGTAGCGAAATTGATCAGTGACAGGTCGATTTGGAGTAAATCGTCTATTTGCAGTGACAGTCGTAGATTTTGTTTCCTTGAGTATCAATCGAGGACTAAACGATAACTCCATAAAGTTCTGATTATCAAGAGCTCTGAAATAATCAATTACACATTGGGGTAACGATTTGGAATATGTATTGGAGTAACCTATCTGTTTTGGGACCGTAGCACTTTCAATTCTATTTTACATGAATCATATCAGATAAGGAATAATCGGTTTTGCGACCCCTATTGGGATTTGAATCCGTATTGTTTCCCATATAAAACCAAATTGGAACAATTTAAATCCATGATTAACAATTATATAGTTCGTGAACAAAACTATATACATAGGTGGTGACTGAAAACTAATAGAATAAAATTTCCATTTTGAATTCTTAAAAATAAAATACATAAACAAAAGAAGTAAATAAAATTTCACCTTGATGTTTTATCGCGATAAGCTGTATTGATTTCTAAGTTTCCACTTGTTTTCGAACAGCAACGAGTAAATATAAACAGTAAACGAAAAGCCACAATGGACATACGTATTTATGCTTGTACATCCATATATTGCAAGGCTGCTCGATACATACACGGATTTTCAATTTGAATCAACTCCAAAATCATCTCTCTACGACGACACTTTGCTTGTTGCGGGGTTTGATAATTTGCAAGATTATTTTAATTCCAATTCGTGTCAAACGAATAATTTAAAAGCACCAGGTTACGTTATGATAACATTTATGGGAGGTAAATTATGTATAAATAAAATTATTTATCTTATCATTTTTTTTACATAAACGTTATAAACTAAATATATGACATATCTTAATTGTTGTATAATTAAACAACACATACCTTTTTCTGCAAATGTTAGTCCTTTTTGCTAAATGTCATTGTTTTTTGGTGCTTTAGCATACCTGTGAAGTTAGCTCAAAAATACCCCAAGAAAATGCAATGGCAACACTAAATACCGTGAGGATATGTTACTATCACGACAGCCTTAGTGATAAACCTATTATCCCGAAAAATTTTGATCGGTGTACAGTCGGAAGGTATGCCTGTGCGTAGGTGACCTCGAAATTTAACCAGAATGTTTAGTTGTTTTCAGTTTTCTTTTTGCATATTTATTGAAATTAAATCAGTCCTTTTTCATGTGGAGATGCGGGAATGCAACCCTGACAAGGCTTCAATAGCTCTAGTGGCCAGTATCTATACACTATATTCTATTGCCAAAAAGTTAGTGCATTTACTATCTAAATTCTTTGCTACTATACCATGGCATAGGTTACCATGGCTCTGTTAGTAATTAAATTTGACCAGTATATCACCTTTCATTTCAAACTTCAAATACTAACATAAAGCATTTGGCAGGCCATGAAAGCATTTGTGACTCTTTTCCAAACCTTGGTGATACAGATTTCCCTATGATATTTGACCTCTTTAGAAAATAAAACCGTTGTGCTATTCAGAACGCAGTCTATTGGCGACCACTTTGTCCTACAACCCGACTATCCACATCTATGATTGCAATAAGGGAGATAAAGCGCTCTCTTGGAGACATCCCATCACGGGTTAACAGTACCTGACTCACTATCCAATTTAGCTGTATTAAATCTGTGATTGAGCATGGAACGAAGCCAATAGAGTCGTATAAGAGATGTTATCGAATTCTTTCTCAAGTTCAATAATGACACTGATAGATTTATATTATTGAAAATAGCAAGAATTCATTAAGTTTCCACTCTCAATGCCACAAACGGTTCATGGTGCAAATCTTGACTCGATCAAAGTGTGCAATCGCATTGTTCATATTTAGAAAACTCGGGAAGTTTAAACTAGGCAGAGAAGATGTATCAGGATAATCCTGTAATTTAAAACTCAAAAGCCGAACAGCCGCTGTTAAAATAAAGCCCCAAGAGATGAAGATGATTTTTGGAACAGTCATGACCATTGAGTATAGAAACCAGTTTTCTTAAATTGTCTTTTTTTATGGAAAGAGCAAGTATGCGCTGGTGAAAGGTTCAAAATACAGTCTCTGTATCGTTGACAACACACAGTGGGTAGCCACAACTAATTTCGCTTGATAAATAGTGCTGTTAGAGGTGCTAAAACCAAACGTTCCAAATCCAGCACCCTATTCCAAGAGATAAAGTGCCATGAAAAAAATTCTAGCGATTGAGACATTTTATTCAAAAAGTCACGCAACTTTCTCAACCACTTATGAATGATTGATCTTTTCAAATTAAAAAGAGCCAGAATCTCGTCAATAACCACGTCTTTTTCGGCCAGCATTTTAGAATACTTCATTAAAAATTATTCCATTGCTTCAAGGCAAAGGCAATCGAACAAGTTGTACTGATAATAAAAGACTGTAGCTGTGGCAGAGAAAGATTGAACTCCATGGCTAGAAAAGAAGTAGAAGATATGGCTCCAAGTACAGCCCTACAAGCAATTTGTTTCAAACACTTAAGTTTTGCAACTGTAAATTTTTATTTGACTGACCACCTAAAAACAAATACATGCCATGTTAGAAGTAGAACCAATAGAATCAGTGATTTGTCAATAAAATATAGGGCAATCCCAAAAAGTTTCCAAACAGTTTTAGGCAGTGCCTACAAATTGAAATGCCTTTTTATAATTTAAAACCCAGAATACTTCCAAGAACGTTGATTTTCTAGAAACACACCAAGTAGTTTGGTATTGACTGAGCTATTAATGTTGCATCCCAAAAGAGGCCTGGGTTAAATACATTCTTCAACTTTAGCAAATGGCTGGAACAAATTGTAGTTTATAATAATCAGTCACCAAGTAACAACGACGTGCCTAACGATGAAATTTATGAAATCTTGTATTCTAATGTAAAATAATTTGTGGACATTCAGTAGCACACAATTGCTGAGTGAAGGTAACATTTTCCACATTTGCAGAACTATATGTCATACAGAACAATTTTATTGGGAAGAAAGAGTTATTCCATACAGCTAGGTATAAGATTGTAGTTTTTAAAAAAAACCCATAAAGCTTCAGGCCCAATAATGACGGAACTAAAATTTCTAGTTTTATAACGCATTCAAATATCTGGAACGCTCTCATCCCAAAACATTCCGGATAGGGCTTTTGCTGTAGTTCCCTATCTTTCGTGTTAATTATCTAGTTGTGCATAATTATTGTCCAAAGGGCTTAAGCAAGAAGTGCCCACTACTTGAAGTGTTGGGGTAGTACAGCATTAGTACAACATTATCATATTAAATGCCAATAATTATTATTTTTCATGTTTCTTTTTAGGAGCTGGACCCCTCTTTACTGGAATCATCACGCCACTAGCTTCTCTACTATTAGGATACTTCCTTTCCAGAAAACAAATGCAATACTAAATATTCTTACTTAATTGTAATACGTATTTACTAAATGTCTTCATATTAGCATGCATCGTTGTTAATATCAAAAGTAGTACTAAAAACTGTTCTAAGTGCACTTTAAAATATTTTTTTCGTCCAAATAAACTCTCAAAATGCCTTATTTAGTACAAAGATTACAACAGATTAGCGAAATTTTATATTTTTAAATTTAATAATTTAATATCATAAAACAAATGAATACGTAGATTTTATTAATATTAACAACAAAATTAATTAATTAACTTTTATTGCTGTTAAGAATGTAATATTTTGGATTTTTTTCTTATATATATATAGAAGCTTATACGGTAGTATAAATGCATATAGTACTACACGATCATGGTAATAAATATAGTTTATCTATTAAATAAAAGATGGCACAATCGACACTAAGACGAGCCATCTACGAACTCGTTTAGTAAACATCCGATGGTAGTATATTATGTATTTATGCTATGGTTATACATTATGTACATCTTGTTATATTATGTAAATAAATAAATTTTATAAATAATAACATAAATAATTTTAAAATATTGCACAAACATTTTGCATGTTTATAGTTCAAAATAACCGTTATAAAGATTAGAAACGAGTGCGCTAAAATTAATAATTCCAATAAAATTCAAATATAATTATACAAATCGTACAAAATCTCTTTTATAATAAAAAATCTATAATTATAATAGTTTAAATTAAATTTAGTTAATTAAAATGTCATATAATATACAATATATAGTCAATTATAATAAAAATTCTTATTTAATTCCTTTTCTAAATCCATTGTTCCAAATTTACTGATATCCTATAATAGGCGTAACATTATGTATTTTTAGGAATTTAATTTGCACCAAATTTAAATAATTCAATTTTTATAATTAAATTATTTTATGTAAACTTATTATATTATAATATATACAAAAGAAACTATTATTTTTGAAATAAATAAATAATTATATTTTATATAAATATTAGCTGCATACTATCGCACACGCATAGCAATCGATGAATATGAATTTAATTTCATTTTCTTCGTCTGTGGGTCCGCTATAACTACGTGTAACGTTCCAGTTTCGTAACTTAAAATTTAAACTCGAAGGTAAGCGAGTTTCACGAGTTTTTGAGTAACTAATAGTTTTATCAAGTGCCATTTAAAGATTTGCATAATTAAATTTGTTTCAACATAATTTTATTTGAAAATCAATACTGTCACAATTTATTAATAATAAATAATTTTTATTTTAATTATTTTTTATAATAAAATATTATTTAAACTAATATTAAAGAACTTATTTGTACGGGTGCGCCATCTTTTATGTCAGTATGCAAACATTGAATAACTTTAACCCTTTGAGGACGGGGCTCCAAATTTCTAGATTTTTAAATCTTTTTTTGAGAATATAAATAAAAAATGGTCTAAATAATATGTATTTTAAAGAATTTTTTTTTTGTTTGATATTTGGGATATAGGGTGATTTCATTTCAGTACCACCAGTGGCCCTATTCTGGTTTTCCAGAATTTTCCAGTTAAAAATATTTCGTTTGGAAAAAATAACTCCCAATTATAACAGTTTTGACGTTTATTTTATCCTATTAAAATTGTTGGGAATTCATATTTCTTATGGTAAAATACTCATAATCATAATACTAGAGTATAAATTTAAAAAAAATTTATTATTTCTTAAAAGCAAAAACACCCATTTTTTTAAATTTGGTCTTATCTGCCCTAAAATATAAAAAAATTAGCTCATTCATAAATGATTATTAAATCATAATAAATAAAATAATTCCGACCCTAAAAAATTTTTAATGGTTTTTCAAAAGCGAAAACACCTATTTTTTTTAAATTTGTTATTCATCCGTCAATATTGAAATCATATTCAAATATAATAACATAGCGCACCATGAAAAAGGTACTCGTGGCGAACATTTAAAACTATGTGTTTCACAGAGGGGAAATAATTCCCAGCACGCCAGAATACACTTTTGGGAATTGGGGAATAAAATATTGGGAATTACTATAGTTGGGAATTGGGAAAAAAACTTTCCCAATTCCCATGGAAAACCAGAATAGGGCCACAGAAAAGAAAAGAAGAAAAAAGAAAAAAATTTCAGTATTACGCGAGCTCTCTGTGATATTTCGGTAATATCCAATATCTTTCCGGTATATAACTGAAATTGACATACGTAGCCTGATTGATCGGCCCTAACCCAAACCTTGTACCCTCGCTTGATAGGCTTCATTGGCATATATAGCTTTATTGAACTTCCACCTTTAAATTTTATTATGCTTTCATCGACTGATTGATATACGTCCGGTTTTATATCATTCTATACATGTTTTTCCCAAAAAAATTTGAAATCAAATATGTTTGATCAAGTGTCCCGGAAATAATTCTAAAACTATATCTACTGGCGACTCAATATTATCAGGAATGTTTGGCCCGTACTCCTCTGTAAAATGCATTGGAATATTGCGTTAAGTCGACTCCTTTGACCATACATATTTATCTTTCTGCAATATTTTTCTCGGATAAGGGCAAATTATCGTCCTCTTCCCAATCGCTTTCCTCATTTACATCTGGTAACGGTTCCAAAATGATTTCCATATTGTTGATAACGAAATAATTTTCAGGGTCATCTTCTATTTGGGAATCATTATCAGATTGCTCAGAATCTGAATCTAAAGGTATTCCGGTCAGCAGAGCGTCTAATTCATCTGTATTCAGTTTTTCCAGGTCTTCAAAAAAAATTCTCTTGGCTGTTTTATAATAAAACATGCATATTATTTTTATGTACTACGTTCCGAATGGTTTCGTCCAGAATCCAAATGTGTTGCAACGTCGCCCCGCTCAAGTTTTTCAGAGGAATCACTTTGCGGTGCATATTGATAGATGATTTGCGTTTGTAGTCGTATAAAGTGCAATTAACAAAAAAATGTTGCTTGAAATACGATCAAGCAGTCGCTCGAATAGTTGGCAATGAACCTGACTTTTGATAACCGATGAGGTCTTTTTCCCATTACCTGGTTTCGTTGATAAGCAAAATTGCCGAATATGAGAGAATGGAAAATCCACACAAGATCCACATAACGCCATTCCATGACCAAAATGTGGCTGGTCTAACGTTTGCGCCATAACCATAATTGCCCCATATTTTTCAGAGAAAACGGAACAATCAATAAAAATCGATATCGGTGGATGTTGGCTAATTATGTCTGCCTGCAAATTCGTAGGTTGACGGTTACCAGTTTTAACAAGACGTTGCACCATGCCGCACTACAAATCAAAACATTAAGTTGAACGAAAATACCCTGAACGAAAGTACCCTGAATGTCTGATGTCATTAACTGGGGCCACCTAGATCTCCATATTTCGATTGTTTGGTTATTTGCAAAGTAAAGTGTACGCCAGCAAGCTTCAGCGAAAAGGCAAGATCTTGTAGAAAACTAAATTATTTAGTAACTAAGTTTATCCCTACACTCACGACGGATTTAGATGTATGGTCTCCATCCTTAATAATTTGCTTGGTGAAACTAAATTTAAAATTTTTGTTTTGAGATCCTAATCGATCACAAAATAAGCGAATCTGGCCATGTCACTCTAAAAAATTGTGCTGCATAACTGAACATTAAAAGAAAAAAATTGAGATGGTCATTTACCAATACAATAGTGAAAATGAATAATGCTGTCGGTCATTTATCAATGGTGAAATTGAATAATGTTTGGCACTTTATAGGTATAGTAATGTATTGTTACGACTCACCTCTGGTAAGGCTACAACACCAATCTTATACACACAATTTATAACACTTCACTATTTCACTATTTATTCAAGACTTGCCCGGTGCCACTATGCCGATGGCTATGACAATAAACTTCACTTCACTTTAATGACTTCACTTGCTAAAATAATAATTCTCCGATACGGCATTTATGAAAAGCTCGACGTTGCTCTCCAAGAAACGGGAAAAATTGGAGCGCTGCATTCCAAACGCCATCTTTGGATACACATTGAGGATAGCTTTGGTAATCCTGTAGGTGTTTTAATACTAGACCACGGATAAAAAAAACTGTTGTTTCCGAGTAGTTTATTTTTTAACGTGTAAGCTTCAACTACGTATAAGATTACACACATCAAGTACAATAGAATAGTGTAGTTTTGTAATAGTTTGAGATCTGATAGAATCTGTTTTATATCATTTTAATATCATATGCAACTAAGGTGCTGAATCCGTGTAATTCACCTTCATAAATGAAGATACGATAAGCCCTGTGGGTGGGGGCAAACATGTTTCGTAAATATTTCGAACGAAACATGAGATCCATAGAATACCACCACAGTATCCAGAGCTTGTCGTAGGAGGCGACAAAATCTGGTTGGATCGCTGGGCTGACGACCCGCATCCGTAAAAAACAATAACAGTTAAAAATGTCAACAAAAACAAAAAAATCGGATACCGCCTAAATAACAATGACCCCCCGCTTAAGTACCCGGATACGAGATTGAGGATCAGCACGTGGAACGTGCAGTCACTAAGAAAACCTGGCGCGTTGGACGGCCTTATCACATGTATGAAGGAGTATCGGCTGGAACTCGTAGCGCTCCAAGAAACTCGATGGCCTAAAAGTGGAGTCCATGTGTCCCAAGGCTATACGTTGCTACACAGTGGAGATGACCTCGGAAATCTTGGAGTTGGCTTTCTCATTGGGCCGCAGGTAAAAAAGGCTGTGTTGGACTTCCAAGCAGTCGATAATCGAATGTGTAAGCTTCGCTTGCACATGAGATTAGCCAACCTGTCAATTGTATGTGTACATGCGCCCACTGATGTAAGCCAACCCCAAGATAAAGACTCATTTTACAATAATTTGGATAATCTGATGGGCTCTATACCTGAGCACGATATCAGATTGGTGATTGGTGACTTTAATGCTAGAGCTGGCCGAAATCAGACCGACTTATGTAACAACATAGGTCCGTACTCCCGACACGAAACTGCGACCGAAAATGGGGAAAGAATGATGTACTTTGCGATCGCACATGATCTCCAAGTGGCAAGTACATTCTTTCCCCACAAAAACATCCATTTGGAAACCTGGACACATCCACGTAAAACATCCCGAAGCCAAATTGACCATGTGTTGATTTCAAAAGACCGGGCTCGGGTTGTTCAAGACGTGAGATCGTATCGGTCGTCAACAAAATTCGTAGGCAGTGACCATTTTATGGTTGCTGCAAAGCTACGATGGAAATTTTCGTACAAGTCAAGGAGGACAGGAGAATATAAAACGCGATTCTCCTGTGAAGGTCTGATAAATGAAGAAACGCAACGAAAATATCAAGATCTAGTCAGCAATAGCATTTTAGGATCCAACTACCAATCTGATGATGTGAACAGTGTCTGGGAAGTATTGAAAACCTCGGTTGTCAATGCTGCCCAGCACACTCTCGGTATAGTGAAAACTACGCCCAAAAATGATTGGTTTGATGAGGAGTGTCGTCTTGCTGTTGAGCAACGCAATATAGCCCACAATGAAGCGCAGACTCGGTTTACAATTGCAAGGAAAAACAAGACAGTTCTTGCTAGGAGGACAGCTAAACGCATTTGTAGACAGAAGAAGCGCGAATGGTGGAAGGCCAAGGTCTTAAGAGTACAACAACTCAGCAATGAGCACAACTCGCGTGGTTTCTTTAAAGGAATCACCGAATTGCACCATACCTTAAGATCTCGGTCAACTGCCATTCGGGACCAGGATGGAAACCTCTGTGTTAACGTCGATGCGGTACTCGATACATGGCGTGAACATTTTTCTGATCTACTTAATGTTCCACATGTATCACAAGCTGTATTTGAATACTCTCAAATACAGACCGCGGAGATGTTCATTGAGGATCCATCCTATGAGGAATTCACAATGGCCATGCAGAGATTAAAGAAAAATCGTTCACCCGGGGTTGATAGCATTAATTCAGAGCTCTTGATATTCGGAGGGCTAACTTTGTGGAACTGTCTTTTCGACCTTGTTCGATTGGTATGGCGAAATGAAGTTATGCCTGATGAATGGAAAGTGGCCGCGTTATGCCCAATATTCAAAAAGGGTGATCGCATGAAATGCGAGAACTATCGCGGTATAGCTCTCCTTTGCACAGCATACAAGTTACTGTCATACATTATCTTGGGAAGAATTACTCCTCTAGCGGAGGAAATTGTCGGTGACTACCAAGGAGGATTCCGTCCAAATCGGTCAGTCACTGATCAAGTTTTTTCGCTACGGATGATTCTTTCCAAGTACTACGAAACATCTCGCGATGTACAGCAGGTATTCCTAGATTTCAAGCAAGCCTATGACTCGATCAATCGAAAGAGATTATGGTATGCGCTTGAATATTTAGGAATACCGAAAAAATACGTACATCTGTGTAAAATGACAGTAACGCAGTCACAATGCTGTGTCAAAGTTGAGAACAGGCTATCGAGAACTTTTGCAATTACTTCCGGTGTTCGACAAGGAGATGCGCTGTCCTCGATACTTTTTAATCTCATAATGGAATACATCCTTCGTAAAAGTGCAACACCTCAGGACAATATCTTATTCCGACAATCCAATCAACTTCTTGCGTATGCAGATGATATCTGTGTGATTGGATTAAATGGCAACAGAGTGAAAGAGATACTTGATCCACTGGAACAGTTTTCAGCTTCCGTTGGTCTCAAAATCAATGAGTCCAAAACCAAATATCTGATCTCTGGTTTTCGAGACCGAGACGCAAGTGATTTCAGAAGTGGAAACCACACGTTTGAAGGAGTGATGAGATTCAAGTATCTTGGATCTCTCATTACTCACGATAATAGTGTGGGAGAGGATATCAAGGTTCACCTTGCCGCTGGCAATCGGGCTTTGTATCCTCTACGTCCACTGCTGAAATCAAAATATCTTGCAAATACGGATAAGCTGAAACTGTACAGAGTGTTGATCAGACCCGTTGTCATGTATGGATGTGAGAGTTGGACCTTGACGGATGAGTACGAAAGATGGCTTCTAACATTCGAGAGAAGAATCATGCGTGTGATATATGGTCCAAAACGCGACGTCGATGGCACTTACCGAGTTCTTTTCAATCACGAGATCAGGAATTTAATGCAAATTCCTGATATCGTGCATGAAATCAAAGGACAGCGAATACGCTGGCTCGGTCACGTTCTGCGTGCTGATCCGAACCGAATGATACAGCGATCTTTAAAGGGAGAACCGCCTTTCGGTAGGCGAAGAGGTCGCTGTCGGCGACGATGGCTCCACGGCGTAGAGAGCGATCTGGCATCTTCCAACTGCTTGCAACAGTATGAAGATCTGTCTCGTGATCGAAACCGTTGGAGTCAGATTGTTGACACGGTACGGGCCAATAATGGCCTGTAAAAACCGCAAAAAAAAAAAAAAAAAAAAAAAAAAAAAAAAAAAAAAAAATGAAAATACAAAATAACAAGTCTTTGCGATCTAGTCAGTTTGATAAACTCACTGTTGCGCAAGTATTGAAAACTACAGTTGCTGAGCCAATTAATGTGGTAAATACTAAATTCAAAAATGATTCGACCAACTGTCTTTTATGACCTGCATCATTGTACATTGTAATTTAAAAGCAAAGTGGTTGCAAGTCTACATGAATTGTTAGTAGAACTATTTAAAATGAGATGGCTTTGATAATTTGTGAGTTAAAATGCCGAATGCTAGATGGCACCTCTTTTTTGTCAGAAATTCTTCTTATTTTTTTTAATGATTTGGAAAATGAACGTTAGGTTTTTTTTCAACTTGATAATTATAAATTGTTTGTTATGAATATGAGCTGTTTCCAATCAAGCCCTCAATTTTGACATACATATCGCTAATACAGTTTTTTTTCACTCATGATATAAATTTTATTAATGAAAATGTCACACAAAATTGTTAAGAGTGATGACTGGGATCCATCAAATCCTGTTACAGGTCAAAATGACTCATTGGTTTTAGAAGCATAAATAGTTATATAATCTAGGATCGTCAGATTATTGATTATTAACATTATTGTCAAAGCTAACAAAACCTTACCGTCATATAAATAATAGCATTATTCCCGTACTGACGATAACAAATTGAAAATGATTACTTTGCGAAACTAAATTAAGAACGTATTGGTTTAAAATGCAGTAATTGAAGTTGATTAAGAGATAAATTACACACTCAATGTCATCAATAGCATTTTACGAACTAGTCTAATGTGAACAACCCGGTTCCGGAAGTATAAAAAAATAAATGGTGAGACTCTCGCGGTACGTTGAAAATAGTTTTTAAATCGAATCATGTTTGGTCATTAGGTTCATCTTGCAGTTGAGCAACGAAATGTAGTCCGTTCTCAAATTCAAAACTCGGTTGCGCATGTATCTAATCGACACATCGAGGCACACATGCACTATTTTCTGATAACAATTGAATATTATCAAATCGCAGAAAATTGAGAATTACTGTCAAGAAAAATCTCTTATTTAGCAGAGGATGAAAAATTAGGAACTTTAAATTAAATAAATGAATAAATAATTGACTGTTACTAGATTTTATTCAACAAAACCAAATAAATATATTCAGAAGTGTGAATCTCGGAAAAAAGTTAGTAGAAATGTTTAAAACTAGATGTCACTAACGAAAGTGAAAAGAATTAATTATATTTAAATATTTCGAATTGTACAATTGCCACTAGTTGTAAATAAGTTTAGTGTTTTATAGATTTATCAAACTAAAGATGTTATGATGAATGTTCAGATCAAATGACAATTGATCTCTAATATGATAAGTAACAACTTTAAGTGCAAACGCCAATTATTAGTAAATTCCTTTATGATAATTATGTAGGTTTCGGAATTTTGTAAAACCCAATGGACCAATAGTTGATTGGCATGTTTATAATTGTTGTAGCAGACTACCAGATTAGGATAATTGCCCAATAAATAAAATACTTATATTATCTGGATTTAGTTGTATCATCAATCATTCTCAAATATCACTAAGAGTAAGTTTTGGGTGTTGAGTTTGTTAACCTTACTTATATGTACGTTAAATTCTGTTTTTATTATTGCTAAATGCTTATTACTTAAACTTAATTGATAAATTAATGATAATTCCATTTATAATTAACGTTGAATATAGTTTTTGAAAACATTTTATGAGATCAGCTTCCGCAGTAAAACAGCTTCACAAAATTTTATTATGGAGGTGATAATGAACACATGAATACAAAGAAAGTACCCTTTGAAAGACAAGTTCAATTTGGTTTGAACGTTAAACAAAAATTTATAATCGCATTGAAACCATTAATTTAATGAAGGATCAAATAATGATTAACCAATTTTATTTTATTAATTTAATCATTTTATTATTAATCCTTAATCCACTTAAGGAGTCGGAGAATAGAAGAAATTCCCTTCTCCCTTCATTCATAGATTTGATACCTTCAATTATTCCAATCAATTCTGGATTAATTATATATTGGGCTTTGGTGATTTGTACCCTCTGCAATATTGTTATTATTTCTTTTACCAGTTATTCTATTTTGACGTTCAAAGGTGAGTCACCCATTTCAGACCAAAGAGTATGTGATGAGGTCGAATTAATCTAACCCAATTTGGCAGATACGTTCTCCACTTTCATCAGTTTTTGAAATCCACCATTCGATCTGTCACCATACACACTTAACCCATACGAATATTATAAAACTAAATTAGATATATTTATTGATGTATTGGTGGTATGCTCCGAATAGTACTCATATAAGGCCGAAAAGTGTCGTTTTCTAATTAATGTGTTCGCACCGACATCAACCACATAGAATCGAAAAATATTAACTTATCAACATATTACTGCTAATTTGTATTTATTTATCTACTCTAAAGTGTAGATAGTTCATTGTGTAATCATGATGAATCGAAAAAAGTATGGAGGATTATTGCGCATTTCATGTATTTTCGGCTTGCAGAATGTACTATTTTAGCTAAAAGATATAATTCCCCAGCCACTCAGGCTCAATTGGCACTTGTTGCATCCGTTCCCAGATCTATTTGTCTTTTGAATGATGTCCAAGATATCTGGTATCATTCAGGTCCTCAGTAGATCCTCAAATAGAAATTTTGATCCAAGGCAGTACAATCTAAGGGAAGAGTATGAAAAACAGAGGCACAGGAAATGCTCATCAGTTACTTCTTCTCCTTCACACTGTTCGCAGTTTGCAATGATCCTAATTTTCATTTGGAACATGTGACTATTCAGGAAACAATGGCCCATGATTATGCCTGACAAGATCTCAAGATGCGTCTATCATTGTTCAAGATGAATCTTTGCTGATTTATTGATCCAAAAAAGATTTTGGACAGGTGACGAGAAATGATCCAAAAAAGATTTTGGACAGGCGACGAGAGATGAGGTTGTCCCATCTCTTCTGGTGCAGATTACCAAAGTGATAGTCTATATCTCTTTTAAGAGATAAAGACGTCACTCCTTAAGAGATTATTCAGTCCATATATTTCCTTTGATACCCATGTGACTGGGTATCCTTTGAAATCTAACTTCATTCTAAGAAACAGTGGCGTACCTATCAAGGGGGATAGATAGTTTGACCATCATTTTGTATCTATAACCCGAGCACCAGTCAGCTTACAGCATACTGTTCCATCAGTCAATATCATCATATCGTCACCGGAGAGAGAGGATAGACTATTGTAGTCCCATATGTGCTTTTCGGTATTAATTACACAATATAATTTCCTGGGTGACTGGATTAATTTATAAATTTTGCTGCGAGTTGAATTGCAAGAAGAGAATCTCATTGTACAAGAAATCATGCAAAGAAACAACCTTGATTGATTAACTTTTGCTAAGTCTTCTTATCGAACCAACATTAATGATGTATTCACATACATTATGCATTCGAATTTAGTTTTTAGTTTCTTGTAATTTTGGTTTCGTGCAATTTGAACCGATACGAAAGATTCAAGTTTCTTAAACTATAAATTATGATTACATATGTGGTTATCGGTATTTATAAAAGCACTCCGGGTAGCACTGCATATCATAAAGGATAAAATATTTGGTGGAAGAATATAATTTCTACGAAATCGCCAATAAAATTTTACAATTTTTTAGGATGATATCAATTTCTCACATTCATCTTATTCGTCTTATACCATATGTTTCTTTATTTAATTTAATTAAGAATAATTTTAAAAAAACATAAAGAATGTTGAATATACACTTAACTCATGCTTTGTTTGATTTCAGGGTCAAAGTAACCCGGCTATAAGACCAAATAATAACAAACCATCTGGACATAAGCTGGTTCCATACTACGATGTGTTTCTGACATGAAAAGCTTGCCGAAAAAAGTCATTTGTTTATTCACATTTCCGGTTGATACAAATATCGTACCTGTTAAATGGAATCTGTAGCTTATTAGAGTCTTACGTAGCTTTCAATTCTTTATCTCATCACCTATTTGCCTATTATACATATTTGTGGCTCTGATCCAGATAAATACGTCCCTCCACTGTTTAGAATACCACAAAATTGTGAATTTTGTTAAACCAATGCTCTAAAATTTGATATGGTGCCAATGCTTTGTTCAATCCCCATATGATATAAGGTAACATGTGTTAAATTGTATTAAACTGTAATGACCATATCAACACGAATTTTACATTACATTGTAACACAAATACACCATTCGTCACACCCCATGACACAATAGAACATGAAATAAACAAAATGAATTGAAGAAGTAATCTGTAAACGAAGACAGTTGCACAACAGTTCGATACTTCGATTACATGGTTTTTGAACGAATGACGTCATCATCAGATCGAAACCAACGCAGCTCGTCTCTCAAATTCATGATAATTTCCGATAAACAGCAACAAATTCTTTGGAAATAATTTAGCGACACAACTGCCAGTCAATGCGCCCGCATCTTCTATTCAATATCACAACACGCAACATTTACTTTTGGCACTAAGTAATTAGTTTTACCGGAATTTTAACCTTCGGTTAATTTAAAATAGCGTTCCCTTGCTCTAGTTTATGATCCTATCCCATATGTGTGAGTATGGTGACCGTATTATGATGAAGTGAATACTATTTCTTGAGAAATTTAAATCATCGTGATTGATTAACGGATTTCAGCTCATCTTACTATATAGCGCATTCCATAACTGTTCTTTTTTAGCCAAAAGTTGTCAATCACAAAAAATTAAAATGTCGATACTGCAGATAGTGATTTGGTTTTAAGACGGCTAATGGATAATTTTACGGTATCGGTCATGAGTTCGGTTCACGCCATTGCCCAACATTTTACACGTGCAAAACGAGTATAATAGCATTCATTGGCCTGACCAACTACAATTTACACCAATACGTGTAGGGTCAGTTGAGACGCATTAAGGGTCGCTTAAGTCATAGAAAAAAATCCAGTTCAAGTCCACATTTGCTCTTACAATGCCACCTAAGCAAAACGTGGTTGAAATACACAATAAATTCATGAACGAGTTATTACCCATTGGTCTAAAACAATGCATCGATGTAAGAAAGAGCTGGATTAGTAGCAGTGATGACATAAAAGTCAATTAAAGATAGGGAATCGATAAGATTATTATCAAAATGGTAAAAATTAAGCCATATCTTCGCTGAATGGGTCCTTCAAATGCATCAAAATGATCCCGATTTTCATTTAAAAATCATATTTAGTGATGGGGCCCACTTTCATCACGGAGGGTAAGTTAATAAGCACAATTGTCGTATTTTGGGCTCGAAAAATCGGAATGATTTAAAAAACCTCTCCGACATTTTGATCAAAATTGCCACCGAATCGTTTTCAAATGCATACCTTCCTCTTTACAATGAAATAAACATTCATTGATTCCTCCTTAAAATATCTCGTTTATTTTAAATATCAAAATGAAATTCTTATTGGAAAATCCTTTATTTCCATTTTTGAGAAGTACATTTGAGTGATCGCTTTAAGGGTTGTTTAAAGTTGGTCTGCATTCCTAGACATTGGATGGAGGTCAGGGTGGTTTTTGTTTTGAAAGCGGCAAAAGGGTCGCATGGCTATATCCAAAGAACCTAAGACCTATAACATTATAATCCTTTCTGCTAAAAACCCTGCAAAGGCTGTTAGAAACCCATATAAGTATGAACTTAAAACAGGAGAAATGGTCAGCCTCTCAACATGCGTACTGTAAGAGTAAATCGGTATATACGGCCCTAGATGCCTTGGTACGAACAATTGAGAGATCAATTCACTCAAAAGAGTATTGTATGGTAGCTTTTCTTGATATTGAGGGCGTCTTTAATAATGTTCAGACAGATGCAATCCTGAAAGGATTATCGTTCATGGAAGAGGAATCATCCATAATCAAGTTGATCAGTCATATGCTGGGAAGCAGGACTGTAAACTCAGAGTTGAGGAAGGCAACCATAAGAAGGCGAGTGGTTAGGGGAACTCCACAGGAGGGAGTCCTGTCCCCTCTTCTCTGGAACATGGTGATCAATGGATTACTTCTGGAGTTGGAGAATAAGGAGGTAATGCAGAATGCGCTTCTTATTATTACAAGATGGGCCAGTAAATGTGGATTGGAACTCAATCCATCTAAGACTGAGCTGGTACTCTTCACTAAGAAATATAAAATTCCGGCAGTTGACCCACCTACCGTAAATGGCACTAAACTGGCCTCTACTGATAAAGCGATATTTCTGGGTGTAATCTTAGAAAGTAAACTAAACTGGAAGCCGAACATCTTGGAGAGAATCAGCAAAGCTACGACAGTGATGTATTCGTGTAGGAATGCAATAGGCAGACGTTGAGGGCTCAGACCGGAGCTGGTACACTGGCTCTACACTGCCGTAGTAAGACCCGTTCTTATGTATGGAGTGAGTGTTTGGTGACCAGCACTAGATAGAGTAACCTATATAAAGAAGTTAGATAATGTGTAAAGGATGGCCTATATGCTCATAATCGGGCACTGAGAACAACACCTACTCAGGCCTTAGAGGTCATATTACACCTTCTTCCAGTAAATATCTATGGCAAACAGATGGCGGCTAACATAGCCACAAGACTAACGGCCGTGTCTCAGTGGAAACACCTTCAGGCAGGTCACTCGACAATAATTGGTTCGGTATAAAGAAGGAAATGTTGAACCTTGATTATAATACACCGATATTATGCTTCGAAAAAGGTTTTCAAACCTTAATCCCTTCAAGAGAATTCTGGGGGAATAAGCTAGCACTGGAAACCGAAGCTATACAATTCTACACGGACGACTCAAAGCTAGATGGTAAGGTCAGAGCTGGGCTGTTCTGTGGAACATTTAATGTAAGCACTGTACATGTAAGTGTGTACCAGGCGGAGATAATAGCGATTGAGGAAGCGTTGAGCTAATTGAGGCATAACGTGATGTCCAAGAGGGATATCACGATTTATGTGAACAGTCAGGCGGCTATCAAGTCGCTGGAAGCAGTGCTGATGAAGTCTAGGGTGGCATTGGGTTGCAACTCGTCTCTTAACGAGATGAGTGAGCATTTCAATATTCAGATTATCTGGGTCCCTGGCCACTCTGACGTCGAGGGTAACTGCAGGGCAGACGAACTAGCTAGGCAAGGTACAACCCTTCAGCTGAAGCCTGAAAGGGCCAATGTGGGCAGGCCTACAGCGGAGCTTAGACTGGCTCTGAGGAAAAGGGCTGAAGCTATAGCACTGGAGAGATGGTCTAACACCCTCACATGCGAGAGGGCGAGACAAATGTGGCCAAGGCTAGATTTGAATTGCTTCAAGACCTCAATCTCTTTGGAGAGGAGAGATCTAAGAAGGAAAGTAGGAATATTAACGGCACACTGCCTTTTCGGTGAACATGCGAGAAGGCTAGGTCTAGAAACAAACGAGTTCTGTAGAAGCTGTATGTACGAGGAGGAGGAAGAGACGCTTGTTCACTTCCTGTGCTCTTGTCCTGCACTGGCACAAAGAAGGCATTTACACTTGAGTAGGTATGTAATTCACAACCTTTCAGATCTTGCCGATATTAAGATCCTGTGGTATCACAATGGACCGGCAACGGTCTAAGTGTGCGTTAGCAGCCACTCTTACCAAACCTAACCTTGGGAACAAAATAGTAGAAAAAGATGGAAAGGTTAAAATGGAATGGAACGAAACCACCCCTCGGCAAACCAGTATGCCTTGTCCAGCAGCACTGAGAGCTGGTTAAGATTCATTCGACTAATCATTCACTAGTCCGAAATCTCATCGATTACAGAAACGAATACTTGAATAAATAACAACACAAACCGGCAAAGTCAAATACCAACCTTTGGCTATCGCACACAGACACAAATCGGGAACTAAACCATCATAACAGAAACGTCAAGGTTAGCACAGGTAGAGAAGGAAATAAAACATTATCACGTGGTGATTCTAGGCCTCAAATGGAAACCAGCAGTGAAATAGAAACAATGGAAACTGTTAACTGCAGCAGAATAATAATGGCAAGATTTAAAAATAAGAAACACAACCATCGATCAGTATTATATGGCGTAACCGAAGATACAGAAACAAAAAATGGAACCAAACTGTACTCGGCTACAAAGAATTGAAAAAGATTGATGAAGGCCGTCAACTTAAGGTTTAAATGTGCCAACAGAATGCGGGGGGTGAAACGGAGAAACAGTACGTCAAGTAAAGAAGATGGCAAGGATTGTTCGAAGGGAATATGGAGGAATCATTCTCAAGTCACATTACAAACTGACGCAAAATTACAAACTGACCTCTTGTGATGATACTAAATAAGTAATAACAACAGATGAAACACAGTTAAGGAGATGGATCAAAGAAGTGGAAGGAAGGCTTCACAGTTACAATCTCCAAAAAACGTGGGAGAATGCAAAAATTGGCGAGGTATGTCTCTCCTTAACACAACAGTAAACATACTCGTAACGATCATCGTTGACAGAATCTCACTTACGATAAATTAAGAAATGAATAAGCTGGCTTATCGTGATGCTGGAAACCGAGTTCAATTTAAAGGCAAATAAAGCTAAAAATACTATAACACTCGAGAAGTAAGGCAAGGATGTGTACTCTCACGAATGTTGTTCCTGAATTGGATAATGTAGTCCGTAATTTGTATCTCATGTCTCTTAATGACATACGATGTGAATTAACAACTATCAATAATGTGGAATATGCAGATGCCATATGCCTGCTCACACACAATTCAGACATTCAGCTGATAAAACAAGAGCTATCAGATCTAGATAACAAAGTTGGTCTCAAGGTAAATATCAGAATAACCAAGACAATGAGACTCAACACAAATCTACCCTGGCATGTTATAAATCATGGAATAACAGATCTGTCTGAAAATTTTATTTAATTCAGTCTAGTGACAGATGATATTGACATTGCAATTTTGGTGTTGCAATTTTGCCAGACTTTCGACACCGCCCTCGTAGGTAAAATTTTAAGGTTTTATAAGAAAATCTAAAGTGTCGGTCTGTAACGCCGAAAAATAGAACGTAAATAAGTGAACCGCGAAAGCCCCAAAACAGATTGCAACATGTGAATGGTAAGTACAAATTCCAAAGATGTCATGAAAGACAACAATGTTAACTGAATAAATCCTGTGAATAAATTAAGCTAGTAGCCTTCAACAGAGTGAGATGGTCCAGCCCTGTATGCTCTTAAAATTGTAAATACAGAAGAAATCTTTAAAAGAAATCTATATAAAATACAGGGTGGGAAAAAAATCCTGCTACCATTTTTATTGCACGCCATCTTGGTTATGTGACGTTTAGCTCAGTTTCGCTTTAACCATTGTGTTGTGTCGACGCCCCAATTTTATAATGAATAAATATACGCCATAAGAACGAGCAGAAATAGTGACAATATTTATTGAAAATAATCGTTCCGTTATTGCCACTCAGCGGAAATTGCATTAAAAATATCCTAATCGTCCAGTGCCTCATAAAACCACAATTTATCGTTTACATGCGAATTTTCGACAGTACGGTATGACAGCAGACAGACCTCGCTCTGGAAGACAACGGACGTCGATAGTGTTGCAGAGTCTCTAGAAACAACAATTCGATGACGTGGTTCCCAGTTACACATTTCTAGCGAATTTTGAGAACTGATTTGAAAATGTTCCCGTAAAAAATTCAATTAGTCCAAAAATTGCTACCGACTGATCCTGATCAACGAGTTGAGTACAGAAATGCAATCTTAAGACTGTATGGTGAAATTGAAGATTTTTCGTCTAAATTGATAACGAGCGATGAAGCCCATTTTCATCTTAATGGCCACGTCAATAAACAGAACAATCGGTTTTGGGGAACACAGAATCCTCAATCAATTTATCAAACATCATTGCATCCACTTAAAACAACTTTATGGTATCGTGTTGATGCTGGAAACATCATTGGTCCCTATTTTTTTGAAAATGACCAAGGTGTTGAAGTTACTGTTATTGTCGAACGGTACCAAGACATGATTCGAAATTTTCTTGTGCCTGAAATGGAAGAGTAAGTACTAGAGGATAATTGGTTTCAGCAAGATGGGGCCACACCACACACAGCCGTTCAACAAGTCAATTATTCAATTACAATTCAATTATTGAATGAGGTTTTTCCACGAAGACTAATTTCGTGAAATGGTGATTTAGCATGGCCAGCCAGATATGTACGTAGCCAGACAAATGCGTTTAGCTGTCCTCTAGCAAGAACTGCTTTGTTTTTTCTTGCAATTGTAAACCTAGTTTTCGCTTCATTGTGGGCTATATTTCCTTGCTCAGCAGCAAGACGATACTCCTCATCAAACCAATAATTTTTGAGCGTAGTTTTTAATATACCGAGAGTGTGCTGGGCAGCATCGACAACCGAGGATTTCAATACTTCCCAGACACTGTTCACCTCATCAGATTGGTAATTGGATCGCAAAATGCTATTGCAGATAAGATCTTGATATTCAGAGATCAGATATTTAGTTTTACCAGATAATGGTCACTGTCTGCGAATTTGGTTAACGACGGACAACCCGAGCCCGCCCTTTAGAAATCAACACATGGTCAATTTGGCTTCGGGGTGTTTTACGAGAATGTGTCCATGTTACTAAGTGGATGTTTTTATGAGGAAAGAATGTGCTTGCCACTTTGAGATCATGAGCGATCGCAAAGTACATAATTGTTTCCCCATTTTCGGTTGCAGTTTCGGCCAGCTCTAGCATTAAAGTCACCAATCACCAATCTGACATCGTGCTTAGGTATAAAACCCATACAACAGCTTACATCAGTGGGCGCATGTACACAGACAATTGACAGGCTAATCTCATGTGAAATGCACGCGAAGCTTACACATTCGGACGAGCAGAAAAAGAGCATTAAGTTATAGTTCGATTATCGACCTCGCTTTGTATTTATGTTAGTTCTTCACCAAATCATTGCGTGTCTCTAATGTTCATGATTTATCGAACAATTACTTAGCATCGAATGATGCGCAGCATTCGTGTTTAGAAATAATGATTTAGGGTAATCGGTATATAGCCAACGATTATGTACATATATGGAACGGATTAAATTACACCTCTTTCTGCCAACGTGATTTTTGGCTCACACGCAATCCGCATATCTATACGATGAGTTACCTTTCCAGGTAATCGCGATCACAATAAACTAAATCGAAAAGTGGACGCAAACGCACATATGTGTAATTACTTATTGTACATATGACGTATACAAACGACTCTTATTTATTGATTATTTATTTTGAAATGCATCGATGTGTTATTTATTCATTTGGAAGCTATTAGCGCGTAAACATGATTACGTGAAACAAATTACAATAATTTACTACACACGGATTATAAATGATGGGATTTAATTAAAAAAAACCAAGTACAAAAACAACAACCCATATGTCTTATTAATTTTAATTTTGTGAACATGATTTTTAAATTATTTTTACTATTAATCACGTTTACCGTTCAAATTGGTCAAACCTTTGAACAATGTAGATTAAATTGTAATTGTATGTCGTTTACAGACAGTTGAACATATCGCAGACCATGTGGATAAATCCACCTATGACGCGATGTTGGAGTGCATGTTTCATGGGCCATATCATTTCTCTGTATATTGTTGCAGAGAGAGAGAGAGAGGTATAACTTGATCATAAGCAAATGCTAATAAAATCAAGAGGCACTAATTGTTTCTCTCCCTCTCTCTTAATACAGGGTGGGGCAAAAGTCCCGCTACTATTTTGATTGCCTATAACTTTGTTCACAAAAAAGTTTTGGTTTATTCATGCATATAAGGCATTTTTCATGACATCCTACACCATCTCAGGCTATCTCAGGAATTTCTTCAATTTCGTGACGAATATTGTCTTTAAGATGTTGAATCGTTTGGGGCTTATTCACATAAACTTTTGATTTTAAAAAAACTCCGTAAGAAAAATTCTGTGCTGCTAAATCCGGAGAAGCGCGAATGGTGGAAGGCTAAGGTCTTAAGAGTACAACAACTGAGCAATGAGCACAATTCGCGTGGTTTCTTTAAAGGAATCACCGAATTGCACCATACCTTAAGATCTCGGTCAACTGCCATTCGGGACCAGGATGGAAACCTCTGTGTTAACGTCGATGCAGTACTCGATACATGGCATGAACATTTTTCTGATTTACTTTATATTCCACATGTATCACAAGCTTGAGGGTATTCAACTCAAATACAGACCGCAGAGATGTTCATTAAGGATCCATCTTATGAAGAATTCACAATGGCCATGCAGAGATTAAAGAAAAACCGTTCACCAGTGGCCCAATTCTGGTAATTCCCCGGGAATAGGGAATTGGGGAAAGATTTTATATGTAATTTCTGTTCAAATATATTTTTTTCGGCCTGCTGACGCAAAAAGTTCGATGTAAATATTTATAAATTGGGAATAATTTTTGCATACCAAAATTGGAAGGGAAAATTATTCCTTATTTCACACTAGCTTTTCGTCTTAGAATGCCAGAAAAAAATATTTTAACTCAAATTACATATAAAATCATTCCTCAATTCCCTATTCCCCGGAATTACCAGAATTGGGCCACAGGAGTTGATTGCATTAATTCAGAGCTCTTGATATTCGGAGGGCTGACTTTGTGGAACTGTCATTTCGACCTTGTTCGGCTAACATGGTGAAATGAAGTTATGGCTGAAGAATGGAAAAAAAGGCCGATTTATGCCGCTTAGTATTCAAAAAGAAGGGTGATCGTTTGAAGTGCGAATTATCGCGGTATAGCTCTCCTATGCACATCATACATGTTACTGGCATACATCATGTTGATGATCCAGTGATTTCATATCTAAATAATAAAACTACAATTAAAAACAAGAAAATTATCACAACAAAACAAATACATAAACCAACCTTGAACTTGATCGCTGTCCTGTACGAAGCTGAAATCAAACAAAATAATAACATCAATGAATGAAATGTGAATTATTATTATATTTAATACTCATCTTAATTACGATTATATTTATATCCATTATATGACCGTAGCAATCAATCTATTATATATTAGCTATGGAAAAATATTCGTTTATTATATAATCTTTGAATTATATAAATTTATTATATTTACCTTTATGAATTCCCACTTTATGTATTGTCAAGTAATTGACATTTATCTAATAATAATTTGTAAAGATTTTAAACCCTCACCAATATTACAGTAGCTCAAATATTCATATTTTGAGTGCGTTTTATACTCTAAAATTAAAATACAACTTAAGCATCTAACGGCGATAACATGAACTGAAATAATTGTAAAATATTTGTAAGCCAATGCAAAATAAAAAATATAAATAAAACCTCTTACCAACCAACCATCGAAGTGTTGATATCTAACAAAAATTAAATTACCAAAAATTCCAAAGTGTTTACTACTAACCAATTAATAAGCATCCGTATCAATAACCAAACTCATATTCAATAAATCAAGAATCCCAATTCCTTAAAGGGAAAGAGTTTATTGAACCAACACCCATTTGTGCCAATTTAATTATATAGTTCGTGGTACCCAGATTGGTACAAAACACATCATCTTGAGAAAAATTACTCCTTTGGCGGAAGAAATTGTCGGTGACTACCAAGGAGGATTTCAAGTACTACGAAACATCTCGCGATGTACACCAGATATTCCTAGATTTCAAGCAAGGCTATATGACTCGAATATCGAAAAAATATGTAAATCTATGTAAAATGACAGTAACGCAGTCACAATGCTGTGTTAAAATTTAGAACGGGCTATCGAGAACTTTTACAATCACTACTGGTGTTCGACTAGGAGATGCGCTGTCCCCGATACTTTTTAATCTCATATTCGAATACATGCTTCGTAAAAGTGAAACAACTCAAGACAATATCTTATTCCAACAATGCAATCAACTTTTTGCATATGCAGATGATATTTGTGTGATTGGATCAAATGGCAACGGAGTGAAAGAAATATACTTGATCCATTGGAACAGTTTTCAGCTTCCGTTGGTCTCAAAATCAATGAGTCCAAAACCAAATATCTGATCTCTGGTTTCGACAAAGTTTGGTACCAGGGACTAGAATTGGATTCACAGAGACTTTCCGGAGCAATTTTTTCAAATTTCGAAATCAAACATATCAGAGAGGCACTTCCTAGTAAGATATGAGAATGAATCCTTTATCTCCTCTACACTAGAGATATACCAATTACAGAAGCAACATTGGCAACTTTCGCCGATGATACGGCAATACTTGCAACAGCATAAAACATCAATGACTCCACTAGTAAATTGCAGAGGGCTACTAACCTGATATGTACTGGGCAAAGAAATGCGAATTATATTAAATGAAGCAAAATCAATCCAAGTGAACTTTACAAATCTAAAAGTTAATCATATTTCAATAATGATAAACTCGATAGCAGTACCGAATGCAAACACTGCTATATATCTCGGCATGACTTTAGAATAAAGTCATGCCGAACTAAACATAAAATTCAGATAAAAGTATTGGCTTTTAAGGAGATAATCTGAACTAGTGATCCACAACCAACTGCTGTTATACAAACAAATTCTAAAAGCTGTATGGACATATGAAAGTCAGCCTTGGGGTTGTGCCATTTCGCGGATGAAATTAAGTATCATGCAACAAAACATCTACAACGTTTGTACCAGCATGGAAATCGCAACATACGCTGTGTGCTGACTACCACTCCAACAAGAAGACTGCGAAAAATCAAACCGCTGGACTTATCGCGACCAGGAGGTGGCGAAAAATCTGAAGAGGAGTTAGACGAAACTATGGATAATCAGGAGATTACTCCGACTCATGAAATGCGTATTATTATGCAATACATTGCTTACATAGATATAAAAAAAAAATTATTTTACACCAAAATTCACTAATACAACCACAATTTAATTACTATCACACTTATTATTCACAATAATTATCACCACTATTTTATTAACACTTTATTTCAATTATTATCGCTTGCACAGTAACATTTTCCAAAATTCAAGCCTACTATTCAATAATGGATAGTAAGCTTTCAAAACCGTCCGTAGCAACATATTTAAATGGGCGCTGATAGTCAAATTTTCGTGACTTTATTTTCCAAATAATAGAGGCCTACTTTTAGATTTCTTACTTTTACAATCCTCAACATATACATACATAAAAATATTAAATTTAAAGGAAAAAATAAATGTCCCCGCCAGGCATTTTTAAAAACTGGCAACCCTGATACATACGTATGTGTTTTTTATTGCCTTTGGCTTTTATTCTTGAATTTTTCCTACATAGGGAACTAATAAGATGTAATCAAATCTTAAAAGCTAATATTCATTTAATAAGACCTATGTTAGTTCTTAATATTAACGCGCACTCGGTAATCTCTGAATTACTCTGGTGTACACACCAGAGTGCATTTACCATTCTTCGAAGTATTCATTTACTGCATTAATTCCAGTTTTCTTATGTTGGAAGCACACGCGTGGAGCCCTACAGCTGAATAGCATATATATGTCCAGATGGATTTAAGTACAATTAAATTGATTTGTTGACGTTTAGCGTGAGTCTAAAAAATGTAATGAACACCGATTTAGGCTCATTGGGCTTAATTCTCCATATTTTAAGCCATTTTTCGATTTTGTGTTAATGTTCCTAAGGAATTCCTGATTTTAATGCAAAATTAGTATTGCAGTATCATCCACTTATGTAGAGGCTATTAGTCAATTTGATGTTGATAAGTCTGCTGTATAGATCAAGTATACAACACTGGCCCAGTACCTCAACACCTGCATGAATATCATATTATATTTCACCAAAATTGTTCGATTGAGCAAATAATTTGAGCTATAATTTTATAGAAACTTGTCACTAACTGTGCTCTAATTTTATGCAAAAGTTCTTTATGCCATACCTTATCAAAAGCTTGGGATATATCTAGAAACGATACAGAGCAGTACTTTTTTGTTCAAAGGTGTTCCTGAGTTCAGATACGTTTCACGGTTTCGTGTTCTTCATGCTGTTAAAGTTACCCGAAAGTTTTCAGCCGAAAAAAATTTGATAATGCAGATAGTGTCTTTGCTATTCCAGCCGAGAATTAAAAAATTTATATTTTTTGATTGATTCCATGCTGTTAACGTTAGCCGAAAGTTTTCAGCCGAAGGATTAAATTCTTTTTTGGCTGGAAAAAGTCGCAGAAAAATTTTTGAATCAAAAAATATAAAATTTTTAACTTTCGGCTGGAATAGCAAAGACACTATCTGCATTATCGATTTTTTTATTTTTTCGGCTGGAAACTTTCGGCTAACTTTAACATGATGTGTTCTCCTATAAATCCATTTTGATGATCCGGAATGATTTTTTCTCCTCCAGAATTGGCTTAAGTTTTTGCAGAAGCATTTTTACGAACAGCTTCAAAAGAGTGGGTTATAATTATAGCTTATTGGGCGATATGAGTTAACTTTTGATTCATCTTTGCCAGGTTTCGGAATCATTTTAATAATTGTAGTTTTCTAAATTTCTGGATAGTGACTTGTTTTAATTATAGCGTTGAAAATATAACTTATTCATTTGATACATTTGTCCAGAAGATATTTTTTCGCTAATGAGATTATGTCCGGGTGTTGTTCATGATCGTTTGTTTGAAATCGCACCACTTGTATTTGATTGGCTTACTTTCTTGAATTTCATGACTTCCAATTTGCTCGTTGGGTTTAAACACCATAATGAGACATCCGTTGCTTTAGTAACTGTGAGTCCCTTGAGGTAATGTTTAGCTCTGCGTCACGTTTTGTTATCAATACGATTTTCAGGGTTTTAATCGATCTATTTAACTTTGATTTACGACTAGGTGGCCTGTGGAGTTTCCATTACCTGCGTATTGAGCGTTTTGTCATTATTAAGAAACCAACAGTATGTTGATTTGTTAGAAATCTAGATGACGCCAGTGTTAGAACTTGCGTGTTAAGAGTTACCGGAGAGTGATCAGAAATTAAAACGAAATACGATTCGGCCTTTACTAATGTTCTAGGTATACCCTTTGTTACAAAAGTATGCACATTGCTTAGAGCCATGCCAGAGTATAGTACTGACATGGAAGATGGGTCGACGGTTGGATTCTAAATTTTTTATCCTGCCCCTATCGGTATAAGAACCCGGTTACACCCACTCCAACTCCACAGCTTTAAACACTGTTCCATTTAGTCGGTCCTCGTTGATTATGCTTGGCATTGTAGTTACCTCTGGCTATGAACTTATCTTCTAGAGTTTTGAGGAAGTTCACAAATACGTATGTAAAGAAAAAATCTTGGGTACTTGATCGTCACGTTGATCAAGTCTGTATAAAAAAATCAGAACCTATAACATGTATTATCGTCTTTTTGATCAAGATGAAAACGAAACTTGTGTGTGTGTGTACGAGAACACATAAGAGTACCTAAAAGCAATAAAAAAATATTTATATCAATAGATAAATCGGTTGAGTTAAGTGTTATCCATCGATCATTATATACGAATATATGGTTAGAAGATGTACCTTTGGAATTCCGAAACACATGACCAAATTTCATTCGATCGAATTTCGCCTATACACATAGATTACAACCAACAATGGGGTGTGCTAAAAACATGCGTGTGGTATCTTTATAGTTTTCATTTTGTTGAGTCATTTTGATTAACGAACGATCTTCAAACTGATCATCGCGCGCTTAAGTAATATTTATAATAGTTGAAGAATATTTATATAAAACGATAAAATTGAAAGTTTGTTAACATTATGAGTTCGTCAATAATATTTTTGCTAATAATTTATACGGATGAAAAGCAAATCGGAAACATGAATAAAAAATGATTGAGCAAAACAAACAATACGGTTGGATGTACTCGTAGTTATTAAAACTATTATTGTTATTGGCGGTTATTTGGTTTGATTGATTTGTATAAGCGATTGATTCGATTGCGAAATATCTAGTTGATGAGAGCGGAGTGAGAAGTCTGGTGAAAAAATGAAACAAGGAATAATATTTTTGGCCAAAAACAGTTTGATACACTTAGTCCAATGTTTTTCCAATTTTTCGATCTCTTCCGAATAATACGATTTCTCCAACCCTTCAAAATACACATTTGTTTCTTTAAGCTCGGAAACAGTGAATAGTTGTAGATGGAAGGGAACTTGTTCCTCGCCAAATGCACACTTAAAAATATTTTTGATATACGATGCAAATAGCATCGCATATACGTCCAACATATGGTTGCTTCGAATTTAAATACAAACTTTGTATCGAAAAGTCAGTTGAAGTTATTTACGTCGATTTGCAAAATTCAAAGCATAGTTTAAATCGGATTTAATTTCAATATATTTCGCATCGTAATCTGCAGAGAGATGCAAAATAGCTTTAAAAATTATGTCGATGCTATTTACATTGAAAACCGCGGTATAATGTAAATTGTGTCACTAATTGTTTGGATGCTAGTTACATGTTAAAGATAAATACAAATCAGGCTTCTAATGAATGAGAATTCAATTTTGTATGCTTCTTAATATATGAGGAGAATCAAAATTGCTTTGAAAATATTACGATGTTATTTATATTGAAATAACCAATGTAAAGTAATTTGCTATAGAAAATCATTCAAAATTTATTATTTATAAAGAACTGGTTCAATAAGGTATTAAACTTCTTGCGATTTTTTTTTAAATTTTATTTAATTTTAAATTAATATTTTCTTTAAGATATACATTTTTATAAATATTTTATTACTTAAATTAAATAACTTTCCTCTGAGGATGAAAAAGCCTTTTTTATAACTAAACTCACTATCGATAAATGCAAGTTTATATTTGGCCTTTATTAATGGTCAATTTGTAATAAAAGTTTAGGTTCTGCAAAATTTTTAGATCTCCTTTTCCAATAAGTAAAGTATTTTGTTCTTAATGTTTGCAATCGTGATATAAAATAAATAGCCTCTATTTAATTTTCTATTGTTGCTGTACAATCCTAAAATAATAAAAATAGTTGGCAATGATTAGGTCAATCTTACAATAAAATTTTTGTAAAAGTGAAATCAATTTTAAATATAGGTACATTATAAAGTTTTAGATTTCTTACAATCCCTTCATAATTCACCGATTTAAATTGAGGAAATAATTCAATCATAGCACATGCTAATGATTGAATGTGAATAAGTTCAGAGTGGTATGTAAACCTTTTTACCAATAAATTGACACTTTTTCTAACCACTGCTCTTCTTTCCATATCAGATACTCCGTGTAATTTTTTCGACGCATATTTTTTTTTATTTAAGAGTAAAAGAACTCTTTCGATGCACAATTGCATCGTATAGCAAAAATCAGCCACGTTGTTCTTCCATGTTTTTCATTTTTAAAATAACTCAAAATGTTTTTTATTTATTGAAAATAAATAATTAATGAAAAATTTATAGATATCTGATATAGTACATCTTCGTACTCCTAAACTAGTCCATGTTTGTAGACGAAATGCAATTTTGGCTACAACTTTAATTTGTATTATAACTTGATAAATTAATTATTTAATTTATTAATTGAAATAATACTTTTTTCTCACTCACTTAAATAATTTTTTTTTAAATTGTAATATTATTTTAACTATAAAATAAAACCACGGTCGCGATAGTTTTATAAGACGAAATAAATTAAACGGAATAAATTTTTTCGTTTAATTTATTTCGTCTAATAAATAAATTCGTGTGCTTCGATTCAACATCCAACGAGGACTAAAACAAACAAAGTTAAATTTTACTAACCCAATCATCCAAATATTACTTAGAAACCTACGTCTAAATATAGTCAATACCTAGATAGAATATAATTAAGAATACAATGGGTTAATACATTTTGCTGTAACATTTTTCTGTATTGCGTTATATTATATATTGTTTGATTTTTGGACCACCGATTTCGATTTAAATTGAATCGTAAAACCGTGTATGGCGTTAATTATATTGTAATAAGTTTTCGATGCAAGCAAAACATGAGTTTTAGATGCAATTACATCAAAAACAGTTTCGATTTATTCTTTGTATCTAATTATGATACGCGATTACTTCGTATGTGCCGCGATGCAAGATTTACAACGAAAATCGCAGCAAAATTTCTAAGAGTGTGGACTCGTGTTTTTTTAAAACGTCATTGAAACAGTCCAATAATTTGCAGTAGCATATGGCCATGACCTTGTTGGCCGATAAAATTGCCTTAGCCTAAGTAAGTAAGGGCGTAAAGCAGGAAGTAAATAAGCGAACCACGAACGAGTTAGGAGAGTCTTGAGCCCCAAAACAGTCTGCAAAGATAAAGACAGATAGACGTAAAAACACTTGTCCGACAACCGGAGTGAATTCTCGACCTTTTTATATGTTTCGATATGATTCGGTTCATCACGTGTCTACAACTGGTTTCGATTAGGTATTCTCATAGTGATAGTTGGCTTGTTTTATAGTGTTGTCTCTTTCCATTGACTATTACTATTTTATACTGTATTGATATAGGCATATTCGTTTCACTGCCATCGGCTTAATTCTGTTAGTCCCAAACAAACACATCAAGCTGGTACGGTGCTAACCTTTGAATATAATACTACTTTCATCTTCGTCCGTCGTCCATTTGCAATGTGATAGATGACGTCGTCATCTATCGATCCAATTGTATGTAGCTTCGATGACTTTTTACCCTACCACACTAGTTGTTTTTACTGGAACCCTCCAGCACTAGCATTGATGACCCCGGGTTGGTTATGGATCTCATTCATTTTCATTCACAGTTAACTTATTGGTGATCTCCTGATATTTCAAACTCTAAATCTCACTATCGAACATTACTTTAGTTGAAGTTTCTCCCGTGTTATCGTGTTCTACACTTAATCAGTTGTTCCGGTATTTTTGCATCTCTCCTCGCGTTTAGGACCTCGGTCCCATACGTTCTGTGCAAATATTTTACAGTATCGACAATATTGCTTCCTGTTGATCAGATATCTCATCCATTTGCGTGACTTTGACTAGAGTCTTATTAGCTCCCAGGTGGTCTTTTGAACTTTCATCAGTCACCAAGTGCTCTAACTCCACTCAACGATCCTACATATACCATCCATGCTTGGTCGTCCACTCGAAAGCCATTAGGCCTGTAATTTGGAAATTCACGATGTTCGGTTTAGACCTCTCAATGGCTCCATTCCTCGGTGATGTTGTAGTGCAATTTAGTGGCTTCCACCATTCCTCTTTCGTTGACTTCACCACAACACCGATAAAACTGTGTTCCTCGTTAGATACTATCAACGTCTCATCCTTACAGCGACGTTTTCAAACTGTTTGTGTCTTCGAAGCTCGCCGTCCACCAAGAGAAACATATGATGTTTGGTCCTACATCATATGTTTCTCTTGGTGGACACTTTCATCTGTCCATCCTTACAGAGACTTGACCAACTACTATGGAACTTACCGATCTGATTTGTTGCACTCCAATTGATCGTGATTAACTCATGACTTCTCTATTTCAGTGGATGACTGACTCGGCTGGTATACAATTTAAAAGCATAAATTCCATCCAATTTCATATTTAAAGTAAAGAATTCAATGTGACCTAAAACCAGAAAAAGTTTACGTGGCTTCGCGATTTTTCAAAGGAGTTCTTTCACCTCCGTTGTGGCTTCTGATCATTAACGAATTTCTTGTTATTTTTACGTGATTCCGGTTTTATCTGCTTTTGCCAATTTCAGGCAAGCCTCGATATCTTACCAGATTTAACTTAACACGATCTTCTCATTATAAAATAGTGATGTCTGGATAAGGGTTTACATGTGAACCTTTGGCAATGCCGCATAGCTTTTGATAATTATTGAAGACTATCCTCCAAAATTCTATATTTTATCTACAAATCACTGGTTCTATTAATGCCAACTTATGCATTGGTTGTTTGGTGGCCAATGGTTAAAGTAAAATCTTTAATTGGTAAACTTAATTAGAGCCCTGTCTTAAACTTCGCACCTATAGCTATAGAACTCATTCTCTCCCTACCCCAGTTACAATCCTTCATTTTAGCTACAGCTTGTTCGGTTGCCTTTCACTTGAGGAGGGCTGGGGCGTGGAATGCTTACGCCACTACTTCAGGCTACACATAAATTTTTAATGAATTTAAACGAGCAGGAATATGTAGTTCTTACCAGACTTGCTCAACGAAATATCCGAATTGCTTGTATTCTTTTCAAATGGCTCTGCCTCTGAACAGGGTGCTGGCTTTGGTTACAACTGTTCATCGCATGATTTGAGCATCACTGGCAGGTTGGTACCTACTGTATTATGCTAGCGGTATTAATTGCGGTCACGCACTGCGTGATTGCAGCTTTTAATCTCGGTGTCGATGACAAAGAGATTATATTTTGTACAGATTGTAAAACTGTTTTGAACTCCTTAAACAATACTCTAACCAGCTCTAAACTGGTAGGGGATTGTAAGAAATTTCTGAGCCTCCATGGTTGTAACAACAAGTAACGGTCATGTGGCTACCTGCCCATTGTGACTTTAAGGACAGCGAAATTGCAGACTGTTTAACTAAAACTGGTACTCACTTATATTTCCTAGGTCCCGGAGTTGCTTGCTCTTTCACCTCTTCACATAGTGAGAAAAACGTTGCAGACCAATTACGTTATTTCATTGAAAAACGACAACTGGAAAATATTGGTTTCTATACGTCCGTCATCGCATGGGGCTTAACTGTGATGCTGTATGCCAGGAACGTCTTGAGGCTGTTGATGATAGCTTACACTTCTTCAGCAGTTGTCCGACTTTCGACCGTATATATGAGTTCGTTTGTGTTCAACTCCAGGAATATTCCTGTAAATCTACTGACTTCTCTGTCCTGGTTCAAACTATAATCCAGTTTGCTATGGTTGCACAGCTCGTTTGTGCGATTTGATGAAATCTTAGATTTGTGGAATTGAGTACGGTACCTTAAAGGGTACCAGCCAACTTTTATAGTAATAATAAACCAAACCACCTCCTAAATATAGTTTAAGTGTTTGTTTTACAGTGGCAGGTTCAGGGTTTCAATCACGATCAGTGGTGAACACAACTATGACCTCCCGGTCGTGTAAACAACTCATTTTGCCAACAATTTTGCCTGATCACTTTACAAGTTCCAATGTACATATGGATGTAGCAAAACTTGCAGTCTCTGTGAAAGATGGGAAGATAATTTGAAACATTTCTTGGAATTTCACTTAATAATTTTGTAATCTTACCATATAATTATTCTTTATTATAGATGACATTAGAGTTATCAGATCTTACCTGACGACTATAACGTCTCCTATAATAAACAATAATTTACACTGATGTTAAAAATAATTTAAATTTATTCTCATCGTCGTAAATCAAAACTACACTTCTGTCTTATTAAAAAAAAAAAATTAAATAAAACATTAATGTTATGAGATTTTATAACAAAGAGAGTAATTTACAAACAATACCCTAAAGAAATCGTATCACGTAAAGTTATTGACACCATCGCCACCTTTAGCATTTCTATCCAGATAATTACTTAAAAAATAAACAAATTTCAAGCAGCTGTCAAATAAAATCTACCCCGATTAACCCAAATTTTCCGTTTGAGGCAAAAGTTTCGAAGGGCTTTGACAGGTTCTAATGCCATATTGAGGAGAGTGCAATTGGGTCATTCTCTAGTTTTCTAACGAATATAAAGAAGAGGTTATGGAACCGTGAAATAATTTATTGATTCCGACTCAATCAATGCGGTCTGATTCTTGCAAGAAATTCCACAGTATATAAGCGCCACCAATACCATTTGATAAACGATGGTTCCATTTGATTACCGCGTATATCTCAAGAAGTCGCACAATTTGAACATTTTAGAGGCTCCAGACCGCTCCAGCAACTAATCGAGTGTGCTTTAGATGTAAGATGTGGATGAGTGATAAAATACCGGAAAAATGGGAGGAAGGTAGAGTGGAACTGATTCCCAAAAGCGATCGGGATACAAATCTGGCAACAAAGTACAGGGAAATTGGTTTGTTAAACGTGTTCATGAATGTGGTGAATGGTATGATGAAAGAAAGAACTGAAAAATTCTTGAATCCCGGAGACCTCCTTTGGGTTCCGTTACAACCACTCGTCCAATGAATGTGTGGAAAAGTTTGTTAGGCAAGTACGAAAGGAAAATAAGAAAATTGTGGGAGTAACTTGGAAACTTGGGTTTCCCAGAAAAATTTTCGAATGGGTATATGATTTTATTAATGGACGAAAATTAGTGTGTGGAAGGGATTACAGATTGGTGGGAGAGAAGCATATTAAACTTTCGCAAGAGAGTAAAATTTCGCCAAATCTCTTCAATTTGTATTCAAGATCAATCCATGGACTAAACTCAGAAGGCCAAGTTATTCTGCAGTTTACAGATGACTTTGTTATAATGGATAAAGGTTCAGCCATTGAAACGGCATGTGATCAAGCTCAGGAATATATTGATCTGCTAATCAACTGTTTGAATGATGTGAATCTACGTGTGAATATGAGAACATGTTGTATGGCTTTTCGAATGTAACAAAGATTCTTGTGCCAATATATAATGAGAGTATCGAATATGTGACTTTCATTAGGTACTTGAGCATCTGTATCGATCAACGTTTAAGTTTCAAAGCGCATATGGAGAAACTAACTGATAATTGTAAGAGTAGGCTGAATGTTATCAAAAGAGTGAGAAACCCGAAATGATCATCATGGTGTGGCTGATATTTTACGGAAGGCGCTAGTATCCTCAAAAATTGCGAAGGTTGAGTTGAGTGCGTTAATGAAAGTTGAGAATGCATGTGTCAGAGTGGTATTGGGAGCGATTCATTCAACCCCATTACACAATCTAAGCGGTTTGTATATTGGTGATGTTAGTGAATCAAACGATAACCAGGTTGCAGGCAGGAACAGTCTTAAAGAAAACTCGAAGAAAACGCTCGATTTTGAAGAGTATGAACATTTTTGACCAGATCCAAAAAGTGAGGCCAACTGTTCCTCTTACAAATGTGGTGAAATTTTGGAGTAGTGTCAACATTTTTAATTAATGAGTTATCAGTTAAAAAATAATTTTAAAGATTCAAATGGAATACTTTGCTCATTTAAAAATGTATCCAGATGCTAGTGTGAGTGATTATCGAGTGTTGGAATTTCCATAAAGAAAATGTTAAGAGTAAATGATGTATAATGAATTCTGAATTAATTGGGATTATGGAAGGAATCAAGTTGGCAATGAATAACGGGAGAAGGGCGGTTCTTTTACTATCCTACTCTCTGGCTTGGTTTTGAATTAAAAAATAAAGGAAGGGGTACTCAGCGCAACGACCCTGAGTACCCTCTATCTTGTTGTAGTGAAGTAGTTCTTCACTGGATACCTTCACACCTACAGATCGATGGTAATGAAAAAACCGATATGGCAATGAAATAGCGTAGCTTTAGCGATTAGGAAAGGGCCTTCGAACGAAAGATGAACAAACACCTTAACAAAGAGTATAACCAGACAACTTTGGCCAGAATTGAACTTGAGTTGAAAATTTGAAACGATTGTAAGAATACTTAAAAAATACTATTGGGGAAACTTGCGAAGAGACGATTACTCACTAGCACACTTGGGTAATTACATGATGTAATTACCTCTGAACTCAGAAATAGAAAGGTACGAGATAATTTCCTTAAGAAGGATTAATCTGCAGTGTTACAAAAGATCGATAATGGTTGTGCGTAAGCAGCCTGTTACCTAACCTAAGTTCTCAACTACATTTTCAGTAGAATGAACCTAGTCTTGAGATAAATAAACCAATAAACACAGGAGCATTGTGGCCATTGAATCTTTAACTGTTGACATTACTGGCGAGTAATAAAATTGTTAAAAGCCAAATCTGCTGTCACTGCACACACAGAATACCACTAAAATCTGTGTTAAATGTTAAGAAGTAAAGGGTGATAACCTGTCATGAACAAGATTAAGTTGGTTATGATCGTAACATCGGTTTGTTTGTGCGAGTACATATTTGATAATGAACAACTTCATACTCGGCTTTGTGGAAATATTTAACAAATGCAAACATTTCTTACACATTATACTCGAAGCCAAACCATAGTATTGTATGTTGAGCTATGTTTACTGATGAATCAAATGTATTTATATAATTTATTGATAAATCTTCAATCATTCGTACACTGATTGAATATATTAATTGTTAAACCCCAAATATTCCATCTTAATCCTATGCAGAGTGCCAAACGAAACGTGGAGCTCTTGCACTCGTTCTAATATCGGCAATATAATGTTGCTTGGTGAATTTGTGTCAGATCCACAATTTCACCAAGCAACATTATAGTTTGATCTAGCTATAGGCTAGAACTCAGACACAACGCTTTATTTGGCTATACCAAGAGAATAAAGTGAAAAAGTAAGCCATCACATCGAAAAAAGTTGTTTAATCTGATAACTAATTTGAAGAAATCACACCTGTTGCGGTCATTGCTGAGTAGTGCTGATCGATTATTTTAATCTTCAGCTATTCACGCGTGGTAGGTCTATAAATTTATTAAGCTGTCCTCTTACAGCCAGTCAACAGGAAGGCATTAATCGTAATATGACCAATACATTTTTGTGCTAAATTTACTCCATGTCGAGTCTACTGGAGCAGATCATAGTTCATTTCATCAGATCGATAAAGTTAGAAATTATTACTGGTACTTTCGTTTTGTTTCTTTATTTAGTAAAGATCTTGGACCATTAAATTTCGTACATGTCGAATACTATTAAAAAATAAGTGAAATAAATTCCGACTGGTCGTATCCGGCTGCCTCAAATACTCAAAACGAAAATGTTGAAAATTATCAATGGAAAAGGTCATCTTAAGAGATTTGAACATAATTTTTGGGTGGTGAATTTCCTTCTCAAAAATAATTTTGTGGTAGAGTGATAAAGAATTTAAACATAAGTCTTCATATAGGGACATCCGTTTCCTAAAATGGGTCCCAGTACAAATAAGTATTACAACATCAAAAATGCATAACACCGACCAACTAGCACAGTTGTTATATGAAGCTGCGACGTTTGGTGCGAGAAGCGCCGGATATAAAAACCGGTAAGAGCAGAATACTAAAAGGGATTTCATCATTCGATTACGATCGTTGATGAATTCATGTTTGGTTTTCTGTTAGAGTAAAAAATTCATGGATCAACCCACCTTACATGTCAGTTCTATAGGCGGTTCATTAATTAACCGGAGCCAAAGCAGGGTATGAGAATAAGAGGTAAACTACAGTCTCTTATCCCTCTTCGTTCATACAGCTTCTGCAAAAGTCATTGACTTCTAGACCTAGCCTCCTTGCCTGTTCTCCAAAAAGGCAGTATCCTGTGAGTATCCCACGATCGTTTTTAGTTCACGTCTTCTTAGGGAGATCAGTGTCTTTGAGCTTTTCAAGTCCAGTTTTGGCCACACTTGCCTTGCTACACTATACATGAAAGTGTGTTCGTCCACCTTTCATTGGCTGAGGCTACCGCCTCCTTTTTGAGCACAGTCTTGAGTGCCTTAATAAGTCTCCCCAACTTTGCCCTTTCCGATATCAAATGGAGAGTTGTACAATGCCTCGCTAATTCGTCCGCCCTGCAGTTCCCCATGAGGTTCAAGGGGCCAAACCTTTCCTCGAAGCACAAAGTTTTGTTACTTATAGTCTAGATTCACCAGTTCCTTTCTTAGCGATCTAATTATCACCGAGTGTCCTATCTGAAGACATTACCACTGAGATATGACTAATAGTCGGGTGGCCGTAATCGCTATACCATCTGGTTACCATAAATATCGACGAGGAAAAGGTGAAATATTACCTCCAAGGCACGTGTTGATGCCTTCCTCAATTATTTTTTTGTATAGTTTGAGCTACTCCTTATAGGAGTTCCAGTCTTGAGCCTCTCTCGTACTCTTGCCTCTTTTAAAGGCTATCCTTAACGCCTTCCAATATGTCCTCAGTTCTTTGGAGTACTATGCTGGTTTTTGCTTTCCCCTTGGCAGCCCAGGCTTACCCAAGGCGAGAGTGATTGTGTCCACTATGCAATTCAGTTCCGGTCGCTGGCGGCTCAGGGACCTACGGCGTTAATAATTCTTTAAGTGGTTCCCCATTCTTGCTCCAGTTTGTCCTTCTAGGATTCCTAAAAGCTTTCCGGGTAGCAGAGGAAACGTTAAGTCTGAAGTTTATACAACGATGGTTCCTTGACCATAGAATACAACCTTTTTGAGGCGAAGGTTACGTTTATAATCTCCTGCCGGTTTTTAGTAATAAATGTGGGTTCTTGCCCATTCGCATTCGCATCACATCCAAGAAGCACCAAAATTTTCTTCCTTTCCGCTTCGAGAAACATGTCCCCCAGGTTATCCGGCGGAACCTGTTTATCCCGGTCCATTTAGACTGATGTAACCATTGCTGTATTGAGAAAGTACAAAAAGGGATAAATTATTTTTTTCCAAGAATTCAGGATCTGATTTTTCTCGAATTACTTGAGTTTATTGGGTTATACCTGTTCATTCTAAGGCCGCAGATCCTGTTGGTGTTCAGCCAGGGTTGTTCATCCAAGGCCGACGCCACCTTCGAATGGTGCAGGTTAATTTGTGTGATATTAAGTGTAACACAAAGTTGAGTCTACTTACCTATTTCACTCCCCACTACGACAGGCTAGTAAAAAATTCATGGATCAACCCACCTTACATGTCAGTTCTATAGGCGGTTCATTAATTAACCGGAGCCAAAGCAGGGTATGAGAATAAGAGGTAAACTACAGTCTCTTATCCCTCTTCGTTCATACAGCTTCTGCAAAAGTCATTGACTTCTAGACCTAGCCTCCTTGCCTGTTCTCCAAAAAGGCAGTATCCTGTGAGTATCCCACGATCGTTTTTAGTTCACGTCTTCTTAGGGAGATCAGTGTCTTTGAGCTTTTCAAGTCCAGTTTTGGCCACACTTGCCTTGCTACACTATACATGAAAGTGTGTTCGTCCACCTTTCATTGGCTGAGGCTACCGCCTCCTTTTTGAGCACAGTCTTGAGTGCCTTAATAAGTCTCCCCAACTTTGCCCTTTCCGATATCAAATGGAGAGTTGTACAATGCCTCGCTAATTCGTCCGCCCTGCAGTTCCCCATGAGGTTCAAGGGGCCAAACCTTTCCTCGAAGCACAAAGTTTTGTTACTTATAGTCTAGATTCACCAGTTCCTTTCTTAGCGATCTAATTATCACCGAGTGTCCTATCTGAAGACATTACCACTGAGATATGACTAATAGTCGGGTGGCCGTAATCGCTATACCATCTGGTTACCATAAATATCGACGAGGAAAAGGTGAAATATTACCTCCAAGGCACGTGTTGATGCCTTCCTCAATTATTTTTTTGTATAGTTTGAGCTACTCCTTATAGGAGTTCCAGTCTTGAGCCTCTCTCGTACTCTTGCCTCTTTTAAAGGCTATCCTTAACGCCTTCCAATATGTCCTCAGTTCTTTGGAGTACTATGCTGGTTTTTGCTTTCCCCTTGGCAGCCCAGGCTTACCCAAGGCGAGAGTGATTGTGTCCACTATGCAATTCAGTTCCGGTCGTTGGCGGCTCAGGGACCTACGGCGTTAATAATTCTTTAAGTGGTTCCCCATTCTTGCTCCAGTTTGTCCTTCTAGGATTCCTAAAAGCTTTCCGGGTAGCAGAGGAAACGTTAAGTCTGAAGTTTATACAACGATGGTTCCTTGACCATAGAATACAACCTTTTTGAGGCGAAGGTTACGTTTATAATCTCCTGCCGGTTTTTAGTAATAAATGTGGGTTCTTGCCCATTCGCATTCGCATCACATCCAAGAAGCACCAAAATTTTCTTCCTTTCCGCTTCGAGAAACATGTCCCCCAGGTTATCCGGCGGAACCTGTTTATCCCGGTCCATTTAGACTGATGTAACCATTGCTGTATTGAGAAAGTACAAAAAGGGATAAATTATTTTTTTCCAAGAATTCAGGATCTGATTTTTCTCGAATTACTTGAGTTTATTGGGTTATACCTGTTCATTCTAAGGCCGCAGATCCTGTTGGTGTTCAGCCAGGGTTGTTCATCCAAGGCCGACGCCACCTTCGAATGGTGCAGGTTAATTTGTGTGATATTAAGTGTAACACAAAGTTGAGTCTACTTACCTATTTCACTCCCCACTACGACAGGCTAGTGTCCGTCGGTTCCATTGCAGTCGCCGGTGTCTCCCGTATCTCCCTCCACGGAACTTGGTTCCCCGATGCTGGCAGCCTTCTTGTCCCTCGAATCCGATAAGTCTTCCTCTTCCGACACCAGGGACAGGCCAGGGTGCCCATCTCCTGGTCATGTTAAAACTAACATAATTATTATGAGTCTATACGTGACAGTAAATGAACCATACTATTGTTTGAGTCAATAACGTATAAGTGCTTAAGTCCAAAACTGGAAAATGTTAATTAAAGCATACTACAAGGTGTCACACAACGAAAAAAGCATTTCACCAAATTTGTAGTTTTTACTACCTCAATTTACATAAAATCTATAACAGAAAATGTCATTGATCTCTCGATCAAGCGTACATATTGATTTTAAAATAAGAAACAAAATTAGAATTAATTAACAGTTGTCTGAAATTCTCTATATATAAAAACAAATTATATATATTTCTTCTGATCATCGTCGTCATCATCTTTAACATCAGCAATTTATTCAACCGTTTTACGAGAAGAGTGAAATGAACTCTTGTTGTTCAAATAATCAATATGGTTAAAATTTGCAAACAACAAAGAACTTGTTTTAAGAAATTTCATTGATCTTTTCGCTGGATATCATAAGGACCACAATGAAATTGCACCACTGACGCTCGTCTTGTTGTCGATATAAATTCACCTCATATACCGATTATCTTGGTATATTTATTAGCTTCGCAGTGTAAGATTTGCATTTTTAATGCCACATATAAAATCTTTTAATCTGAAACAGGTTCTTAAGTTAATTTTTTGCGCTGTCGCGGTTTTTGTTGATTACATGGGTATATATACTATAAGCAGTTTTGGGGATTGGATTTTTGGTGTTGAAATATCTGCGACTTTATGCTAAATCTATTGGATATATTGGAAAATTATTCAAATTTTAATGATCCGATCAAATATTTATAACTTTAAGTCATTATGTAACGGAGTAGAAGATTAGCTGGGGTTCCGTTAAGCATACAGGTTTAATATCATGTTAATGATCTAACTTATCGTAAAGTCAATACCATCAGAATGAAAATGTTGTGTTTTTTACTCTAAACCAATCGATAATCTAAATATTGAAACAGTGGCTGACTCATTTATTCCACAATTGGAGCTTTCAGATTTGGCGTACCACTAGAAATAGTTTTCCATCTTTTGATTACTGTGCAGTGACAGCACTGTTCTATAATGAGAAGAGAGTGTTGAGTTAAATCTGATAAGACATTCAGGTGCTTGCCTGAAACTATCAGAACAAGATCGTCAGCATAAGTTTGGCCGGCAAAACCGGACTCACGAACAATAACAAGAAGTTTGTCAACGACCAGAAGCCACAACAGGGGTGACAGTACACCACCCAGCGGGCAACCTCTGGAAGCCTTAACCGAAGTGTAGATATCTTCAACCTCGCAAATCACTATACGATCGAGACGAATGTAGTATTATCAAAGGCACCTGCAATATCCGGAAAAGTGCCCACAAAGAAACTAGTTGTTGTTCAAAGATCTCTCAATCCTAGTTACGAGTTCATGAAATGCTGACTACACCAATATTGTCGATTGGAATAGTTTTACATCCCAGAATATGGATAGTGAGAAGTAGGGCGCCTACTTCCTTTTTAGATTAAGTAAACTTGCCATTAGGTAGACGAAGTGAATCAAGTCCACAGAAGATTACCCATAGGAGGATCCCATAGGTGACGTTCTTAATTATTTTTTGTACACTTTTTGTGCAGCTAGAAAGCTATCCCAATCAGACTAAAGACTAGATCTTCTGGCCTTGTTCTTCAGCTAATTGGTTATCTTCCTTAACCGTTTTAAAGCAGAGCACCACACAGAGGTTTGTCCTGAGTTTTTTGATGTGAAATAAGTGGACACAAATTCTCAAACGCAGTTGAGATTGGTTTAGAGTAAAGAAACAAGCTTGTGAGAGAATGTTTCCTTTGAAGGTGGTGGAGTAACGGAATCGTAAGGAAAATACACTGATGCTATAACAACTTCAGTATGAGAGTTCAGAGTAATGCGTGCAGCTGCAATATCGGATAAACTACACTCCTCAATGAGATATGCTTTCATATTCTTCGAGATACAGCGGCACGCTCTGATTGTCGCGGTTGAACTCTTGTACAGAATTCTACCTCCGGGGGTGTTGTCCAGAAACGAAACCAACAAGAAGGTAAGGTTCCTGAACTAAGGATTAGTCTGTGTGCGAACATATTTACCACGACCCTCTCTTGGAGCGCTAAACACATATCCGGACCCATGGCACTACTTTAGAAATGTCCTGAACGAATGTAATATTGAGTTCAAATGATCGTGTATCTTGCCGTATGCGCTCTCGATTTGACTTCGGTGGAAGGAATATAAGGTAAAGAGATCAACTTGTGTCGATCAATATCAACTTTTAATAACTTAGGATACTTATCCATTCAAAAGTATATTGAAATCCTAAGACACGAAATTACATCCAGATAGCACTGGATGAGTAACGCAATTATGATCGGATTTGTTAAATTCAACACAGATAGTTTGAAAAATAGTAGGAAGGTCGAGTGTAGATATTTCTGCGAGGAATTAAATGTGAACCTCTCTATCCTCCCCACCAACCACTGTAGTAGCTTTTATAATGTTGGCAACAGTAAATCCACTGCTCTATTAGAAATCTATAATAGTTCCAATGACGTAGCGCTGAAAAAGTAAAATTAGTGAAATGTGCTTATGATTCGTTGTCCTAACATATAAAACCAGTCTAAACCATGGATCTATGCCGATCATCAAACTTATTAAAGAAATGAACCGTGATGTTGTAAAAAGAAAGCAGTGGGAAATATTACAATAGATCAATAGGAATGAGGCAAGGTTATTGTACCAACAATAGTATTTCGATGTGGCTTATAGAGAGATTCGTTCTAAAATTGATCAACTTTTTAATAGGATCAACGGACCTTACTAAGATGGTATGAAAATTTATAATTTTCACACATGCCACATGATACCGGTCTTTCGGTCTTAAACACAATATTAATAAGACAAACAACCCCAAAAAAAAGGATATCTGAACTGTAGTACAGTAAACAAGACACTGTGAAACTCTTCCCCCTCAAGAAGTGGAAAATATGAAGTACTGCAGCAACTGAATATGGATCCAAATAAATTTGTGTAATAATTTTTTTTTTTTTAGGTTTTTATTTCTTCAATCTGTTTCGGGGCTCGAGGCACTTCCAACTCTTTCACGGTTCGCTTACTTACGTCCTTACCTTACGCCACTACAGCCAAATCAAGGACGTACGGCTATAGGTACGATTTACGTAGAACCATCTGCATATTACTGACATGGAAAATGGGTTGGCCCATGAATTCGGCACTCCAACAGAGGGTTTTAGATGTGTTCATTCACACCACCGATCGTAATAGTATGGTGAAAAATCGCTTTAGCATACTGCCCCTATCGGGATTCGAACCCGGTACCTCCCGCTCCAATTGCCGCAGCTTTAACCAATGCAGCTTTAACCAAATTAATTCGGAATTTTCAGTCCACATTGCATGCATACTCTCGTGAATGTTAGAAGCTATATCTTATACTAAAAAAGGTCCAAATCTCACATTAATAGACTCTACGCAATTTAACACTCTGTACAATCACATCAGCTCCATTTGATATCCTTTATAATGAGAAAAGATAGATTCATGATAATACGTTCTTGAAGCTTATTACTTCCTCACTTTTATAGGGACGACTTCATATTGATCTCGAATGAATACTCTTATTTAAAGACCATTGGCAAATATAATATTATGCCAGTGAATCAAGTAAGGTGCGTACTCATGTCATTCAGCAGAACTCCATCCTTCAAGAACCACAATGTGGTATAGTTTATGGACTGGTGGTATCATTGGGTCGTTTATCTTTGAAATCGATCCGGAAAATACGCTTACAGCGAATGGGTTATGTTATTGTAACATGTTAAATGTTTTTGTAGCCTCAGTTGGATGACTGCTTATCGATTGCTTGTCAATGACCTTTGGTTTCAACAAGATGGAGCGATAAGTCGTACAGCTATTGTCAACAAAATTTGCTGATCGCATCCAAGAAGCCTGGATTTTACATCGCTTAATTATTTTTTTGATTATTTGAAAGGAAACGTGTATGCTTATCATCCACAAACAAGTCAAAAACTTCAAGACACATTCTAGCTAAAATTTAAGTGAGTTACCCACTTTTATTGGAAAAATTCGTCATCAATTTTGAATGTTCAGATGCAGGCCTCTAGTCGAAGTCTAGGCTATATGAACGCTATTGAACGAACTAATGGCTCACCCTGTAGACTATTTTATTAAAATAATATCGACATGTGCGTGACAGTCATTAATAATCATTAATGTCGTGTGATCAGTGGCATGTCATGTGACCAGTGAGAAAAACTGATCTTCATGACACTCTGCAGAACATACTTTGAATAAAAATTTATCTTACTTATCAATGAGTTTGATCGTCTTAATTCTTTCCAAGTAGCCTATGAAATGATTGAAAAGCTTTGTTAAAATAAGCTTTGAGATAGTTTTGTTAGTAGGCACCATCCTGAGTTTCACTGTCTGCGCTATAGTTTGGGTTCGTTTCATGGCCATTATCTTTCCAATGTTATTGATATCTTAGATTCTATATTATTTGTTTTGTTCCTATATCTTGTTATATATGTACCAACTACCGAGTGTCAGAGATGAGAACTTGGTGGCAAATGAAGGACAAACGATAGAATCCGGTGGAGCATGTGCTATGTCGGTTCATTCTCGAAATTTAAAACACAAGGTCCAGACGGGATATTTTCGGATCTCCTTACAGGATGGAATGGATTCATCCTAGACCATTTTGCACATGTATTCAGAGCCAGTTGGGCCCTGCGATACATTTCAAGATCGTGAAGAAAAGTTTGGGTAGTGTTCATCTAGAAGGCCTAGATAAAATCAGGCACAAAGCTAGTCCTGTTTTATAGGAGACACTGGGTAATGCCTTTGTATTAATGTGCGACATTTTTTCACACTTAGTACAGCAGCTAGGCACCCTAAAGTGAAAACGATTCAACATCCTGGCATCACATCGAATAAAGAAAGGCTGTGAAAAATCAGGGTTGTGCAGAACTGGTGCGTGTGCCAACAAGCATTTTAATTTAGTAAATGCTCCCGTCGTCCGCTTCCGTCGTCCATATAAACTTAACTCCTTTCTTTAATAAACTGGTAATAGGAGCTGTCACTTCCGCATTGTTCGCAAATAAATTGGCGGTACCACCCTGTCATTTCTAACAAGATGTTTTACCGAGGTTGGAGCTGGAAAATTTATAATGGACTTCAGTTTTAAGGGTTCGGTTCTTAATCCACGCCCACCAATCAAAAAACCCAGATACTTTGTTTCTTTGAGCACGAAACGGCTCGTCTCAATATTTCTTGTCAATCCCGCTTGTGACAATAAATCGGTTATGGTTTGTAGGAGGTCCAGATGCTCGTCGATACCGGATGAGATATTTAATAGCTGATCTAGATATACAGATACTCGATCTCGAAGCCGGTGCGGTATCACTCGATTCATCAGTCTACACATGGTTTGGGGTGCGTTACACAACCCATAAGGCATTGTGGAGAACTGATAGAGTGGACGACATGGAACCGTAAAAGCCGATATCTCTTTCGCGATCTCGGAAAGTGGTATCTGCCAAAAGGCATCCTTTTGATCGAGGCTGGTTATAAATTTAGTCTCATGTATAACCTTACAAGTAAGCCATCAATAATTGCTAACGGATATGCAGCCTTTTTGGTGACACTTTTTATTTTGCGCGAATCTAAACATGCATATACTCGAGATTTTTCGTTTGCCTTTTTAGCTAACACAACAGGTGAGCTCCATGAACTGTTACTTTCTTCAAAAACTCTCAGAGCAATCATGCGATCAATCTCTTCGTAGATCTGGTCCTGTTTTATAGCAGACACCTGGGTAATGCCTTGTAATAGGTACTTTAGAAATAATTCACTGGTAGAAAGGTAAATCTGTTAAAAGAACATCCATAGAGTTGTTGGACGGATTGAAAAATCGCTGGACAACTTGGGAACGTTTCTGGACATCGAAAGTGCGTTTAATAATGCCTCCTTTAGTGCGATGATCTCGCCAGCAAGGTTGTCCTCAAGGTTTTAGTTCTGTTTTAGTTTAGTCTTTTTGCTTGTTGAGTTCTGTTTCTGCTATGGTGTGTTGTTGCTAACTCACTGAGACGATGATATCGATATAATACGGATTGGTAAATATACGGATGTACTATGTGATCACGAAATCATTTGGTGTAATTATTACCGAAAAGAATAAATAGGACTGCAACAGCCCCTCCTGCCTCTTCGATGAAGATATGATGATCTGGTTATACATGTCAAATGATCTATCCTCTTGGTAATTATCACTTACCAAGACCATCACTTTATCAAAAGGAGATAAGTTGCAGTGATCGTCATATCTGCACCATTTCTGACAACCTGGCTTCTCTCAAGGCCATTGTCGCCAATACTGTTTCATTGAAGCTTGCTTTGGAGACCATAATTGCTCGTAATCGACTAGCCAGTCTGAATGAAGTTACACTTCACTGGATATCCAGTCACATTGATAACAAAGGAAATGAATTGTCTCGTTTGGGTACAGCTTCCACTTTTATTTACACTAGAGTCTACTGTAGGAGTGACGTTATTATCTCTGAAGAAAGATATCAACTATCACTTGTGGTGGTCTACACCAAAACAGATGGGACAACAATGCAAACTATCGAACAGTGTGGGGGAGGTAACTATGACTAAGGTAAATATGCCTGATGTCGAAAAAAATATTTAACAACAGGCATAGTTACCTAAGTAGTCTATTTACTGTTGGAGTGGGTTGATATAGTATGCACAAAACTTAGTTGATAGGTGGCGCAGTGGTTAAAGCTGCGGCAGTTGGAGTGGGAGGTACCGGGATCGAATCCCGATAGGGACAACAGGGATTTTCACCATGGATGCAACAGGGATTTTTCACCATGAGATTATGATCTGTGGTGTGGATGAACAAAACTATGTTTGCCAGCCCATCTTCCATGTCAGCACTATAGGCTGCCATGGAGCTATGCAATGTGCCGATGGTTAGGAAAATCGGACCTATAGCCGTACGTCCTCGATTTGGCTGTAATGACGTAAAAGCAAGGAGGTAAATAAGCGGACCACGAACAATTAAGGAGTGTATTGAGCCCCAAAACAGATTAGAGATTAGATAAAAAAGAATAACATAAAAACAATAAAAAACTTGGTTGATATACTGTATGAGGAAAGTTCTGAAGATGTTTTTATTCGCTTTGTTTGCTTTTATATTAAACTTTATCTGCCTACAGCATTACGATCGTTTCCAACTGGATGTTGCCATTCACGTTGCTGTCGTCTTTAAATATGTGACCCAATCGAAGAGGCAAAACAAAAGAAACTTGCCTCAGCAACTTGCATTAGCAAAACTGTGGATAGGGTTCACAGTGATGTCCAATAAATTACTGATGGATAACAAAAACAATGTTGGTGTCAAAACTGATCCCTGCGGAGGACTCCGGCATTTGGAGAGTGTGATGATCTCCCATATAGCACAACGTTGATCTTTCGGTCTTTGAGAAAGCTTTCTATCCACTTGATGATCATCGAATCTAAGCCGTGCCACAAATGAAGAGATATTCTCCTAAGGTGGAAGATGAAGGAGAGAGTTGCTAGTCCTCTTTCTTACAACTCGAAATAATTGAAAATCGTTCACATTATTGTACTAAAACCCAATTGTTTTTTTTTTAATTTCTTAAAATCTATATTTTCGTTTTTCTTTTGTTATTAAAATATAATTATACAACTAATTAATTTCAAATTAAAACAATAAACAGACACAAAATAATAAGCTTAACAAAAAAGCTTTACATAAAAATTTTATAAAGTTAAAATTTGAAAATAAAAAGGAAAAAATTTTAATTCATTTCTTATTTAAAAAGTACAATCGGAAAGCTTTTTCGCGCCGACAAAAACAAATTTAAAATAAAATACCCGATAAAAATTAAATTAATAATTATCTACATTGTGTATAGTTTAAAATAATTCTGTTTAATTATCATTGCGATCAGCGTCTCAATTATACTAATTTTATTTGATTTGATCCATCAAAGATGATTTCAATGATGACTCATATAATGATTTATATATGATATTTTATAAAGTTGTAGGATCGGTTTCTTTAAAACGATCGTCGTTCAAATTTCGCCCCTCATCGTATAAATTTTCGCCCAAAACTCGCATCGTATTCGAATACGACGAATCGATTTGCGGCTGTACACGTTTATTATCGTTTGGATTAAGCGTCTTGATCAAATCGGATAGTGAAAAAAAACTTTGTCGTCCAATGTCGCGCGTATTCGTTTCCATATTCGACAATTTTTCGACCTCTTCGCTTATTTTTTTCAAACGTTTCTCCAATGGCTCCTCATCGAATTCGGTCGATTGTTCTTCCGATGTTTCGGTTTCGGTGTGCGTTGTTTCGTCATAATCGTTTTCGGTTGCTGCTGGTTCGTTGGCGATCGTTGTTGTTGTTACAATATCGGATCCTACAATTTTATGCGCTGATGATGGTGATGATTTTGATGATTGTATATTATCAGTTGGTTTCGCTTCGTTCGTACTTGATGAAAATCCGCGGAAGGCAATTGGTTCGGTTTTAAAATTTGATAATAGTGGTGGTAGCTGTGTTGTTGTTGATGTTATGGTGGTTGGTGTACTGGTTGTGGGACGAATTGGACGGCTAAATAAAATATTTAAATATGATTATATATTATATGATGATTGGACTCTCTGTCGATTTTCGACAACCAACCCCCAAACGCCACCAATTTATTTACAAAAAATTTGAATTGTTTTGTGTTAGTATATGTTCTTGTTTTTAACCAAAGCAGTAAATATTAATGAAATTTAACGTTAGTTGTTTATAAAAAAAAAAATGGTGTCAGGTAAAAGAAGCATGGTGGAAAAGGGGGTTAGCTCACCTTGTTCTCCTTACCCCTGCGCCGATGAAACTGGAATACTACCATAGTTATAATAGTAACATCTTGTTTGTTCGCAAATGAAATCTTTGACCGATGAGCAATCAGCTGGCGCCCATTTTAGTGATGGTGCTTTTAGCATTACGCATCCCTTCGAGAGTCCGCTTCCGCTGCCGCGTGCCGTACGTTGTGGCGATGTATTGCTATTATGATCATCCGGATTTATACTCGATGCAATTTCTTCTTTGACATCGGCAAAGTAATCGAATGTCGAATTAAATGGTAGCCCGGTGCTCATCCATAAAAACATGCCGGTCCCTAATCGATTACCCGAAGTCCAAAATTCATATTTACTAAATCCAGCATTTGTTAGGTAATCCGTCATCGATTGTACTTTTTCTTTTGTTTCGAACGAAGCCAATTGTAGTCCAAGCGATCGACAATATTGATACGCTAGGAAATAGTTTAATTCGGGCGAATATGGATTCATTCGGCTGACGAAGTATTGGACGCCATCTAGTTGGATTGTGGTTATCCGTTGGCCTGGCAACAAAAAACAACAACATTATATATTATATACACTGATGTGTCGGCTACTTTATTTCAATTATGTAAAAAAAAACATTATTAAAAGATTGAATCAGGACCGGCCTGGGGTGCCATTATCTCATCACATATATAATACAACATGCAAAACCGGTATAATGTATAAAATTATTTTCTTATTTTTTTCTGAAGAAAAGGTAAGATGAAAACGAAAAACGTTATGATAATGGTGAAGAGGGAGGGAGGTAAAGTAATATTATTTTAAATTTTGCTTGCCATCAAAATGGTATCACATAACGCGATCTATTTGACGACTACTTTGACAAGATCGTTTATGTTACTATTCATCCCAGGTTCGATGTACATATATTTTATAAGTGAGTTGATTACATATTACAGCATATACTTGTACGAGTATGTTAACTATTTAGGTATGATGGCATTAAACTAGTTCGCAACATATTATACATAAATAAACTCTGTATATGGTTGCAGTCAAGTTTAAGGTCGCACAAAATCGTATTATATGCGAACATGAATTTTGCATTCCACCGTATCGCGTGCATGAATCAGCCCCGCGTACATGTATATACATACATAATGCGTTTACATATATAAGATGGTTAATTTATATTCAAAAGCAAAATACAATTTTTTAACAATAAAGGCGCAAGATTATCATAAGATATTGTGTATTGTAGTCTGGGACAGATCTTCCTTTTTTTGTGTGTGTGTGTGTTGTTGTGAAGCGACAATTTTTTGTCACGGCGATCCCTTTTTTTTTGTCAATGGTACAAAATTATAAATTCTATCGTCATATAAGACATCGAAAAGAATGACATAAGATATTAATCTATTTTTTTTTTTTGTTGAGGTACTCGTTTCAAATATATTTTCTTTGGATTGATGATGTACAGTGTATTGTCCCAACAAACAAAAAATTTTCCTTTTACGAAAATTTTTTTTACTGAATTATTCATTATGTACGTTGATTACGTGAATTTAAAGGTAAATTCATTTTTAATATGGTTTTTTTTATCACCGGATATATTTAATTATTTATGTGCTCGTATATATATAGAGAATCTTATTTAAGCCGTTTATGAGTGCAATAACTTTATATTACAATAACTTACCGGTAACATACACAAACAGTAGACAAAAGTTTACCAACAATATTTTCATTTTAATTTCTATTTTTATTTTATAATTATCACAATTAAATCACTTGGTTTATTATTTCGTACAACTTGCTATTTCTTTAACTTCGAGCACTTAACACTGATAGTATACACTTGACACTGATATTGGATGAAAAAAAAAACAGCAAACAAAAAAATATTTATTTTATTTAATAATATTTTTACGTAACATTTAAAGTCAAGTTCATGGATTGAAATGTACAATTTCATAAGACGTAAGGGTCTTAAGAAGAAATTCCCCCACCACAAAGAAGTGCTGGAAAGAATATTTCTTCTTCATTATGCTTTAAGTTTTTTTTTTGTTTCCATTCGTTTTGTTCGTTCTTAACTCTTCTTCATCGTCGATATAATATATAATGTTTGCTTGTATATCAAAATTGAAGATGAATTATGTTAAAATAGTGTGTTGCTTGTAAACAACTTTAAGATTTTTTTTCTTTGTACTTTTCTTAATAAATAATTATATTAATTATATATTTGTACAGAAACTATTTTTGCGACAAAATCAATTTCTATATATAAACTACTAAGCTTGTCTCTTCGAATGAATCAAAGCTCTATAAATAGTCTGGGGGCGGACAATCAAATCCCAACCATGAATCATGCAGTTTTAAACTATTCGTTAGCTGGAACTGCTACTCAGAGTTCGTCCTTGACCTGTGCGCATATATATGTATCAGATTTTCCAATAGGGATGATCTGATTTTTAAGTGACGTTTCGGCCATGTTTAATATGTTATGATCTGTCATTTTTGTTGTTCTCCAAGTGTGCTTGCTATTCGTCGAATTGTTGAAAAGTTTGAGCGTACATCTTCTTTACATGATGTTCAAATGCTAATAAGACAAAGAAACAGGCAAGTGCTGAAGACCGCAATTTATCAATTTCAAGACGTTCTCAAGATTGAACCATTGGACTACCGTTAACGTCTTGAATTTTCTGATTTTGCCGTGGACCAACTTGAAAACGATAACGATTTTTTTAAGAAAATCATCTTCTCCGATGAGGCTCACTTTCATCTGAGTGGTGCGGTAAATAAACAAAACTTCATGTTGTTGGTTTTTGATTGAAGCTGGTAATACCGTTACTGTCACCGGATATCGGTATAGATCAATGAAAACCAACTTTTTATGGTCAAAATTGGAAGAAGTTAATCTTGACAACATTTGGTTCCAACAAGACGGGGCTACGTGTCACACAGCAAAATTATATCACTCTTATTGGAATACCCGATATGTATATAATAATACCGGGTGTTTCTTTTAAACTGAGACGATCAAATATCTCGAAAAATAGCCACTCTACGGAAAAAATGTCTATAGTCAAAATTTAATCATACCGCGGGCGAAATACATTAGTACCCCACCCCCCGCTTTGTAGGTGATAAATAAGTGTTCAAAATGATGGCCTGCGACTTCAATGCACTTATTAATACGCATTTCAAATGATTGTACACAACTGAGAAGTGTGTTTGGTTGAATTTCAGTACACGCATTTCTGATTCGCTCAATCATGTTCTCACGTGTTGTTGGTTTTTGTTTGTAAACTTTGTCTTTGAGATAGCCAGAATCTGGCGAGCCAATTTATCGGACCAGCTCTACCGATCCAGCGACCATTGAAATCACGGTCAAGTATTTCACGTGCCACCACCGAATAGTGTGTAGGACAACCATCATGTTAAAAGCACATGTTCCGTTCAAAAAGTTTCGGTACATTTGACCATTCAAGTTACCTTCAATAATGTGAGGGCCTATGAGTTTGTTGCCAATTATTCCACGCCACACGTTGACAGTCCCAGGACGCTGATGTTCAACTTGACAAAGCCAGTGCGGATTTGTAACACTCCAATAATGCATGTTATGTCGATTAACTGTTCGACCGAAAAAAATTGGGATTTTGTTGTATTTGTTCACGTGTCCATTGACAAAACGTTACCCGATTTTGGAAATCAGCGTTATGCAGATCTTGGAGTAAAGACCATGATATGGATGATACTTGTGCCGTTTTAAAATTCTCCAAACACTGGTGAGGGACAATCCGGAATCGTGAACTACTTCTCGTGTACTAACATGAGGATTATGAGCCACTGCTGCCAATACAGCAATTTCATTATTTTCTCCAGTGACTGTTGCTCTACGGTTCTCTTTTTCGGTTGAACATTTCCATCAGTAATAAATTGTTTGATAGAACGGCCAAAGGAAGGACATGAACGAATCCTGTCCGAAAAACGTTGAGCGTAAATAGCAACAGCATTCTCAAGATTTCTGCCAGCTTCTCCATAAACCAGAACCATTTCAATTTTCTCTGTCACAGTTAAACGCTCCATTCTAAAGTATTTTATCGTTTATTTTGCAATTACGAAAAACACGAAGATAAAAAATAACACAAACGTTTAATGTGATTTACAAAACTGAAAAAATTGTTTTGATCACGAATTTTATGCGTGTGTTCTAAGAAGAAGAAATTGAAAAAATGAAATTTCGTCGACTATAACGCCATCTATCAAGAACCGAACAAAATATTTCATTCAAATCATACGTACTTTTAGTCGTAGAATCCGTATCTGCAATAAAAAAAATGGCTTCCTACCTTAGTTTAAAAGTTACCCCCGCCCCACCTACAAAGCGGGGGGTGGGGGACTGTTTTTTGCACTAATGTATTTCTCCGCTATATGATAATGGACATTTTTCCGTATAGAGTGGCTATTTTTCGAGATATTTGATCGAATCAGTTTAAAAGAAACACCCGGTATATGGCTTGAACACATCGAACGGCCGTAACCCCGTCTCAACGGAGTCTTACGGACCATTAACACGTACTGGTGCACATTCTAGGTTTTTTATGTTTTTGTTCAACGACAAAAACCGAACACGACCTGTGTACATACTGCATCTGTACATAATAATCTATAGCTTGAAGGCGTACAACGGCCGTAACCGCATTTCAACTGAGACGTTACGAACCGTTAACACGTACTGGTGTACATTCTAGATTGTTTAAGTCATCCGATGCATATTAATTTTTGTTCAATGGTGAGAATCGAACTAAGACCGCAGCGTGATGCGAAACTCTCGTTACCATTAAGCTACAACCGGCGACGATATGTACATATGTACTTACATACTTATATGAAAATAAATTTCATTTTCGCACTTTTATTAAAAAAAAAATGGCAGAATAAATAAAATGACCGACCGAAAAGCTAATAAAATGTTTTTATGATCAATAATTACGATACGACTGAAACTAGAAGAACAGTATAGTGTTTATATCATCATATCATTTAAAGTAATTTATATACACAGGTAAGATATTAACGTGTCTTGTAATTCAGGATATTGCACAATTAAATACAAAGCAATCATTAGAAAATCTTGTAACAGAGGTTGCACGAAAATTACCTCCGGCTCTTAATGGAAATTATTCCATCCCATATGTTGCTACTTTTTAACTATTAATAATTCATAAAATAAGGACGATATACACTCGTATTTGGAATGATGTACCGTGTCAACAATCTGACTCCATCTGTTTACTTTTTACATCATGAAGTCATCGTCACCGATAGCGAACTCTTCGCCTACCAAAAGGCAGGTTTCTATTTAAATTCTAGAATGTTATAATAGACATCTTTCGTACTCATCCGTCATGGTAGAACTCTCAACTGTACCCATGACAACGGGGCTGATCGAATGCTGAATACTGTTCCAATACTGTTCCACATATGCCAAAAGTTGATTGGATTGTCGGAATAAGATATTTGACATCGCTGTCTCTGATACTTTTTAATCTCACGTTGGAATCCATCCTTCCTTAAAGTGGAACACCTTAAGTTTCACTTTTAGGTAGGATGGCAAGCGAATTCACTTTAAAGTACAATGGCAAGTAATTCTTCCTAAGATAATGTACGACAATAACTTATACGAGTTTGCTTTGCAAAGAGAGCTATGTCGCGATAATTCTCGAATTTCAAGCAATCTTGAATATTGAGCATCCTATTGACAGAATATTGATCAGCCACTATCCTAGCTACTCCTCAGAATGTCATATGCTCTAAACTAATGCAATCAACGCATTTTGAACTTTTTATTCTCTGCATTCCTCATAAGATGAATCCTCAATGAACATCTCTGCGTTCTGTATTAAAGAGTATTCAAATATAGCTTCTACATGTGGAAAGTCAGAAAAATACTCACGCTATGTATCGAGTACCGCATCAATATATTAACACAGAGCTTATCATCCCGACTGTTGTTGTTCTCTTGATATCTTAGCCTTCCTCCGCATTTGTGCTTCTTCTGTCTATACAAATTCGTTTAGCTGTCCTCCTAGCCAGAATCATTCTTGGTCACGGCTTGGCGAACATCAAAACAACAAGCGGCAAACGTCTTGTTGCAGAATGTTTTCCTTCACATAAACCATTATTTTCTAGATTTATATATAAGGTATGCTGTTCAGTTGAGAGCAGCCCAATCAATTACAATAGGTATTATTTTTGGCAAGCAGTGTTCAATATACCTTTTCAACATTTTACATGACCCATAGCACTAAACAGTTTGATTGAGAGACTTTTGAACCAAGCTTAATGCGGTGCTCATAAAATTGCAGTGTAACTAAATCTATTAATTAGATTCTTAATCTGTCGCCGGATGTAGATTAATGGTTAAGAGAGTTTCTCATCACGCCGCGGTCTCGAGTTCGATTCCCGCCGTTGACCAAAAATTAACATGCAACCACCGGATGAAATAAAAACGCGTTTGTGTGTAAAACATTCATTGGGCTGACCACATACAATGTGCACCAATCATTAAAAACTGGTACGTAAGGTCTCAGTTGAGATGCGGTAAGGGCCATTTACGGCCTCTAAGCCAAAGATTATTATTTTTTTTAACCTTCAGAAAATTCCAGAACCATAAAATAGATAGTATTAAGAAGGATAACACCATAACGTTGGAAGGAAGACGGAAACGGTTCTCTCGTTCATATAACTCGTGGAGAATGAACTTGATGAGGTTTAATCACTAGGTACTATTTAATCAGGTAATGGCTTTTGTACAACAATTATAATAATATGCATACGATACCTGTGCTGCATCCTGCACAACAACAAAATGCCTAACAACGCCATCTATACTATTGAGCTTCCGAACCCCATTGAAAACTTTCGTATTGATATTATTGATCCAGAGATAATGGTTACTGTTGAAGCTATAAAAATACTAAACGGGAGGAAAGTATAGTCCATAATATGCTCATTGTCAAAGGGTGCGCCATCTTTTGTTCGAAGTATTTTTATTCAATTAGGTCAATTGCCATTTATTAGGACTAGGTAGCCGCCTTTATTAACCAAGCAAAACGTGCACTTTTGCTTCGTTTTCCATTACCTTATCAAGGATCTCGGGAGGTATAGCGACGATTTCGACACGAATGTTCACCATGTGCTCGTCAATAGGTTTACTGACGTACACTTTGCTTAATAAATGATGAGTTGATGTTGATGAATGCATCTGACAAAATCAATGCTCAAAGTTAAACAGGAACTTAAATTGGCGGTTTTTCGATCCTAAACACTCCACATTACTACATACATACAATACGATATAGAATACAATACGATATAGAATATATGATCTGCAATAACAAAATATATTAATTGCATGCATTAATCCAATATTTTACTATGAATTGGAGATACGGGATAAGCAAAAGGTTTATATGCTCACTGTATTATATATACACTCCCGACTAACTAAATCGATTCATCAAATCGATAAATTTATCATTATCGCAATCGTTCACAATCGATCGTTTGGACGGTGCGATCGGTGGTGCTAATGAACTAATCTGAGACACAGTTGAGGTTAGAATACGAGTGCCGTCCCATCTTCGATATCACTTTAGGCTGGCATGGAGTAAATTGGACCTATAGCCGGAACGTGGGATGTCACAATAGTGGGATGTCACAACAGGCCATTATAGCCTGATGACGGATAACACTAAAAAATCGTAATCATAGCAAAATGCGATGTTACGGTGAAAACAATTGACGTGTTGCTCCTCCTGTATAATACCACGTTGGCCGATACTTGCCATTAGTTTTATTTGCGAACAGCATAAATTTTTGTTCTATTGTAAGAAAGACGTAATCAACGGGAACTTGTAACCTAACATGAGCCTATCTGCTGTATCTCAGAGTATCCAGAAGATTTTGGGAAACAGGTACCTTCAATCGGAGACCACATACTCGTACCAACCGATATAGGTGTATACTTATGAGAGAGGATCGATTTATTGTCCCATCTGTTAGTTAATGGTCAGTAAGAAGAGTTTGAATGAAGCTTTTCTCACTTCAATACGATCCACTAGAATTTTATAATTCATAGCACGCTACTGCAAAGAACGACTCGGGCAATGGAGGCCCATTCTATTCACTGACTAGAGTATATGTCTCCATGTTAGTAAGTAATAGTCTCGTACTGTGAAGGTATGTCCATGCATGAGTTGGCATATCGCTTGATGGAAACAGATCTTATTTTCATACCTCTTGCAACCCGTTGCGTTTTCTTTCAAGATTCACGTTTTTATTCAAAACTGTGTTGGGGACGTAGGAGCCGAAAGGGCAGTCGAATCTCGATAGGATCTGAACCACGGCTATCTTAGAACCACGTTAATCGGACTTGGACATAAAAGAGTTGGACATAAACAAATAGTCTTGTGAAAAGATAAGCCAGCTTAAAAAATTCGCCTTCTGTGATCGCTGACGATTTGAGTCGATTTAGTTGCTCGGGAGTGTATAGTATAAATTAAACTGTGCGCGCACAAGAAACATTTGCATGCAAGCATATAAACGGCGATTAATTATATTAATCAAACTCAATTTACGGTGAGATAATTTTAATGTGGTTCTATTAATCCTACTCGCGGTCGACAAAAGATATATTATATATAAATTGTGGATGTAGATAATTTAATTTAACATTTATTTAATGTTCAAAATATAATTAATTTACTAATTTGATTAGGCACAATAATGTGTGTGTGTATTAAACACTGTAATTATCCAACATGTCTATAAGATATAATTTAAGAATTCAATCTCACTGTATAATCGATCGTGCCGCCATTTCGTTTTGCTATAGCTGCAAAATTATGATTTATATTGTTCGACTGATGGGTGCATGGGTAAAACCATTAAATGTTTTTATGATTTATAGCTGTTATATACATATCTTAAAACGTAACAGTATATAACATTTAAGTTATGCATTTCTATATATAGTATACATACATACATATATATAAACATAGAACTGTCGTTAAAAAGTCAGAGCGGTGTGAATTTCTACACAATTAAATTTAATATAGATTTTAAGATTAATGATTTGCGTACGATTGATGCTCGAAGCAACTAATCAACAACATCAGTTTACCTCTATATATGTATATATAGAGTGGAACTAGATTGATGCTTTCGGTAGATTATAAATTATCTAATAATCGCATGTCAATGTACAGGTACGAGATGCGATTTTTAACGCATATTTAAAAGAATTCGGTCCAAATTTTCGACATAAGGGAAGTGCATAACCTCACCGACCATATACATATATAATACGGTGTATTGTGCTTTAAGCTGTTCGTAGAACTTCATATATTAATTTCATTTGATTTATAGCATCCCGCATATACATACGTACAATAAGAACACAAAAATAGCGATTGCATATACAGACAGACTCGTACAATGTGCGAGTATCATCAGCATTTCGCCAACGTCTAGAACAAATAACGAAAAAAAAAATTCTTTAGCTAGGCTTGTTATTGTCATTGTTTAAAAAGGTTTTCTTACAATATATACATAACATAAGTACTCAAGGACATTTGATTATCTATATATACATATCGATAATACATACATTGCACATACATATATGAAAGCAAATATAAATTATGTTTCGTTAAAATAAATAATAAATAAATAAAAATAAAATTTAAGACTTGTAATAGACAGATTTACATTTAAGAAACATATTTAAAAAAAAATTATATTCATCTTTCTCCGCGTATCCCATACAAGAAACTAAATTACATACAATTTTTCCATATACAGGGGGTCAACTCTATACAGTACAAAAGACGACTCGTACGAACATCTATATAATATATAGAATTGTTAAAGGAATCGAACCAAAAGATCTGAATTTATGATAAAATATGATTATTTATCTCATGGTTAAGTTTTAAATAGAATTTATTTCGTAACTGAGACTTTTAAACACGAAGTTCGTGAATTATGTAAGATGTCTAGAATATCCTAGACAGACGATATGGGCATTAGGAAATTCAAAGTAGTTGAAACTTTGGCAGAATTATTTCTCATCTCTCTGTTGAAATCCCAATGACACAGACTCCTCCTATTAAGCGAAATGATGGCTCGTAAGCTATATAAGGATAACAAATCAAAAACTGAAAACTTTGCTAATCATCTGGCTGATTTGAAACCCAATGAGACCGAATCGTATATAATAATCAAAAATGGAAGCAACAATTATGGGGGTGGAATTCCTCTAATAACCTAGAAAGAAGTTATTATTAAAATAAAATTCAACCTGAAATCGGCAAATGCTCCTGGGTGTGACCTTTTTACGGGAGAAATTCTAAAGCAACCACCAAAGAAAGCTATCGCTAAACTACATAACTCACTTGCCTAATGCTGTCATTATATTACGGATGTGCCTTCTGCCTGGAAAGTTGCGGAATTTATTATGTTACCGAAACCAGGTAAACCGCCCAATAAAGCTAAATCGTACCGTCCGACATCCGTGCTTTCTATCATTTCAAATCTAATTGAGAGACTACTCCTCAAAAGAATGAAGAATAATGAAGAAAAAAGTATAGATACCAGAGCACCAATTTGGATTCAGATGCAAACATTCTACAATTGATCAGGTTCACAGAATTACAGATATTGTAGAAAAGACGTTAGAAGATAAACAAATTTGTTCCACTTTATTTCTGAATATGGCTTATCTGAAAGACTTTTTAGAGTAAGATAAGAAGATGAGTATTCTCGAGCCTTCTGAACCAAGTCCTACACCTACTATCTACAAATATCACTTGTCTTACCACATAAGCATAGCAACGTTTGCTGATGACACCACTATACTAGCAACATGCAAATTATGAAAGAGATTCGAAATTCGCCAGTGGGCCAAGCGATGGAAAATCAAACTTTAAATCTGGCCATGTCAACTTTACGCATAAATCATTGGTTAATTCACAGACAATCAGCTTAAACGATGTGATGGTGCCATACGAGAAATGGAAAGAGCATGTGAAGAAGAAACGAAAAGATCTTGATCTTAAATATATAGAGAATTGTACTGGCTAATTTGACGAAGATCAAAACTAATCATATGCAACAAAACACTAATTTACAATCAGGTTCTAAACCCGATCTGGCTATATGGCATTCAGCTTTGGGTTGTACTAGGAACACTAACATAACACTAAGATACATCAGAGTATATTCAATGCACCTTCAATGCACCGTACATTCGTAATAGTGATTTGCAACGACCCGTGAATCAAGGCTAATGGAACATGCCATTGAGCAAGCCTCTCGGTTACTGAACATTTGGTTAGGGAACTAGAAAGAACCAAGCCCTTCAAGCTCATTAGTATGTGAGCAGCTACCTACAAGCGAACAGGCACTGGTGCATCGGTGGAATTACACTGAACACATTATAGTTTAGTTTTTAGTATTTTAAAAAAAATCTCAGTTCAACCAGGGTACTGTAGTGTGGAAAGACTGTTTTGCTGGCGGGGAATATATACAACGTGATTCTCATGTCTGATAAATAAAGAAACGAAACCAAAATGCCAAGATCTTGTCAGCAATAACATTTTGTGATCTATAATTACCAGCCTGATGAAGTAAACGATGTTTGGGAAATATTAAAACTTGTCGATGCTGCTAAGCACATTTTCAGTACAGTAAAAACTAAGACCAAATGTTTGATGAGGAGTGTCAGCTTTCTATTGAGCAAGGAAATATAGCCCATAATCAAGCACAGACTCGATTTACAATCGCAAGAAAACATAAATCACTTCTTGCTAGGAGGACAGCTCACTGAATTTGTAGACTGGAGAAGCGTGAATGATGGAAGGATAAGGTATTAAAAGTACAACACCACTGCAATGAGTGCAATTTGCGTAGTTTCTTTGAAGGAGTAACCGGACTGCACCACGCGCTAAGATCTCGTTCAACTGCCATTCGGGACCAGGATGGAAACCTGTGTTAACGGCGATGCGGTACTCGATACATTGCGTAAACTGACTTACTTAACGTTCCACATGCATCACCAGATTTATTTAAATACCCTCAAATACAGACCGCAGAGATGTTCATTGAGGATCCATCCTATTATGAACTGACTATGGCCAGGTAGGGATTAAAGAAAAATCGTTTACCAAGAGTTGATTTTTGACTGTCTTTTTGACCTTATTCGATTGGTATGGCGGACATTATCGGTTACTTCCAAAGAGGATTCCATCCAAGTCGGTTAGTCACTGATCAAGTTTTATCGCTTCCAAGATTCTTGCCAAGTATTATGAAACATCTCGCAATCCGAAGTGTTATGAAATAGAGATGAGGATTTGTTGCTCTTTAACTAAGACAGTAGTAATAGGTTACACTTTTATACAAGTTAGCAAAGAAACGAACCATCAACTTTTGGGCAGAAACATTCTGGCTAACTTCACTGACTTATAAATGAGTAACAGATCATTTAGAAAAAATGTTATTATTCCACTCAAAACGAAGCAATTAGAAGAATAATAAATAACTATTACAACACGAAGCAGCAAAAATTAACAACGGACACAACATAATGTTGTGAGCCTATTATAATTCAACAGCAACACTTGAAATAATAAAGTGCAATTTTTCAAAAATAAAACACTGAGGTAAATATCTATGGAGACAGTATTTATAAAATTAACATAACCACCAAATATAATGGTAAGGACTTTTATAATAGCAGTGCCACTCATTTTATACATAACTCTCGCACTTAAAATGTTTAACCGTAAAACTGATGAATTTAACAGCGTCAGTCATAAGTATCTAACAGTGTTCTCAAATTTCGAGCTCAAAAATGTAAACATCAAAAACCAAAAGTAAACAAATGTTTAAATTGAATTAAAATTTTATTTTCGAAAATTCAAGTAGAAAAAGAAACAAAATTTTTGTCTTGCTCTGTTACACTTCAATTTACTATTATATAGTTAAACAAACTACCTATATAAAGAAATGATGTAGACTAGACTGGAATAAGGGAAAATAATTGTACCCTGGGTGAAATTCATTATTTCATTTAGCATTGATGTTACGATAATTAAATTCAATTCTATAAAACTAAGATCAAATACAAACATGAAATCGAATAAATGTTTTCAGGCCACTGCGATGAGTTTCATTCAGTTAGATTATTTATACAAAATTTATATACAAACGAAACATTTAAGGCTTTATTCCATGATAAAAATTGTTTGACAGTCAAAAAAGACGAAAAGAGAAAAACATTATAAATTTCTATTTAAGAGACAAGGACAAAGTCCTCATTAATAAATTTATTTATAGTACAACTTTATAACAGAACTTGTCGTTATAAAAACTTGTTTTTTAAATTTAATTAACTGTACGCTGCGAATTTCTAATAGTATGGGCGATCAATTTCAATCTAATTTGCATTTGGATCCGCGCATATAGACAACAAAACAAAATATGGGCTATTTGACACTTGACTATAAGATTGTTTGTGTGCGAAAATGAATTCTCGCCTTCCAAAAATTTTATGTAGAAGTGTGAGTGCAACTGTGATAAAAAATATTCGATTTAATACTTTTTATGGTAGTCACACTACACCAAGTATGACTGGGATGGCTTTTTGTTTCGGTTGCACAACTATAAAATATATATTTTTGTCTCATTTTAATAATTGCTGACAGTCAATTTTTCTCATGGAATAAACCTATATTCGATTTCATGTTTGTATTTGAACTTAGTTTTTTAGATTTGATTACATTTTATTTATCGTAATATCAATGCTAAAGGAATAAAAGAGATAATAAAATTCAAATATAGCTATTTCACCCAGGGTACAATTATTTCCCCTTATTTCAGTCTAGTCTACATCATTTCTCCATATAGTTTGTTTATCTGTATAATTGTTTTTTTTGGTTACACTGTAAATACAATTTTTTGCTCCCATTTATTTTTAAAGATTTCGTCTCCATAATTATTTACCTCAGTGATTTAAGTAGTGAATATCATGGATTTTCAACTAAAATATGGTTCACATCCCTAAAAATGTCAAAGTGCGTTTATTTCTCCTCACACCTTTATCAATTGTATTTATTATGTTTCGGTGTTCGCAATTAGTGCAACTAAATATTTTTTTATTGTGGAACCGTTAAATTAGTGAATAATTTGGTTTATTCGAGACGGTACAAAACATGAGTTCTTTTTAACAGTGTCAGAAATTTGATGGTTGAGTATATTTAACAGTGCCCAAATGTAGAGAAAGAGGATCTCTACATTTATCACTTAAGCCTGATTTCCATTATGAAAAATATACTGACAGTATAGTCAAAGAAGGATAAAAATATAATTTTTCTTAAAGTGCAAGAGAAATAAAAAACATTACCAATACAAAAATGTATTTAGTACTGAATAAATTGTTTTAGTTTGAAAAAATTATTATAGCAGTACTGATAAAATATATCAAGAGAAGTACTTTTATTCAGTACTGGAAAACAATTTTATAGGAAATATATATATGAATGTGAAATCGTTTCTAGGCAGTGAAGTCATATTTAAAAAGTGAAGATATTTCTTAAATATGAAGCATTTCATGGTAGTTTTTTTTATGGTCAATTCATAATTTTAACATAGTGAAAATAATGAGTAATTATGTTAAGTTTATTTTTTTATATTTTTGACTAATTTTTCAATAAGAAAACAAAATTAAAATTTATTGGTTATGTTATAAGCATTTGTCATAAAAAAAACAAAAAGTAAAAAACGACCTCTGTCAATCTAATGGGTTTTTTGATTTTTTTTTCTTTTGTTTTTCTCAGTTAAAAATACTGGCAGTATTTTTTTCATAATGGAAATCAGACTTTAGTTTAAGGATAAAAACAAGTGCCAAAGCTTTGGTAGTGATTTGTGAGTTTTGCAATTTGAGATAACGATTGATGAGACTGCGATGGTTGATTAAACCAGCCTTTTATGGTTGTACAACGAAACGAATATGGAAATACTGGATTCTATTTATTGGTATGAGATTGGTCAATACAAAAGTTATAAAAACGGACATAGTTACAATAAATGGAGTGATTTACTAAGGCCTTACAAACTTAACAGTATATTTAAAAACGAAATCTATAAGATTGGGTTATAATATTCTGCACGCATAATGGTGTCGGATTACAACGCAAATTAAAAATATCTTTCGCGTAAGATGGGTATGGGTCGGGAAAATAGGGCCACATCTTTATATACAGCATTCGTTGAGATGTTCCCTGAATTATAAACAAAAGAACGTACACAAGTTTTCTAACTGCCTAGGGATACCGGATAGTACATTTGAAGAAGATATTTTACGGTGGTATAAATAATTTATTGAAATTAAAATAAACTAATTATTTAATTACAATAATCTTTATTTATAATTACATTTTTAATCTTTTTACATTTTAAAAATACAAGTTATGCGGACGAAGGAACAGAAAAAACTCATTACAAAATCAATGAAAAACTAACGAACATTGTTTTTCAAAGTTAACTTGAATTATATAAAAAAACTATTTACATGAGTTGTATACTCAACTATTCATTTAAGGTGCCAGAAATTTAGATAATCAATCACAAATAAATTTAAGAGCGAGGTGTGAAGAAGCACCAAAATACCATGCGACACCACAAATACTCCCCTCCCAGAGAGATCGAAGATCTATCGACCAAGTATCAATCTGGTAGGAGCCCTGGATACACGACCTGACCTTGTAATATTTGTCGTTTTCTGTGACAAGTCGAATCGAACCCGTTTGCGAACTTTCGGCTCTTCATTAGAAAATTTAGGCCCGTCGGCTGAAATAATATGTTCTGATTCGTGAGTCGGTACAAGAAGGCCAGTCTGTACAGTTGTAGTGTCCGTATTCTGTGATTGATTGTCAGAGTAGCTTGGTTTAAGTCTGTCAATGGAAATTTTCGTATGCCGTCCGTTTAGGTCTAAAGTGTAAAATTTATCTGTACGGTCGATAACTAAAAACGGTCCAGTGTATGGTGGTTGTAAGGATTTGCGTACGGCATCCGTTCGTAAAAAAACATGCGAGCTAGTCAGAAGATCGTTACTGATGAAAATTTTATCCGAAGTATGTCGAGAAGCTGGTACAGGTCGAATTTCATCAAAGTGTCGTCTTAAATTAGTAATAAAGTCAGATTGTAAAATTTGATCGTTCGTAGCGTCTAAAAATGTTCCAGGAACTCGAGTCGTACATCCGTAAACTAGTTCAGCTGGAGTAGCTTTTAGTTCGTCACTGTAAGTCGTTCGTAATCCTAGTAAGATTGAGGGAAGAACACTAGTCCAATCAGATCGGTTGTAGCACATAATGGCAGATTTGATGACACGATGCCATCTTTCAATCATGCCGTTACATTTAGGATTGTAACTAGTTGTTCTCCTTCGTTCAAAACCGAGTAAGTTAGCCAGTTCGTGAAATAGTTGTGATTCGAATTGCATGCCTTGGTCCGTAACAATGGACTCTAGCACACCAAAGCGAGCTATCCAATGCGAATAGACAGCAAAAGCAACAGTTGCAGCAGTTATATCAGCCACTGGAATCACCTCGGGCCAGCGTGTGTATCTATCAATCAATGTAACGCAATACCGCTGATTATCAGAAACAGGCAACGGACCAATGATATCAAGGTGAATAATCGAAAAGCGTTGAGAAGTTAATTTGTAAGTACCAAGAGGAGATTTTGTATGACGAGAAACTTTAGCCTTTTGGCAAGCGACACAACTTTGAGCCATCTTCTGCACGTCTTTTTTAATTGATGGCCAGATTACATTCTGAGTCAAAAGTTTAATGGAAGCTTTGACGCCAGGATGAGACAGATTATGAAAAGCCTCGAAAACTTGTTTTCGGAAATTTAAGGGTATGAATGGCCTAGGTGTGTTACAAGAAGTATCGCAATAAATTAATTGTTTCGAATTGAAGGAAACGGGAAATTTCTCAAATTTGATAACAGAGTTACTCCTTAAAAGTTCTTGAAGTTCCTCATCATTGGTTTGAGCATCTGCGATGATAGCATAATCAATGCTTTCAGGGATAGAAATTTGATTAATGCGTGAAAGTGTATCTGCGACTACGTTGTCCAGACCAGAAATGTGTTGAATATCGGTCGTGAATTGACCAATGAAATCTAAGTGTCGAAATTGACGAGGAGATGCTTTTTCCAGTTTCTGATTAAAAGCGTAGATGAGTGGTTTATGATCGGTATAGAGCGTAAAAATACGACCTTCAAGAAGATGTCGAAAATGTTTTATACCCGAATAAGCCGCGAGAAGTTCACGATCATAAGCACTATATCTTTTTTGCGTATCATTGAGACGTACCGAAAAGAAACCGAGTGGTTTCCAAGTATCCGAAACAAGCTGCTGAACCACTGCTCCGATCGCAGAATCGGAAGCGTCAACCATGATGGCCAGAGGAGCTGATGATAATGGATGACAGAATAAAGTCGCGTCCGTAAGTTTCGTTTTACAATTTTCAAATGCTTCAGTAGCCGCAACTGACCATTTAATTGGAACTTGACTGTTCTTAGTATACCCTTTCAGGTAATCATTCAACAATTCCTGGTCCGCAGCAGCACCAGGAATGAAGCGGCGATAAAAGTTTATCATGCCTAAAAACCGTTTCAGTTGTTTAACAGTCAGTGGTCGTTCGAAATTTTTGATGACTTGAACCCGTTCATGTGACGGTAATAAACCTTGTCCAGTTACCAAATGGCCTAAAAAGGTAATTTTCGTTTTTGCAAAAACACATTTGTCAACATTAATTACTAGTCCGTATTCCTCTAATTTAGTAAAAGTCAATTTAATATGTTCGAGATGTTCGTCATAATTTCGAGAGGCAATGAGCACATCGTCCAAATAAACAAAGCAGAAATCCAGACCGCGTAGTGCTGCATGCATAAGCCTTTGGAACGACTGTGCTGCATTCCTCAGGCCGAAAGTCATTCTGCAAAATTCAAAAAGTCCAAAAGGTGTCGAAATTGCTGTCTTCGGAATGTCTGCCGGTTCAATGGGAATTTGATGGTAGGCCTGGACAAGATCTATTGTTGTAAATATAGTGCAACCCTCGAGTCGTTGCGTAAAATCTTGTATGTGTGGTATTGGGTACCTGTCTAGAATTGTGACTTTATTAAGCGCTCGAAAGTCTCCACAAGGTCTCCACTCTCCATTCTTTTTAGGGACCATATGCAATGGACTTGACCAAGGGCTGCTACTAGGTCGACAAATCCCGAGTTTCATCATTTTTTCGAATTCTGTCTTCGCGATAATGAATTTGTCTGGTGCTAGTCGTCGTGGTCTGCATGCAACCGGTGGTCCGTTCGTTTCTATTTTATGAGTCACGTCATGTTTTAAAGAATCAATGTTTATGTTACCATGAATGACTGTTGAAAATTTTGAAACAACGTTGAAAACTCCTGGATCCATTGCTGACCTGTCGATCCTAGATACAGTAGTTTGGTCAGAGCTGGAAGTAGTACCGGTTGTATACAACGAGGTTAGCGGATCAAAAAGTCTTTGCTTCTGTATATCAACCAGTAGACCAGTTTTACACAAAAAATCCGCGCCGATAATAGGCATCGACACGTCAGCAACAATAAACTCCCAGGTGAATTCGCGGCGCAGTCCAATGTCTAGTCTTAAAAATTTTGTCCCGTAAGCGTCAACCGAAGAACCGTTCGCTGCAAACAACTTGAAGGATGGATCGACCTTTGGGTTCCGAACAAAACGGGCTGGCAATACAGAGACATCTGCGCCTGTGTCTATTAAAAAATGTGTCTGAAGAAAAATTTCGAAAATTAAAAGGCGGTTAGTTTTAGTAATGTCATTACACCCCGCCACTTGTGAATGACAATTTAGTTTTTTGGAACATTGCTATCGGATAACTTGTTTTAATTGGTTAGTCCCAATAAAAATCGAATGTTACTCTACTTTGGCCTTAACATGCTCTTTCCATTTAGGCTTAGCATCAAGATATTTAGCTGTGTTTGCATTAAGAATAACTTGAGAGTTAATACGAATGGGTATCCGTTTAACTTTCCTATTAGTAAAATTAGTATGAACAGATTTTGATGGCACCAGCACACTTCCTTGAGGTACTCCTGCTGATATTTTCTTTAACTCTGAGTATTCGTCTTCATATTTAACTCGAAAGTGTCGATCGGCGATATACGATTTCAATACCAAATAGAATTATTTGGGAAAATCACGGTTCAATTTATATTCTAAGCCTTGATGCTATACTTTATCAAAGGCATGGGCTACATCCAAGAAAATAGTCGAAGAAATCTGCTTCCGCTCCAGCACTTCTTCGATTAAGTTTGTAATTCTGTGCACCTGTTGAACAATTGAGTGGTTTCCTCTGAATCCAAATTGGTGGGATGGAATTAAATTTCTTTCTTCTATTATTTCTTTCAGTCTCTTGAGAAATAATTTTTCGAATAGCTTTGAAATCGTTGGGAGCAAATAATTCGGTCTATATGAGTTTTTACTGTTGGGTGGCTTGTTTGGCTTAGGTAGCATAATTACCTCGGCCACATTCCATTGAGATCTATAATATGAAGCAGCTTTTGCAAGCCCTTTTTGGGGAGTTCTTTAACAATCTGCCCCGTAATTAGATCATAACCGGGACTCTTCTTTGCGCTTAGGTTGTTATTGATTTCCTCTTTCAATTCTGGTAATTTTATAGGTCGAATGCTCTTCAGATTGCTTTTTGTAGCTGAAGCTATATTTTCTTCTGCTGTTTGCCTCGAGAGCGGTTGAAATATGCGTTCAAGATGTTCTGCAAATAAGTCTGTTTTTTGTTTCGGCACTTTTGGCCTATGGTCGAACATCTCTGCGATCTGTATTTGAGGGTATTCAAACACAGCTTGTGATACATGTGGAACATTAAGTAAATCAGAAAAATTTTCACACAATGTATCGAGTACCGCATAGACGCTAACACAAAGGTTTCCATCCTGGTCCCGAATGGCAGTTGACCGAGATCTTAAGGTATGGTGCAATTCGGTGATTCCTTTAAAGAAACCACTTGAATTGTGCTCATTGCTGAGTTGTTGTACTCTTAAGACCTTAGCCTTCCACCATTCTCGCTTCTTCCATCTACAAATTTGTTTAGCTGTCCTCCTAGCAAGAACTGCTTTATTTTTCCTTGCGATTGTAAACCGAGTCTGCGCTTCATTATAGGCTATATTTCCTTGCTCAACAGCAAGGCGACACTCCTCATCAAACCAATCATTTTTGGACTTAGTTTTCACTATACCAAGAGTGTGCTGGGCAGCATCGACAACCGAGGTTTTCAATACTTCCCAGACACTGTTCACATCATCAGATTGTTAATTGGATCGTAAAATGCTATTGCTGACAATATCTTGATATTTTCGTTGCGTTTCTTCATTTATCAGACCTTCACAGGAGAATCGCGTTGTATATTCTCCTGTCCTCCCTGAATTGTACGAAAATTTCCATCGTAGCTTTGCAGCAACCATAAAATGGTCACTGCCTACGAATTTTGTTGACGACCGATACGATTTCACGTCTTGGACAACCCAAGCCCGCCCTTTTGAAATCAACACATGGTCAATCTGGCTTCGGAATGTTTTACGTGGATGTGTCTATGTTTCTAAATAGATTTTTTTGTGAGGAAAGAATGTACTTGCCACTTTCAGATCATGTGCGATCGCAAAGTACACCATTCTTTCCCCATTCTCGGTTGTAGTTTCGTGTTGGGAGTACGGACCTGCCAGCTCTAGCATTAAAGTCACCAATTTGACAACGTGCTCCGGTATAGAAGATTATCCAGATTATTGTAAAATGAGTCTTTATCCTGGGATTGGCTTACATCAGTGGGCGCATGTATACAGACAATTGACAGGTTGGCTAATCTCATGTGCAAGCGAAGCTACACATTCGATTATCGACTGCTTGAAAGTCCAATACAGCCTTTTTTAACTGTGGCCCAATGAGAAATCCAACCACAAGATTTCCGAGGTTATCTCCACTGTGTAGCAACGTATAGCCTTGGGACACATGGTCTCCACTTTTAGGCCATCGAGTTTTAGGAGAGCTACGAGTTCCAGCCGATACTCTTTCATGCATGTGATAAGGCCGTCCAACGCGCCAGGTTTCTTAATGACTGCACGTTCCACGTGTCGATCCTTAATCTCGTGTCCGGGTACTTAAGCGGGGGTTCCTTTTTTAATTGTTTTGGCGGTATCCGATTTTTTAATTTTGTTGACATTTTTAACATTTTCATTTTTTTTACGGATGCGGGTCGTCAGCCAGATTTAGTCACCTCCTACGACATGCTCTTTATACTGTGGTGGTATTCTATGGGTCTCATGTTTCGTTCGTAATATTTACGAAACACGAATGCTCCCAACCACAGGGCCCAAGCAATTTTTTACTTTGCGGGGATCAATAACTTTACCAGGTTTTTCTTGCCTTTCTTTGATTAGTTCCCTAATCTCGATAGGATAAATAGTACTTTTGCGTTTTACATTTCTAGGTGTTGGTGTACTTTCCCATGCAGTTTGTTGTATATGTATTGTTAATGAACAGCTCCAGCTCATGCTCCACATACTGGTGTTTTTATAGATACTGCTACGTTTGTGTTGTCTTCAATCAGTTTCCGAAAGGTCCCAATTAGTTTGATCATTTTTTAACCGTGCGCTGTATGGTCTTTTGATTACTGTGGCACTTATGATCATTAATACTGGTATGTGATCAGATGAAAGATCATCGCGATCTCCAATGAGTATATAATTTTTAAATATCCCTTTAGTCACATAAAAATCTATGAGATCCGGTAGTTTGTTATTATCTGTGGGCCAGTACGTTGGTTTACCACCAGAATGGAACTCGCAGTTCCACACAAACTTAAAACGTTATAACGATTGTTCTTGAGTTGATGGACATAATGTAAACACTGTAATGTAAGAAATCAGTCCCACACTATTTTGACATATATTTGATGAAATAACCTTGTAATTTCACTCAAGACAAGTTCCACTCAAAATGAAGATACCATATAATTTGAAAAAACAAAGCAGAACATCCGTACATAATTAAATCGCCTTTTTTATGCAAAAATACATTATATTGCATTCTCGTCAGCCAAGAGCCCTGTACGTGTATGTTTGTTACAAAAACGTATGATTTGGGGTTTCGATTTAAAATAAATAAAAATAAAGAAATTTGAAAAGAAAAAGCTTAAAGAAACATAAAAATTATAATAACCATGTTATGTTCTCTTCCTCTACCATATCCAATTTTAGCAAGAATCAAGAAACTGCTAAACGAATGTACAAAAATACAATGATCTTAACATCTTAAATATATAAGAATATGTATAATAATAAACAACGAAAAGGAATTCGTCTGTATAATATTTGCAACAACGCTATATAATCTTATTTATAACATTTTTTATTTTTTATTTTGTTGTCTTCAAAAATAAAAACGAAACGCGAAGCAACAAAAAGCTAAACTAAAAAATGAAAGAGAAAAAAATGCAAACAACAAAGAAGAAGAAATCAAAATTGCAAACAACAAAATCTTCTTCGATTTTTAGAAGAAAATAAAAAATAAAAAAAATTATTAAAGCCAATAGAATTGATTGTTTTCTCAATTAAATTGGATATTTCTGAGAACTGAACGAATTTATTTACGTTTCGAAATGATCTAAATAGCAGTTTCACGATTTATATGAATACGTTTCGATACGGTACAATACTCATAATATTACTATTTTTCTGTATATAACTCGATCGGCCACCTCTAGTCGACCCGGCACATTTATAATGTTCGACGAATGTCAATGTACTCGAATTCAATCACTTCGCCGTAATTATACATTCAACGAATAGCAAAACCAAAAAAAAAACCTGACTACTGTTCTATTATCGACCTGTCGGTTCCGATCGTATAAATAGCTGTCCAAATTCAAATGGATCGATTATTGAAGATCTGGTTGTTGGGTACATAATATACAAAGCCTTATCTCGCTTAATTTGATCTCAAACCATTTTTTTTTTTTTTTGCTCAACTATTTCGAGATATTGAATTGATTTTTTCAGGTGATAAAATTCAATTAAAAACTACACACATATATGTATGTAAATTATTTGAATTTTTAGCGAAAATTGAAATGACAACTGAATAATGTATGTAATGATGTACATATGAATAAGTAGAAAAATAAGTACCGAGTACATAAGATGCATGTTGATGGCACAAAGAAATACAAAACTAACAATTTTTTGGTTTTTTTTTTTTAGATAAAATGTCGTGAACATTTTTTTCCACTAATAGGTAATTATATAGATTTAATAATGTCACATTTATGCGCGATGCATAGATCTGAACATTCTGCAATCGTAACGATTAAATTGGTGGCGGCAGTTTGATTTCATTTCAATGTAGTCGATTCGATGTTCCGTATATTCAGCATTCTTGAACAATGTATGTGAATTAAGCTCGGAAAATCATCCCAAAAATACTTCTAAAGGGTGATACAATAAGAGTTTTTTTTAAATCAATTTAATAAATTGACTGGCTCTTAGATTATTCATCGAATCAAGATCTTGGAGGCCGATTCCAGATCCCTTTCCTTATATAATGTTCTCAGTAGTTTTCTTTCACTAAATCGATGGTTTAGCCTGCTGTGTGGCACGTTGCACCATCGTCCATCCTGTTGAAACCACAAGTCGGATAAATATGGTCCGATGTTGCCACCTAGTGCATTTTACAGAATGCATTGGAAGCTCTTGAATCTCTTCTGGCTGTTCATCAGCCCAAATATAACAATTTGTTTCTTGACGTAAACCAATTCGATGACGCAATGAAAGGTCAACCGGCTTCAATTCTTGAACAAGCTGTATTTTGTATGCCTTCAAACCAAGATCTCTCTTCAAAATACGTTACAATGTGCCATATGAGAGACCCATAGCTTGAGAATATCCTATAGTGAAAAGTGGTGCGAAATATATTGATTGTTGCGAATTGTGTGTTCAGTTGGACGATTATGAACACCATAAAATGATCGAAAAGCACGAAAGCAATTTTTAACTGAAAAATGTTGGTCTCCGTGGTTCTATTCATGGTGAAATGTCAATGAATACTGAACTCAAATGTCATATGAACATGACAGTGGGCATGCATGAAACTCAATGAGAATCCCAATTGGAAAAAGTACATCCTAGTGGATCACTCTTTAGTTAAGCATGTTAACTTCACATGAATCGAGTATTCCATCCCAGAAAAAAATTAAATTTGCATCTGGAAACACTTTTCTATCAATTTTTAATAAATAAATAGAAGGTTAAGATATTCCGATACCTGTCTCCTGAGAACATAGCGGCCGGAAATGATTCTTTTTGTTTTGAGTTAGTCGTGATTCGAACCAACTCTAGTGAATATAACAGAACTACCGTGAAACGATTAGTATGTGGCTAATACATACTCAGTTGATCTGGCAGGGTACCAATATGATTTTAGAAGGGATACTTCAATAGTGGATTCGATTTTATAAGAGGTAAATACGGCACAAGAGCCGAAATCTGGTTTAAATTAGTTTCGTGACAACAATGCTGTGCAGTAGCACTGATTAACAATCTCATCTGTAATATCTATTACAAGTAGCGATGCATCTCTATAACTGGTGGGCGGGTCAGCAACTTAACACAGAGAGGACATTGTAGAAATTACGATCAGAACGATACGACACATTTAACAACGGTTAAATTCTGATCGCTTGGAGTCAGCAAAACATAAGACAGAAGCAGTTCTAATTACTATGCCAGAAGCTTTGTAAAAGCTGAGTAAAAGTCACCCTATTGTATGGCACACCAATTAGGGTCAATGTAGTAGAACCAAAGACGTATAGGGAACCATTTGTGGTCTACTAGGTTCTCAGGAGACAGGTACCGAAATATCTAAACTTATAGAATTGTAAATGGAACTATTTGAATGCAGCTCGATTGTGTCAACAGCATCCACCGGAGGCTATTGGCATATTCAAGCAACATTATAACTGAACAAAACCGTTGACCTGACCACCACTCCAAGAATTATTGGAACTATTTTAGAATAATACTCTAAATAATTTTAATGTTAACAAATAATGCGGTTATTAGGTAACCCCATCATCAAGGTATAGCCACTACCTTCATTATCATACGTGTAAGGAAAATGAACAGATTTCTTATGACAGATTGTTAGGGAATGGTGTACAAATAACTATAGAATGCAACTGAAGCTCCAAATGAACCGCCTTAGTATATATACTTCCATTATACACAACGGTCACCGGGCCAAAAAACATGAGAAAAAAACTGGCAGCGTGGTTGTCAGTAAGAATTTGCGTAGAGTGGTGCTCTGAAAATTGCAGTAATTTCCGCCTGAAAATCAGTAGCATGCCCACCAAGGGAGTTAGACAATTTATACTCAAGATATAGCATGTATAACCCAGTACCAGCCAGATTATAGTATACTGATCCTTCAGTAAAGATCATCATATACCCACTTCCCTCCATATTTGACAGTGCTCAGAAAGACTAAATTGAATGTCTCCGTTTTGTAGACGATCCAAAGATACATAACCACCACAAGAACTGAAGTGAGTGTAGTATGCATAGCTCCTTCAATACCCAGATAAACAAGTTTCTAAAATCGATTTATTGGTTTGCCTCTAACCCCACTCAATATTCTAGACCACTAAATAAGTATGGCAAACGATATTATGGGTCTCATAACCGAAATGTATCCCCGTAACCCCATGATTTACCAAATGACTGGTTGGATTTCCTATAAATGTTAATGCTTTCTTGCATTCCTTGAAAAAGTGTGGTCTCCATGCCATGCCATGTCTTTCAGCTGCAGAGATCATGGAGTGCTGTTTCAAACTATTAAACTTTCTAGTATGTGTGTTGTTACACTCAAGTATGGGATTTTCTTACCTATACCAACCAATCGCTCCAAACATTTAAGAAAAAACGGACAGTCATATAGGTCGAACACTATTTTTGTTTGGTCTCGCCTAGGCCTTCCATCATCGGCATAAACACTACCTTCATGATCTTGAAACGTATTTCAGGGCGAAAGTGGCTCTGAACATATGTGCAAAGTGGTCTAGGATGATTTCCATTCATTTCTGTAAGTGACCCAGAAACTTCCCGTCTGAAACTGGTGTTTTATATTTCCAGAGGGAACCAATTCTTCATCGGATTCTATCTTTTGTCAACACTTTTCCAATCACTGAAACTTGATAATTGGTGTAGGAATTATCATCTACTTTATTAGAATTCTTTCGGCAAAATGAGTTTTTAAATTTGATTCGTAAAAAATAAATAATCTATGGCTTAGAGGCCGTAAACGGCCCTTACCGCGTCTCAACTGGGACCTTATAAACCATTTTTTTTAACGATTGGTGTACATTGTATGGTCAGCTCAAGGAATGTTTTATACACACAAACGCGTTTTTATGTCATCCGGTTGCATGTTAATTTTTGGTCAACGGCGGGAATCGAACCCCGATTCCCGATTATGCATCTCTTAACGGTCGTCGTAAGGCTATACACTTCATCCCGGAAAAATCACCATTTCGTTTTTTTTCACTTCAGATACATTTCTTGTATTTGCTTTGTGAGGATTTGTACAAGCCCGAATCTTCGGTTATACCGATTTTCATGGCTTTGTTGTCTGTTTCTTTCATCAAATTCAAATTTTGCTTTCGTTCCCAGTTCCCTGGTACCACCATAGTGTTCCAGTTATTTTGCTTAACCACACTTTCTGATTTTCAGATCTGTAGATAGAAGTGACTGGTTGAGATGGAGTCTACAAAGTCAGTGTTTCTTGGTTTCCTAAATCCTCTAATTTCAGATTTATCGATGGTTAGAGAGAAGCAGATATATCAGTGATGAGAGAGAATAACGTCATCTTAAACCTTCCCAATAATATCAACTAATTCCAGCATTGCGGATATCAAAAAGGTAAGTCTATTGCCCACATTCAAGATGACTAGGTCAAACGCAGATAGGTCTTCCAGAAGGAAATTGCTGCATTTCCAGTAAACGTAAAATGCTTTACTACATTTAAACCGTTAGATGACACAATTTTATCGAATCGATTTATCTAATCTACAGTAAAACAAACAATTATCAATTTTAAACAAATAATTTAACAAAATAAACAAAATTTTAAACAAAACTTAAGATCGCGCTTCGGTCCCAAATGTTTACAATGTATTAAGAGTTAAATAAGTAAATTGGCTATTCTCGACACGAATATTGTAATTTATCCAAGTGTTTTAATATTTACCTATAACTTAATGGTTCTATCGGAGTCTATCATTTTTATACATACATTTGTACGCAAATTACCGATGATGAATAATAATTTAACTTATCGACCGGAACTTGATGTTGATTTTTTTCTGTTGCTTTAATCATTTTATTATAAGAATGGTTGGATGAAATGTATGTATACAAAATTATTTATTACCTTTTTTGTAGAATAGGCAATTAAGAGATTTACTACATTTAGCTGTTTCTTTAATCCAGTGACGTACATTTTGATTTTTTCTATCCACCGATAACGTGACCACGTTTTATGATGGTCGAAATGATGAAGGTGCTGCAAAAAGAATTAATTCTATATTTATTGTGAATCCAATCGAATCACAGCTTACCATTAAAACATTTATATTACCGCACGAAAACAGTTTTTATTCCAATTTTGAAACTTCTATTTTAACAGAATCTTCCATGAAACCGTTATCTTAAACTTTTTTAAGACAGTAAACCGAAAATAACACGATATATATATATATATATATATATATATATATATATATATATATATATATATATATATATATATATATATATATATAATATACCTAGCGTACATTTATTTATGATGAATTACATCATGGTGCAGCTTTATTCTCGTCTACGTACTCTCATCTATCGTAATTAAATTTAGATGAGGTGATTACCGTCATCACGAGGGTAATATATGTATATACAAGCAATTAATCTTAACTAAATTAATTTCTAGAAATTTTAATGCAAGAAATTGCCGAATATATACAGTGTATAACAGAACTCAAGTTTTAACTACATTTTTATTTAGATGTGGAATTAGAAAGAGATTTTGTGAATATAAAGAGGAGGAAACCAAAGAAGCATTTTGACATTTTATTTCGAGATAATCGAATAAAGATAATGTTTCATCGTCTTAAATATGTATCCCGTTTGAAAATTAAAATTGTATTTAAATTGCGGATATTAGTGACATTATCAATTAAAATTTATGTGATGTGATTTCTCCAAATGGAGAGACAACATCTTCTATAATTGCAAAGTTGTTACATTTTTTTTATACTGTACACGTATGACTAGGTAGATTATGCGGTCGTATACGTTGAAAAGAATGTTGTTGGAGCTTAGCAAATCGTTAAACAGTTCACACACATTGTAAGTACACGTTTTTCACATTTCAAAATATATAGGGAGGTCCACGAACTCTCTTAGCAAAATTCGTATTTATTGTAAATAGTTTTAAGTATTATGATGTAGGAACGTGTTGTAAATAGACTGATAGCAGAAAGTTTGAATATTAGATCCGTACTTAAAACGTATTAAAATGCGTATAAAAGCAAAGGTACTAAAGGCATGTTCTAGAGTGCGGACGCACAAAGCTCAAAGTCCAGCCAATGTCATAAATATAGCGTAGACACATTACGCTTAAATTTAGATATTTACTACGAAATGTATACTGGGTGCTTAAAGGAAGGACCTTTCCTTAACCAATGTGAGGAGCAGAAGCTGGTAATAATGATACGAATTGTATGTAGCCGACTACAGGAGACTATTGTAGCAAGGACAGGATGCGATTAAATATGTGGTAGTTATAGCGCAATAAGCGTTATCTGGATCATGATGGTTGCTTGGCAGCAAGAAATATTGTTCATATATAGACTTAAAGAATGCCTTCAATGCACTTACCCGCATGGACAATGAAGTATAAAACAGGTGATGGGACAAAACTATGTGTGATAGCTGACGGAATTCTATAAGGGTCCATTCGAGAAGTAACCGCAAAACACAGGGAAGAAATCGTGGAAATTTAAGTATAGCAGAACATAAGACAGAAGCAGTCCTAATTACTAGCTAGAAAGTGTTGGATAGCATACATAACGTTAGAGGTTTATGCCCAAAACATATCACCCAATCGGCCATTAGGAACCTAGAAATAATGATTGATGAACACAGCATTGGTATGGATAATGCCGAAAACAAGCGGAGTTCGACAAATCAGAAAAGCCGTGCTAGTTAGTGTATAGTTACATCCACAGCGATATATGTATGACACAACATTTTGGGATTAAGTGCAGTATGCGCATACCGAACGGTATCGGATGACGCTGCCTGTGTTTTTGCGAAAATGCAACACATAGATTGACTACTGTCTAAGAAACGTCAACTTATATATCTAAGACGTGGTCCAATGGAACTAATACAAAAGATTCACAGAATAACACAGTGCGAGAACATGACGGAGACGAGGAGATGACCCGACCAAAAATAACATGGCGAGATGAATTATTATATTAAACCATGTTCCTATCTGAACATGGAAGCTTAGAGCGTACCTATTCACGGGTTTGGAAGGAGTTGAGATGGTTCGGAAGAAGCAGAAACGCGACGTGAACCGGGTTTATAGTTGAGCCAGCATTGTGAAGCCATAGTCCCATGGGGCCCAAGAACAAAGGGTTTATTTACTAAAAACCCGACACTCGCATGTTTTTTGATGGTCTACTTGGGATGTCGATCGAATATTTCCCCCTCCACCACAAACAACACAGTCGTATTATGTTAAATGAATCATAACGACATTATGTCGAAATTTGTAAAACAGTACCGATGTTTGTGAGGCAAAGGATGACCCATCTAACGTTTCAAATTCAATTTGGCTCTAAATTCAAAGACGAATGAATATTTTTCAAAACGGAATACCTTCATTACGCCGGTTGTAGCTTAATGGTTAAGAAAGTTTTTCATCACGCCGCGGTCCTCGAGTTCGATTCTCGCCGTTGTATTCAAAAATGAACATGTACCTGATGATAAAAATATTCGTTGGGCTGACCACCTATAATGTAAGGTCTCAGTTGAGACTATTGTTATACCTTCATAACGGCTGATTATTCGATCCCCGAGACAGTGTGCAGAAAGTCGATTCTGCACACAGCATAGTAGCCAGTCCTGTTGAAATAAAATATTACGTATGTCCTTGAAATTTTGATAACAAAAAGTCACTTTCCACTGCTCGGTTACGCTCCTCATTTACTGTATATAAGGACGGCTTCAATCTTATTTTTGATAAAAATGGATCAATGATGCCGATTCAACCAAACGGTTTCTCCATTGTTACATGTGGATTCTCTGATCCCCAAAATGCGGCATAGCCTCCGAGGTAAAAAAATTTTGTATATACTTTCATACCGAGGTGTTTATGCAAAAAAATTCATCACAGAACTACGTGAAATGTTTTTTTTTTGTGCATAATGGAGCTCGAGTTGACGTTGATAGATACTCAGACACAATCCGAGCAACAGCTGCACGTAAAGTTTTTCAACAATCTGACTCCATCAGTTTCGATAATGAGCCTGCTTTCTTTTCGATTGTAAGAATAAGAAGATGTTAGATCGCTTTCTATGCCGTGTTGCTATCGTTGCTGTAAGCGACCTCTTCACCTATTGAATGTTGGCTTTCCTTTTAAAAATTGGTGGACCATTCGCTCCGGATTGGCACTAATGATTAATTTTATTTACGATATCAGAAATTCGCATACAATTTCTGTCGCATACAATGCCATCAACGTAGCGTTTTTTTTTCGATTGCTAGAACCATCCTTTGTACTCATACGTCAGATCCAACTATCACATCTACACATGACAATGGGTCATTTCAAAATAATGTACAATTTAGCGTTTCACTATTTAGCCTTCTTTATACAAATTAATTTAGTTGTCCTCCTATAAGAAGAACGACTTTATATTATACTTGCGATTGTAAACCGAGTTTGTGCTTCATTATGGACTATCTTTGGTTGTTCAATAAAAAGACGCCACCTACAAAATTAGGATTAATTTTCACTATACCGAGAGCAGGTTGCCGGCATCGACAACAGCCTATGTTCCCAGTCAATACTTACCAGACAGTGTTCAAATCATCAGACTGGTAATTCGATCACAAAATGCTATTGCTGACATGATCATGATATTTTCGTTGCATTACTTGATCTATCAGATCTTTACAGGAAAACCGCGTTGTATATTCCCCTCGTCTCTGATTTTCCATCGTAGCTTTGAGACCGTCACGATCTTATGTTTTAGGCAACGCTACCCCATTCGAATTTGAAATCCACACATGGTCAAATTGATTTCAAATGTTTTTTATAGATGTATCCATGTTTTTAAATGGACGATATTGTGAGGAAACAATGTACTTACCAATTTGACCTCATACTCTTGACCTAACAAAGTGCAACATTTTTTATATATTATACAAAAGTCGGTTTGATTTCTACCAGCTCTAGCACAATTGTAAAATTAGTCTTAATCATGGGGTAAGTGGATGTACAAGGAAGATTGGTAGGCTGGCTACTATCATTTACAAGTGTAGATTACATGTTCGATTATCTCAGCTGGTTGGAAATCCGACGGAGTCCTTTCACCTATGGCCCAATGAGAACTCCAAGATTTCAAAGGCACGAGGGCAAATCAATATATTCGTAGCATCGGTAAATTTTCGGCCCCCCATTTTTTTTTTTTTTAAATTGGAAACACAAAAAAACACACTAGGAGCCAAATCTGGATTATAGGGTGGGTGAGGGATTTCTTTAAAGCCGCATTCACGCAGAGCAGATTGTGCAATTTCAGCCTTATGATTTTTTTCTGTTCCGAGGTTAGCAAACGGGAACCCATTTTGCACTTACTACTGAAAGATGAATATGATCTTATACAGGATTGTAAATGTGGTACCAAAAAAGCCTGAGACTCTCGGTAATTCACGGCGGCCCTCTAATACAAGAACTTCTGCCAAAATAAAGTTTTCATGCGTGATGACGTCCTGTAGTCTTCCCTGGCGTTCAACGTCTTCTAGCGATTCTCTACCACTTTTAACAATAATTTAACTCACTTCGTTATTGTAGAATATTTCAATTTTATTCATTTTCTATTTTTGTCTAAACACGTGTTGCAAAATTGACGTCCAGAAATAAATTAAACAAAATAAAACAAAAGTAGTTTCTAGATGTTCCTTGTACATGAAAAATAAAAACAAAAAATAAATATGGTTTTCCCTTTCACTCCATAATTATATACCAATACTACGAATATATTGATTTGCGCTCCTAAATCCTTGAGACACATGTTCTCCACTTTAGGGTTATCAGGTTTCTTGGAGGTATGAGTTTCAGTATCTGATATATTTTGATGTTGTTGACATTTCTGTGAACAAACAAATCGATGTTTTTACGGATTCGGATCGTCCGCCCAGCGATTCAATCAAATTTAATCGCCTCCTACGACAGATCAAGCCAGATTACAAAGTTAATTTATTGAGAATTTCTTGCAATCTATAACAAAAGAGTTGGAAAATTATTTTCACATTGACTAAACGCAAATCAGCCTGAATCGAAATGATTGTCGAGGTTATGAAAGCAAATTAAACTAATTATGGATTACTGTTTGCGATTTGTCTTATCATCTTAACTTGATTTGGAGTATATGTTCTTCTTTTGTATATCATTTTATATCCATCAAATTGATAATCTTGAGGAATCTAAAAATTCCTGACTATGTAATGAACAATAGAAAATTTACCATATCTCAACTTGTATCTTTTGACTTCTTTATGTATATCTTTGAATATGTATAACCACATGTAGGCAAAATACATGAATCGTTATCTACCAATAAACGATTTATATTGAATGACAGTTATGAAATAGCAACTGATGTCATCATCGTAAGACTACAGCATTTAGAAAAGCAAATATATGTAGATGTATATAACCATCGCACAGTTGAATTTCATTCAAAGCCCATTACACGATGCCATGACTAATCACATTTTGTTCGATTGATTTTTCTACAGCCATAATGTACGTTCAATTCAAGGTCTTTTCATATAAGATCACTATATACACAATACATTTAATTACAAAAACAAAATTGTTAAAAAATATGTACACATGTGTTGTGATTAACTCGGGTCACTGAACTTATATACGAGTGAGTATGTTGTTATGTGTACAGGATAATATAAATCGCAACATCTTTGTTTAGTCGTGTAATCGGACATTCCTTCTACGTATGTGTATATTGATCCTATAACGATAACCTTGACCTAACCTGACCATTATATACATAATATATAATTATACAATATAGTCTTTAAGTTGATTGACTTGATAAGTTCTCGATACTATCGCAATGAATTATTTAACGTAAATCAAAACAAACAGAAAGCAACAAAATAAATAAAATTTGTAATTTTAATTAGTTAAGAGATTCAATTAATTCCACGACTTTAAAGTAGAATCATTAATTTTTCTACAAGCGAATATATACATACATACATATCGTATATAAGAACATGTTATTATGAACATATGCATAATTTATATTTACAGTGTTGGACAAAACTAAACCGCGGGCGCCATATATTCATACTCGCAAACATGGATTTTATGAACCATTTTTGACCAGCCCCAGCATATCAATTACATAATATATGTAATAAAAGATTTATTTCATTGGCTATTTTGAACAAATTAAAAATAAGCCCGTCACTCAGGCTGGATTGGTCCATTGTGCCATCCCAAACGTTAGAAATCTGTTTATTCTTGACCCCAAGATATCCGGTATCCTCAAAGTCGTCAGTTGATCCTCAAATAGGTATCGTGATCCAAATCAGTGCAGGCCACCAATAGCCAGTATAAGCCGTTAGAAAATGACAAAATTGGTTTTCCTCGCACTTTTATAGTTCAACAAAAGCTCTTGAGAAAAATTTTTTCCTTATAGATAAACTCTCTTATTAATTTAAGCGTCTTTAGAACGTTTCAGTAAAATATGTATCTCAAGAGTACAACCATGATATACATCAACCATGGTATATGTTCTATGAATTGCATGCTTAAGGTACAGCAGAACACATATAACCTTAGATAAGAAGGTATAGGTTTTTATTTCACTGGCCTATCCGGTAACAGCATATCAAACAGAGAGATCTGTTAGAACTCTAGAGATAACTTAGAAATGATGGCGTCTGAGAATGTCTAAACTTAGAATAAGTGGATTATCAATGTTTAATGTTTGTAGAGATTGGTGTCAATTTTTGAAGAAACAATCATGATACGAGGGAAGTAAAAACAGTTCACTTAGTAGGCGACTCTTAAATTTTTTTTTTAAAAACCAAAAATACCAATTCCTTTGCAATTGTTTTATAAAATTTCTTTCAAAAATTCAGAACGATCGGTTAAAATGGAGACAAGAAATAGCTGGTTCGGTTGATGTTGACTAGTAATCATGGGTCAAAAATGTAAGATGTTTTCCAATATATATGGAAAATCGTTTAGCCCCAATAGAACGTTTCCTATCAATGTGGCGCCTATACAATTGCTTTCTTATATTATAGGTATTTCAATTTGATAACTAAGGCATCTATCGGCTGGGAATAGTAACTGACATTTCATATTTTGGTAGATTTTGTCGTAATTCCATTCACCTCTCCAAAAATTTTTTGTTTGCATTCAATTCGCCGATATAGAGATAATTTAGGTTATGTATTACTCATATCATCGTTTTTTGACGTTCCAATCGGCAATAGTACAAACAAAAACCTAACTACAAGCGGTTCACTAGCAGATTATTGACATGGAGAGCGAATAGTATTAGTTTCTTTCCAATCAACCTATCGCTAGTGCCCGCTAGTAGTTCGGTTCTTATCTTTACTAAATTAACCATAGTAAATTTGGCAAAGATAAAAACAAAACTAATAGTAGTGCACTAGGAGGTACTAACGGTTGGTCGATTGGAAAGCAACTATTATGTCGATATACTTGTGTCGTCAAGATTTATGATTATTTTGAATATTTTCATATCGTCGTTATATACTAAAACAAGAGTTCTTTATATCAATGTTTAGTAAAGATGATGTAAATCTTAAATCCCAGATGAGAACCTTGCAGTACTCCAAAATTTGCAATAACAGTACATGACAACAGTATTCAAGAAAGCCAATTTTGACACACTTTTAATTACTACTACATGGTCAATTGAGAGAAAAGCTGCATGTGGCCTTCCATTATTTTGATATGTTAGCTAAATAATCTATGGCTTAGAGGTCGAAAACGGCCCTTACCGCGTCTCAACTGAGACCTTATGAACCATTTTAACGATTGGTGCACATTGTAGGTGGTCAGCCCAACGAATGTTTTTACACGCAAACGCGTTTTTATGTCATCCAGTTGCATGTTAATTATTGGTCAACGGCGAGAATCGAATTCGAGACCGCGGCATGATGAAAAACTCTCTTAACCATTAAGCTACATCCGGTGACTACATCCATAGCTAGTGAACTCTATTAAATTTATTTATGTAAAGTCTTTGCAGTAATGCTAAGTTGAGCTACCAATAAACGGAATGGTATAACATTTTTAATTGAGCTGGATATGACTTATTCGAACCGTTTAGACATTGATGACAGTGATCTCCCTAAGATTGGATTACTTTTTTTGATTTTAAGCTCGAATATTTTGAATAAAAACAAGTATAACATAATTTGCGTCCCCTAGAAAAACCCTGCTGATGATTTTAAAACAGAACCATGGTTGAACCCCAAACAGAACCATGATTGAACCCCAAACCCTTAACTGATAATTTAATTGGGTCAACGCATCAGCGAGATAGTTTTGAAAAATGTCGGATTTTTCACAAACTATGTAGAAGACGTCAAATAACATTTTCTTCCCAAAGACATTTTATTCCCCATCACTCAGGCTGGATTGGTATATTGTGACATCACCTTCATTTCCAAAATATGTTTCTTCTCTGTTGGTTGTCAGTTGATCCTTAAATAGGAATTGTGGTTGAAAGCATTGCACAGCAATTGCTCAACTGTTTCTTTTGTCCTTCTCCACACTGTTCCCTGTTTACGTTATTCCGAATTTTCATTCGAAACATTTGATTATTAAGGGAACAATGGCCCGTAAGAATACCTAGCAAAATCTTCAAGGTGTGTCTATCATAATTTGAGCAATCTTTTATTACTAATGTGTCACTGCTAACCATGGTTTGCAAACATGGTTTCAGAATGAGCTATTTTTCTCATCCCATAGCACTTTAGTACCGACAGAGCCAAGTTATAATGGACGTGAATAGCGGAAACTATAAATATGTATTGGTTTTTTCATGTATTTGTTTATTTTTTGTTATAAAAATTGAAGTTTTCCAAAAAATAAATTAATACAGAATTCGATAAATTAACGGAAAACAAAACTTAAAATAGAAAAAGGAAAATTTGGGTGGAGGGTGAAACAAAAATATTTCTGATTTCGAAAAGCATAGTTTCATAATCATGGTTACGAAACTAGATATGTGTCTATGGTATTGGTTGATTTATTGTTCCAAAGAAGATTTGTGATAGGCGACAAAAGAGGAGATTGTCCCATTTCTCCTGGTGCAGAGTGATAGTCGATATCACTTTTAAAAGAAAATAATGTCACTCCTAGAGCGAGCCTAGGTATCACAAAAGTGGAAGTTGTACCAAAACGGGGCAATTTATCAACAAATACATTTCCTTTGATTGACCGGGTGACTTTCCAGTGAAGTTTAACTTCATTCAGTCTGTCTAATTGATTCAAGGCAATCACCTTCTCCAAAATAAGTTTCGATGAAATAATGCAGATGCGTGGATCTTTTCAATGCAACTCCTTTTGCATAGAGTGCTGTTTTTAAAATTGTAGCAATTTTCGCCTGAAATACAGTAGCGAACCTATGTAAGGCAGATAAATAATTTCACCCTACGATTTAGCATGTATAACCCAACATAGACTGTTGTACTCTTGTAGTCCCAATTGTGCTTATCGGTAATAATTACAAGAAATAATTTCCCGAAAACGTACTTCGACTTAGTATCCGAGAGCATGTCGGCAGTTATATGCCCGCCTTTTCTCTCCATATTTGACAGTGCCCAGAAAGATTTAATTGATTGTCACTTTCTGTCCAGAGATAAATCGACAGCTGACTCAGACAGACAGCCCGTCAATACTCAGACAAAAAAGTCTTTTTGAAGTCAGTTTAGAGGTTTCCCCTCAACCCCTCTCTATGTTCTTGGCCACCAAACAAGTGCGGCAAACGATTATAGGTGTAAGACAGTACACGCGTCTGGGTTTCAGCTAGACATTCCCAGTAAATGTTACATGCTTTATTGCAGTTCGCTTCTATGCGTTTTTGTCAGTTAATCTTCCGATCTAAGCCAGATACTTGACTTCTGGAGAAAGCGGAATGATTTATTTATAGAAAGACTCCCAGAGTCCGATTGGTTAATCCACTTTAATTTATTACAAAGCAAAATGTAAACAAAGCGCATTTCGGTCTCTAGTTTTGTCCGGCACTGTAAATCTTTATTTATTTTTTGTAAGTACATAATTTATTTAATACTGTAATTGAAATCTTTTATTACTGTTTAAGAACACACCACATTTTGTACTATTCAATTACAATTACATATAGAGTTATGTCGTCATAATTGTTAAGCTGGATTTTCATTACCATGTTGGCGGTTGATAGATAGCGGATAGTTGTAGTGTAGACAATAATTATTTTCAGCTACTTAACCGGTAGTAAATATACTTTTACAATCAACGTGTTAGTTTGTTGAAATTAACTTGGTTGTTGTTGTGTATTTATAGCTTAGGTAAATCGATGAATCAGTCGTAACGATTTTTTTTTGTATAAATATTCGTATTTGTATAAATATTCTGCTCACATCTTAAAAAATAATTTATAATTAAATTTGAATACAAAAAAAAAAATAAAGACATGGTCGTGAAGAGGAAGCTTCAGACAAATTTAAAACTTATATGTAGGATTAACCCTCTTAGAAGTTGTGTAATCTGACGGTGTTATGAAACGAGAGTAAATGTACTAAATGTGTTTAGTAAATACTCGTATATATGGTATAAGAATTCATAACCAACAACCGTTAATCCCGATACATCCCATTACGATTAGTATTACTTCTATGTATGGTTGCGGCATTGAAATATTAAAATAAAATCTTGCGATTAGATAAAGGAAGTGGTAATAAAACATGATTCACAGTGATAATTAAAATTCTAATGCAAATCGGTATAATCAATTCAAACTGAACGACAGAAAGGAGTTTCTCGATAAACGTATACATTTAATATACGCGGTATGTAATTTAGCGTTTCATATGTGATTTAGAACTCATATAATTATACATATATTGCTTTATAATTGTAAAGGTTAGTGGAAAACAATCAAAAGTGACGAATCGAAGACGACAACAAGGATAAGGAAAAAAATACACAAAATTACACAACATTTGATGGAAATTTATAAAAACCGGATTCCAACAGAGGTGGAATAGGAGGGAGATGCTATGAAAATGTTGATGATGGACCAAAATAAGGGGATAGAAAGTCACTGGCGCGACCCCAGTGAAAACAGAGAAGCTTTTTGTTTTTTTTATTTTAAATCTGAATTTAACTATTTTATTTTATACTAAGTGTACGTTCCGATCAAAGAATTCGTTGCTATTTTAGCAAAGCAGCTCACACGGATAGTATACATACAAAAAAAATAGTGTTCAAACACAAATTTTTTTATACACACATATTCAAAAAACAACGAAAATAGCAACCAAAAAGTACTAATGCCAAGACGTTTTTTGGTTGTTATTTTTACATTTGTACTAAAATATAAAATTTCCTCTAACAAATTTGATTTGTTCAACCCTTTCGCCATTGTAGTGACAGTTATTGTTTGAAAATAACAAAAAATCACAGTTTGAAAAAATAAAAATAAAATAAAACTATCATCCATTCCTAGTTACGAGTATTACTTTAGTGAACTATTTATTAACACTTTTGACGCACAAAAACACTTTTAAAATTACCAAACAATTTTGGCACACAAAATAAACCACTGACGTTTTTGTTTATTTGGCTTTTGTCAAAAGTACAAATACACAGCAAAATGATTTACTAATACCACTCCACAAAAAAATTTCCCTTTGCTAAAATAGCAACGAATTCTTTGATCGGAACGTACACTAAGGAGAGTTTATTTTATTCTAACTCAGCTACTTTGCTATATGACTTTGAGCTTTAAAACTTTCTCTAATGGCCGCTTCGGCGTTCTTCATTGTATTGTAGTGTGTTATGCGAGAAATGTATTTCGGTGTATTGTGTGAACGTTTGTTGTAAGGTCTGAGAACGGACATGGGGATGGGATTCGTAATGGGATGGAGTGGATACTCGGATGATATCAAGACATGACTTACTCAGTTGTTTGTCTATATAAATAATTAACCTTATATAAGAATTAACAGTTTGTAAGGTCGTCGTAGTGTGTGTATATGAATTGCTGTCGGGGCATCATGTAGATGAATGTAGCTCCTCGCGTTAGATGGTGTGGATCTGGAAAAATTGGAGAGCAACTTTAGATGCAGCATATGATGCTGATCACAAATAAATATGATGAAGTTAAGAATCCAAATAATAACAATAATAACCAACATCTAACAATCATAAATCGTTCCTTATCATTTTGACTTTAGGATTGGGATGTCGTTTGCATAATTTTGCAATTTAATAAGTTTTTCAGATATCAGTTTTGATTCTCTGATAATAATATTCCAGGGGTTATGGTAGCATCATCGTAGTGGTTGGATGGTGCTTGGTCTATCATGCTATATGAATAAATTAATTGTTACAGATTCCTGAGCCGCCATAAGCTAATGAATTTTCATTCAGAGTATTGTATTACATTTTGATTAGGATAGGTGTGTCGACTGGAGTTTAAATAAATAATAAAGTTATATTAGATTACAGATTTCTGAGTGACTAACTAATAAATTTGTTTTTGGATTTTTGTGTTAATGTTTTATTTTTAATAGGTTGTAGCTAACTTTCAGTTATGCCTAAACATAACTTACCCAATTATTTAGTTATTAAAATAATTTACCCTGTACACGAATTGACAACTAATAGATTATCATATTGTATGTATATGAAATGCTGTCGGGTCATAAAAGAAAAAATATTGCAGTGGTTGCCGGGAGGTGAATCGTTTCGAGTGGTTGCCGGGAGGTGGGGGTGCTCTCGGAATGGTGAACGGGTTTCGCTGTTGTCGCGGGGGAGTTGGGAGTACCGTTCTGTTTGACAGAGTATGTGATTCATTTTCCGGTACAGAGTGGGGTAGTGGGCGGGGAGTTTTTGTGGCCAGGGCTGGACTTCTAGTGGGGTTGAGCGGAAGGGATCCGTTTGCTACCTCGGCGCGGGTTGAGGTGGAATTGGGGGAGGGTTCTGGGATTGATCTTGCATCGGGAGCTGCAGGGTTGGCTTCCTTGGAGATCGGGAGCTGTAGGGTTGGTTTCGTTGGTTTCCGTGGTAATTTGTGCGTGGAAGACTTGGAGCCACTATTTTGTATGGGTGGTGGGCGATTGTTTGAGAGTGAAGTGTTTTGCAGTTTTTTGTGGTGTAGTGGCTTGATTAAGGTACCACAACTGACCAAATAACAATACTAACCTCTAACAGTCTTAGATAGTTAATGAGAAAATGATATATATTCTACTATAAAAATTATATTATTTTACTAATCATGTAATAGGAAAATGATGAGGACTGTTGCTTTAGTCGTTTCTGTGACTAACATTCCTTTCCTTAAAACTTTCAATGATGTGATGGAATTTGAAAAATGTGAGTTTTGAAATGTCTATTTTGATTCTCTGATGAGCATGTTCCAGAATTATGGTACCATTATTGTAATGGTTGACTGGTACTTAATCTATCATTCCATATTAATAAATTAATGGTTTCAGATTTCTGAGCCATTAGTTAATAAATTTTCTTTCAGAGATTTGTACTTATATTTTAATTAGATTACGTATCCAAACCTTAGTTTAAATAAATAATAAAATTAATTAATCAATTAAGTTACAGATTCCTGAGCGACTAACTAATAAATTTATTTTAGAATTTTGTTTTAATTTTAATCAAAATGCAGCAAAAGATAGGTGTTGCGGACTGGAGAATGCTGATTGGCTATGGCAGATTAGAATTGTGATTGTCTTGTGCTAACAGTAGTTTAGTAACGATTGTCACGGTGTATATAACTGGTTCGTTCTTTCCTAACTTACATACCTTCTTATCCTTATACCTATCGTTTTATGTAAACGGCTGTATGAATAGGCCCGGCGTTAGTTCATATCCCTGTGGTTGGAAGGAACGCTTAGAATTCCACCTCAGTAACCGCTGCTTGTCGTAAGAAGCAACTAAAAACTTCCGTAAAATTTTTTTTTCTATAATTTTTTACATGCGTTATTAACGTTCCGTGTATTATTTCGCCGCCGTTATTTCTTGATGGGACGGTTTTTCGGATTTTTGCGTTTAAAAAGGTTTTTTAATTTGGATATTAAAATGAGAAAATCCCCGAAAAATGCTTTTGCGGATTGCGGGGCGAGGCATAATCCTCGTAAAGATAAAATTGATAGCCTTATACCATCCATTTTGCCAATGTCCGTGGACTCGTGACTAATAAAAACTGCGCACATCAACATCTCGAATCACGCAGGCCCGACATATTAGTGCTAACGGAAACAAAAGTATCTCATAACATCTACGAGAACGAATTCTACTTCAAGCGCTACCAGTTCGAACAAGCATTCGAGTTGCAACGTGGAGTGTGTTTATTCATTAAAGAGCACATACCGTACGCTCGACATCAGAAGTACGTAATTTCTACAAAGACCCCTCAAACTATTGTACTTAAAATATCCCTTTCCTAATAAAATCCTTTTTTAATTAGTTTATATAGATCCCCCAATCAAACGGATTCAGAAACCATGAATTTCTTCGAAGTTTTGTCAAATAAATGTGATGACATTCGCAATCAATATCCCTACTGCGAATTAATTATGGTTGGTGACTTTAATGCCCACCATAAAGAATGGTTGAATCACCAAAATGCGAACTGTGCTGGGCGTCAGACGGAGTGGCTTGCTGTTTCGCATGTCCTTATGCAGATTGATAGTGATTCCACATTTGAATGTCAAAATTCTACAAGCATATTCTGGATCTTTGTCTTACAACAATACCGCATTCTATGGAAGCGCGTGTCGATAACCTTAAAAATATCTGTCGAAACTCCACCAGAATTTAGACAGCAGCCAACGCGTCTATGGCATTTTAACGAGGCTGACACTGATGAGTTACGGTCATTTTTTCAACATTTCCCGTGGGAGAGCCATTGTTTTTATAACAATCAAATAGACGACGCCGATGAATAAATATATCCCATCATCCTTTTCCAATTCCAATTCTTAATATAAAATCTTTTCAATAGAAGCCGCCAAAGCAGCCAGACAAAATGAATCTGTCCACAAGAAATATAAGCGCATCGAAATTTCGTTTGAAGAATATAAGGCCACACGTAACATCTGTAAAAAAGTCTGTGCTAAGGAAGCGAAAAGAGCTGACAACAAGAAAGCCGCTAAGACTTCCGAGTTGAAAATCTCTGATCGCAACTTTTACCAGATGGTCAGATCGGTTGCCAATATTTCTAAAACATCTATGTCAGTGCTCTGGTAGTACATCCATATTTGCAGGCCGACTAACTGGCAAACCTTTTCACTTCGAACTCAACCTTAGTTGTCCCCGATGGAGTTATGCCTCCGTCAATCCAAAATGGATCCTTTCAACATCTCGGAGGAAATTGTCGTCAGGAACTTGAAGGCAATGAACATAAATAAGCCCACCGGACCTAACGGAAGTCCTGTTCGAATTTTGAAAGAGTTTGCCAGTGACTTGGCTCCCATATTAAATAAAAATTTCTTAGAAGCAAGGTAAATACCCGAACCAGCGATGGTGCAATCGGTTTTAAAACAACCAATATCAATTGTGTCAGCCGTGGCTAAAGCTTTGGATATATCTAAGGCTTTTGACAAGGTTTGGCATGAGAATCTCGTTTGTAAATTTGTGGCATATGGCATGGATTCGATGACCATCAAGTGGATAAAACGCTTTCTCAAAGACCGAAAGATCAACGTTGTGCTAAGTGAGAGATCATCAACGACACAATCCCCAAGTGCCGGAGTCCCTCAGGGATCAGTTTTGTCTCCAACTTTGTTTTTGTTATAAATTAAAGACTTGTTGAAAAGCACTGTGAACCCTATCTACAGTTTTGACGATGATGCAACATTGCATTCTTCTATTTCATTCGGGGTCGAGTCTACTCCTTCAGAGTTAAACGGTAAACGGCTGGAAGTTGTCACTTCGCTTAGTTTCGATGTGAGTACTATATTTGAGTGGGGGGCAGGTAAAAAAAAGGTCAAAAACACAGATATGTATACGTTCTCGCGTAAAAGAAGTCACAACGAATACCCGTTTGTAGCAAAAGGTCACGTTCTCGTGGGTTGTGACTCAATTCGTCTGCTTCGTGTTCAGATTACCAACAACATAAAATGGGATGAATACATTATCGCATAAGCCAAATGATCTTCACGTAAACTCGGGTTCCTCAATAGATGCAGACGGATCAGGTTCTCCAGATATATAAAACCTTTATTAGACCTTGTATAGAATATTGCTGTCAGATTTGGGGTGGACCATATGGCATTACTCCTCAGTTGCTGGATAGAGTTCAGCGAAACTCCAGACTTACGAAAGATCTAGACAGCCTACAGCACCGCAGAGATGTCGCAAAACTCTGCGAGTTCTATAGATTAATAAATGCATGGCATCCGTCCATCTAGACTAGACGTTGGTTTGGTCCATTCATGGTTTTACAAGAAATCTAGAGATTTGGATTTATATTCATACTTCCATCCATTACTCATTCAAAAGATGAAAATTCCTTTTCATTCTGATGGGTTGCTAAAATGGTTTTTCCAGAAATGGTAAAATGTGTTTTAAATTACAATTCTAGTTCACTAATTATGTGTAAGCTCACTAGGACATATATCAACGTGCCACCCGTAAAATGTATAGTTGTAGACCAGTTCTGATCACAGAAAGCATCTTGAGAAGTTGAAAAAATAAGGTGGAGGCAAGAGAGAGGTTAAGCCGCGCAGAGTACCGAGACCTTAAAGAACTTTTGTACTATGTTCCTCTATACGTTAGTCGTCCATTTCAGGTTGTTAATGAAACTGACAGTACTTCTCACCAGTGTTGACATCAACTCTGAATTCGAATCGCTAAAACGACTACTTTTGGAAGCACTTAGCTCCATTTATATAAGGTGGTATCTTAATGTGATCCGGGTTTACCTCGGGTTTACTGGGAGTTAGAAAGTCCTTGGTTGTATCCACCAAGAGAGAGACCATTCGTTTAGATTTCTTTAAACCTGCAATATTGTGCCAATATAAGACGATCCAGCGCTCCACTACCAATCTACGATGTCCAATAAATGTATTATCATATTTCTGGTTGCCAGTTGCTTTATACAGTTTAAACTGTCCCAAACCAACTTCCGAATATAAATTTGTATACTTAGATATGAACAGGTCGTGTCCAAATCCATTCGTATACCAAATCATAGACCCCTGATCGAATGAGATGCCTGTTCATCTTTATTCCGATCAGGTAATACCACATTGAAACCTTTGTAGACCAATTCAATAAAAATTTCGCTGTGTGTGGTTGAAATCGAAATCCCATAAAAATAAAGGGTTCGGTTAAATTTTAAGGGCCGACGTTGAATGTAAACCACACTTAAACGTCAAGTTTTTTTTTCGGCATTTAATTTGATATTTCTCAATTTCAGACTAAATCAATTTGAACCATGGAAAGACACACAATCGAGCAATGCGTTAAAGTTATTCAGTAATATTATGAAAATGGGCGTTTAAATCAAAATGCATATCGTGCACTTCGTGATTTTTTCGGTCAATTTAACGTCCAAATGTGCGTACAATTGGAAAAATCGTGCAAAATTTGAGCAAACCGGGTCTGTAGGAGATTTTAAAACACCAACGCCCATCATCTCAACTCGTCGTCGTGTCTCACGATTGCATCTTATAAGATGCAATTGACTCAAGAACTAAAGCCTCTTGACCATTCCAAATGTCATCAATGGTCAGAATGGTGGCAAGATCAATTTTCGAAGAAAATCATCTTCAGTGATGAGGCACATTTTCACCTCAGTGGATTCGTCAATAAGCAGAATTGCCGCATTTGGGCGAATCATAATCCAAGAGTGACTGTCGAAAAACCGATGCATCCACAAATAGTGACTCTTTGGGTGCGGTTTAAGGGCTGGCGGCATCATCGGGCCGTATTGTTTCCAAAACAAGACCGGTCAGGCAGTTACTGTGGATGGTGTTCGCTATAGTGAGATGATAACGAACTTTTTACCGCCCGAATTGAAAGATATGGATGTGGACGATATGTGGCTTCACCAGGATGATGCCACTTGCCACACAGCTAACGAAACAATGGCTCTTTGCGTTGGACATCTTTCTTTGGGATTATTTGAAAAAAAACGTGTATTCAAGAGCTAAAGGATGAGTTAATGCGGCACATAAACGGCATAAAACCTCAATTATGCCTTATAGTGTCATCGCAAATTTGGACCATCGGCTGGAGGTGTGCCGCCGAGGTCACAGAATTGACAATAATTTCCTAAATAATTTGTGTTTTATTCAAAATCAACATCAGCCCTTAAAATTTAACCACCCTTCACAAGCCATGCGTTGTACTTCTTCGAGTGATGTTTTGGTATTTAACATATCAGTTCTTTGTCACCTTACCAAGGAGGGATAGGTTACCATTAGTCTGATAATTCTTAAATATTACCTGTTTCGGTTTTAAATCCCAAGTGCTTTTTTATAAACCTTGATGTTGGGTAGATTCTAAGTCACTTTGTGACCTAGTTTTACTCCCAGATATTTGACTTCTTGGGAACACTTAATAATTAGGCTCTTTAAAACGGGTGGCCTAAACACTTAAGTAGTAGTTTTATCCTATAATAGTGAATCATTTTACTATAGAGTTGACAGTATATTAGTAACATCTATATAAGCACCAGCGCCACACTGTGTCGATAGCTTTTTGCATTAGAACTGATAGGGTTTCATCGAATCTACCTCTAATAATTATAGCACCTTATGTGCCACCAATCTCACGTTGTACACCTTATGTGCCATTTGAAATTCTCTCCCACACTATTATCGTGAGTAATGAGAGATCCAAGATAATGTAATCTCATCACTCCTTCAAACGTGCGTCTACCACTAATGAGATCAATTGCGTCTGGCTCTGTAAAACCGGCAGTTTAGCGTTCCAACCAGAATAAGTCGCTTCCTACGAGAGGCTCTGGTGACTGTGATGTTATATATTCTATGAGTCCTATCTTTTGTTTGAAACATGAAGCGTGTATACCCTCACCCACAAGGTTAAGATAACTCTTAGATATTTGACTTCTTTGGAACATAGAAAAGCAGTGCAGTTCAAAATAGAGGCTCCAAGCAGCAGTTTTATTCTATTAGTGATGTCGGTATTTACCAAGAAAATATCGTTTGTATGATACCCGGCCAATATAAGAACTAACGAGTCGAAAAGTTAATGGTTAATAAAAAACTAAGAACTTTTCATCCAATGTCTCCAGTGTTTATATTTTCTAAGAATAATAAGCGCAGGTAAAATTAAATAAAGCAATGGCTGTACGTAATTCTGTTATACAATGCTTTATGTTTTAACATGATTAATGTAAAGCGTCTTTAGGTACATTAAATAAGATCGTATATCAATAATAGTGAAACTTTTAAGATCCATTAAAGAATACTTAATCATATTTCGCACTCTATATAATTATATTGTTTTGCTCAAATATTAAATAAACCAACACACAATAGATACATATATCTACAAAAGTTGAATCTTCTTGCCAACGAACACTTTATGATATAAAGAGATTAATTAAGACACCAAGGTCATATTTTGTAAATTATATAGAATCTAGCACTCATATGGGTCTATCAATATGGTCTATGTGGAATGGACTCAATTGGCAATTATTCTCGTCAAGGCTAAGAATATTTATATTGTGCTTATGTTAACCGTCTTATAATTATTTCTATTCTTTATATATACATACATATACATATGTACCTGAATAGCACATACGTGTATGGTCTAGTGTAACGATAAACATTATTTTTTTACTATCAAAACCAAATCGAACAAGACAGCTATAGATACTTTATATAAATTTAATGATCTATGTTCCGCCACATAACATGCTGATGACGATGATGATACAAACATCTCCGCATCTTTATCACACCAACCATATGGTTCATGCAATATATAGTAAACATGCGAACCTTTTATTTTACCTAACTCATTTCGCTCTTGCAGATTATTAGTTTTTTACCGTCTTGAATCTCGAAACTAATTCTCTAATACAGATTATTTATGTTCTTAACTCGTGTATCCCACAGAATGTTTTACTTCTATTGTTTTTGTTGTTTGCACCTTAACCTTTTTTTATAAAGAATTTTTTAATTTTTATTCTTGCGCAGACATGTAATATTATGATAAGATTTATAACTTTATGTTGGCTTGACTCTAAGCTTGAAATCCGAATATTGAAATGATGATGAGATAACAGTCGTCGTTTATCAGTCATGGATAATAAAATTAGGTCTCTTCTCATCGCAATCAAGCATTCGGATGGTTGACTTGTTATTGAATTTCTAATCGTCTGTTGCATAAAACGTACACCCATGCATGACAACGAGGCTGAACTGAATAAAATTTCAGCTTATCCGAATTAGAAAGATTTTGTCTTCCAAAATATTGTCCGACCGGAGACAATTCAATAGTTTTGGGCTGTCAGCTTAACAATTTGAGACTAGTTGAGGAAAGAGAGATACAAATATAAAGAGTGATCCAAGAGGAGGTACTTTTTCCAATTGGGGTCATGTGTGACAACTGTCATGTTAATATGACATTTGTGTTGTCATTCGTCACCGTTCTCAAGCTACGGGTCTCTCATATGGCACATGGTGGCGTATTTTATAGAGAGATCTTGGTTTGAAGGCATTCAAAATTCAGCCTGTTTAAGAAGTAAAGCCACCACCCAGGTGGCTCAGTAGTTAAAGCTGTGGCAGTTGGAACGGGAGCAACAGGAATTTTTCACCATCTGATTACAATCGGTGGTGTTAATAAACACATCTATGACCCCCTATTGGAGTGCAGGACTCATGGTCCGACCCGTGTTCAATGTCAGTACTATAGGCTGGCATGGAGCTATGCAATATGCAGATGGTTCTACGTAAATCGGACCTATAGCCATACGTCCTCGATTTGGCTATTAAGGCGTAAAGTAGGACGTAAATAAGCAAACCGCGAAAGAGCTGGGAGAGTCTTGGGCCCCAAAAAAGAGTGCATAGTATAAAATATAAAAACAGAGATAAAGCCGGTTAACCAATTCCTTTGCGTCATCGATTTGGTTTATGGGCGTTGGAACAGCTCCAAATTGATCCTATTTTTATCGAAAAATTCTGTTCACCGTTCAAGCTCATTCTTGCCTGAATGTCAACAAACAAAATGGTCGTTACATCCAGAACAGATTCAAAAGCTTCCAATATATCCTGAAATGTACTGTTTGGTGCGGTGTATGGGCTGGTGGCATCATTGGACCATATTTCTTTAAAAATACAGCAGGACAACGTATCAGCGTCAAAGGAACAAACTATACAAAGCAATGATCAATGAAATTTTATTGCCGAAAATTCAAAAGTCTGGTGAAGTCAACTTGTGCTTTCAACAGGATGGTGCAACGTGCCACAAAATTATTTTCAAACATAAATGTCATAAGCCCAACGAAATGTCAAAAAGAGAATTTCTCATTATTAAATTGATTATTGGGCCAGGTCTTATTTAATCGCCCTTTACAACACGTGTGGTATCTGTGAAACGCAGCAAATGAATCGAAATCATTTGTAGACACGCATGGAAATATTTCAAAATTTATATGGAAGGGACCCCATTGACTGTTGCAGTAGAGTGGAACGATCGAGACTCCATCCCATATACTATGCGAAATCGTCATATCGGACCGGTCTTATTTTAACCAGTCGTGTTAAAGTGATTAAATTGAAGTGGGCCCTCACCAGTAGCAAGCGGCTAATCTTGCACAATTTATTGAGTATTTTGCGAGAAATAAATAAAGTTCTAAGATTGACTCATCTTTGGTCGTTTGAATTTTGATCTGTGTCTGAGGCGTCAATAATCCGGATACGAACCGAGTAGAGTCGTAACAATATATTAGACACCACTAATGAGAAATATTTTGCGGTTTGGTCTCAAGTATAAAATGGTGACTCATGGGCTGGAACATAATATTGTTCCATTGGATGAAGTTTATTTTCCACATCGTTTCTATTTAAACCAAACACCCAGATATGTCAAAATATATTGTAAAAATTCTGGATATCCGATTCTCAGCTTTGACACAGCTTTGTGACTTTGTGTAGCTGTCTTTTAACAAAATATATGGATACTAATTTGGTATTTCCAGTGACTGATCGATTGCTACAGAGCGCTTCTTGGTATAGTCCATTGGTATAAGTATAAGGTGTTGAGTAGGGATGTGCAGTACAGGACAGAGGTTATCTTTTTGATGAGGTTTTGTTATCATGGATGGTGTAATGTTACGGTTTTTATAGGTTCTTGTTTTACGCTTTGTGGTGTCGTTATTCGAGGATAAAGTTGTCTGACGGTACTATAGAGATGTACAGAGTAAGAATTAACGGTGCAAAAGTTGAGCAAGCCTTTTAGTGATTATGTTGTGATTTCAGGATAATTATGGCGAGAGCTGGAGTTAATATACATATGTTTTTTAGATTTCCAATGTGCTTTTGTTGTAAATAGCACTAGAATTAGGTAATAAAGTTTTAGTAAGGAAAATAGTTGATTATAATCGAGTAAATGCCGAATTTGGGAACTATTTAACAAATCTGGATGTAAATTGTTTTGAACCGGATGTAGTTTTGTCTTACATTACAGGGAAATATGAAGAGCTAATAATTAAATACACTCGAATTATTAAAAAATCAGTTAGATTGAAAAACGTACTGTCCATGGCTCACGTATGATTTATGGCAATTGATTAATAAAAAGGAATCAATTTTGAAGAAATGTAAGCGTCAATTATGCTATAATCCAACAGTAAACTCAAATACAAGTGATTAAACCCAAGGCTTATCGAAATTGACAAGCAAATCAAACGTTTTTTTTTTTTTTTTTTTTTTTTTTTTTTTATTTTTTTATTATTATATTATTGAAACTAGTCTTTCCAGACTAACCATCAATTTACATCTGAATTCTTACAAACTAAAATATAATGTATTCACTGTAGATCCAGCGATGCACAGTGACTGTTCGTTGGTAGGTAGCTGCTCACATACTAACGAGCTCGAAGGGTTTGGTTCTTTTAAGTCTCCTAACCAAATGTTCATTATCCAGTAGCCGAGAGGCTTCCGCATTGACATGTTCCATTAGTCTTGATTCATGCTTCGATGCAAATCGTTTTATTTCGAGTTTTATATCTGTAATCTCCAAATCACGATGCAAATCACTATTACGAATGTACCAGGGCGCATTGACTATACTCCGAAGTACCTTATTCTGGAAGTTTTGTATAAGATTAATGTTAGTATTTTTGGTACAGTCCCAAAGCTGAATGCCATATAGCCAAATCGGCTTAAGAACCTGATTGTAAATCAGTATTTTGTTGCATATGCTTAATTTTGACCTTCGCCCAATTAGCCAGTACAATTGTCTATATTTAAGATCAAGCTCTTTTCTTTTCTTCTTCACATGCTCTTTCCGTTTAAGTTTAACATCCAGAGTCATACCCAAGTATTTAGCAGAGTTCACATTCGGCACCATCACATCGTTTAAGCTGATTGTCGGCGGATTAACCAATGATTTATTCGTAAAGTTGACATATTTAAATTCATTAAGTTTGATTTTCCATCGCTTGGTCCACTGGCGAATTTCATCACTTGCACATTGAAGTTTATTCGCCGCTTCTTCCACAGTTTGCTCTGTTGATAGTATCGCGGTGTCGTCAGCAAACGTTGCTATGCTTACGTGGTCGGGCTGTGGTATATCACTTGTATATAGTAGGTAAGGGACTGGACCTAGAACGCTGCCTTGTGGAACACCTGCCCATATCTCTCTCAGTTCAGAATACTCATCTTCTTGACTTACTCTAAAAAGCCTTTCAGATAAATATGATCTCAAAAGATCAATATATGGCCCCGGAAGCATAGCATTAAGTTTATGTATTAAACCCTCGTGCCATACCTTATCAGGGAGCAGTGATATCGGACGATACGATTTAGCTTCATTAGAGGGTTTACCTGGTTTCGGTAACATAATAACTTCCGCAACTTTCCAGGCCGAAGGAACATGTCTTAATCTAATAACAGCATTAAACAAGTAAGTTAGTTTAGCGATAGCTTTCTTTGGTAGTTGCTTTAAAATTTCTCCCATTATAAGGTCATATCCAGGTGCCTTTGCTGACTCCAGATTGAATTGTATTTCACTGGTAACTTCTTTTTGGGTTGTTAGAGGAATTCCACCCTCATAATTGCTGCTTTCATTTTCGATTATAATATCCGATTCAATCTCATTCGGTTTGAAAATATCCGCCAAATGGTTAGCAAATTCTTCAGCTTTTGCTTTGTTATCTCTAGCCCACGAGCCATCATTTCTCATAATAGGAGGGATTTGCGTAATTGGGATTTTTATACTTTTAGTTGCCTTCCATAGTGAGTAGTTCGTATCTTCATCAGCGGTCAATTTTCCCAGATATAAAGAAAACGATTTTTCATTTAGCTTCTGAATTTCTCGCTTAAGCTGTTGTGATTTATTATTTAGAATCGTCTTATCAGATGGACTCCTTGTTTGTTGCCATTTTCTCCTAGCTTTTCTTTTTTCTAAGACAAGATTTCGAATTTCTCTTGGGTAACTTTTACCAATGGTTTTGGATACTGTTCCATTAGTATTATTCCAAGCGGTAATCTGAATGATATCGGTGAAATTTTCTACCTCTTCTTCTAGATCCTGAATAGTTTTTAGTCGTGTTTGTAAGTTAATCTTGTTTTCTACTTCAGATCTGAAGCTCACCCAATCAGTTGTTTTATTGGCAAGAGTTGGTCTCGTTTCCTTTCTAATTATCTTGTCGCTTAAGGAAAGTATCACTGCAGAGTGATCAGAGTCCATATCTGAATTATCCTCTACTTCAATAAAATTTGATGAAACTAGTTTTGATTTTGAAAGAAATTCAGTAGATCAGGAGTTTTACCTGCATCCGTGGGCCAATATGTTGGCTTGCCAGTGGAATGGACGTTACATCCCATTTCTACTATTGCATTTTTAAGTTCGTTACCTTTGGTTGTTGTAAGCCTAGAGCCAAAATCAACATGCTTTGCATTAAAATCAAACGTGAAAAATATTTAGCTAAAAAGAGATTTTTTGAAAATGTTTTTGGGGGTGTCCCTTACCAACGTGACTTATGGCTTAATATAAACGCTTTGCTGGGTAGAACCAGCAGCAACAATCATAACTTTGTTATTGACAGAGGTGGTGAGTTAATATCAGACGGATACAAAATTGCTTCTGAATTTATTAACTACTTTACAAATGTTGGGAAAGATTTGGCTAATCAGATTAATAGTTCCAAAAATATTTTTAAATTTAATACTTGTAATTGTGTAAATCAATCCGTTTTTATTAAGCCTACATCAGCTATTGAAATATTTAATTTAATTATTGATCTGAAATCTAAGAAAGGAGGTGGTCCATATCTGTTGGATAGTTGTGCTCTTAAAATACACATTAATATATTCTCTGAAATCTTGTCTAGCATTTTTAATAAAGTTTTTGAAACTGGAATATATTCTAATTGCTTAAAACTATCTAAAGTTAATCCAGTTTTCAAAACTGGCGATAAAAATAAATTAACGAATTACAGACCAATATCAACGTTGTCTGTTATAGATATACTGCTGGAAAAGTTATTAGCATTACGGTTTAATTCGTTTTTAGAGACTAACAATTTGCTATATAAGTTTCAATATGGTTTTCGAAAATGTTCTGGGACAGATGTTGCTTTAGTTGAAACGGTTAACATGATTAGTAGTTCTATATAAATGATAAATTCTATGTATGTGCTTTGGTAGACCATGGTTTGTTATTAGATAAATTAGAATGCTATGGGTTTAGAGGGAAATCTCACGATATAATGAAAAATTATCTTTCTAATCGAAAACAGTTCCTTTCCATTAATGGCATTAATAGTAAGTGCAGCAAGGTGAAGTACAGTGTACCTCAAGGCAGTGTACTTGGTCCTCTGTTATTTTTGTTATTCATAAATGGCATGGGGAATCTTCCATTAAAGGGAAAACTTAGGTTGTTTGCGGATGACGCAGCTCTTGATGGACTACAGTTAATGTCACATGATCTCAATATTCTGTTAGACTTTTTCAATGAGAATATTTTGTCTTTAAACTTAGAAAAAAACAAATACATGGTGTTCCGTTCAATCTGTAAACCTCTTCCTACATTACCTAACTTTACTGCAGCAAACGTGAATATTAAACTTGTTGAAACTTATAAGTATTTAGGAATGACTTTTGACTCGCATCTCAATTGGCAGTACCATATTGGCATAGTTTGCTCAAAAGTTTCACCAATAATTGGTTTTACTCGTAAGGCTTCTCCTCATTATATACCTACGAAAATACTTCGAATAATATACTTTGCATTTATTCACTCTAGAATTACCTATGGCCTCGTTGTTTATGGCAACTCGTCTCAATCGCGTTTGAGGAAGCTACAAGTTTTACAAAACCGTTGCACTAAAGCTTTATATAAATTACCTATTCTGTTTTCAACGAGAGATGTATATGCTGTAAAGGCAGAAAACATTTTACCGATTAAAGCCTTACATTTCATGCAGACTGTCAAATATATCTATAGGGTGCCACTTTAAGTGTGTGTAATGTTAATTTAAATATATGAAAATATCACCAATATCATACACGTAATAAAAAAAATAATAATAATCTGAAACCATGTAATATTACTAATGAGTATGGTCGCAAACGTCTCCGAGACCTCTCGTCTTAGGAAGATTTTGTCTACCAATCCTACCAGTCCCAGTTATTTAATTAAACCAGATGGATCCTGGACTGCTTCTAGTGAGGAATCCTTGGAACTTCTCATCGAAACCCACTTACAAGGAAGCTTCGATGACTCGACAGGGACTGGTACTCATCAAGAAGCACACGTACTGCGCATAGAAGATATCGTAACCAAAGAACGGATCCTATGGGCAATTAAAGGGTTCAAACCCTATAAATCGGCGGGCCCTGACCGTATTATTCCCGCGGAGCTTCAGAACAACTCGAGGATTATGCTCCCCTGGTTGGAGGTAATATTCAAAGGGTGTTTAAAACTTGTCTGTACTCCGCGGGAGTGGATGGAGGTCAGAGTGATTTTTATTCCAAAAGCGGGTAAATGCTCGCAGGGCTACCCAAAAGACTTAAGACCAATAACGCTATCATCCTTTCTATTGAAAACCTTGGAAAGGCTGATGGATATCTACATACGCTCAAAAATTAGACCTAGTGACTGGGCTCAGACTCAGCACGCTTACCGTAAAGGGAAGTCTGTGGACACAGCTCCGCATGCCCTGGTAAGTACAATTGAGAAATCATTATTCTCGCAAGAGTTTTGTATGGTGGCGTTTCTTGACATTGAGGGCGCCTTTAACAATGTAAGGAAGGAGGCAATTCTGGAGGGATTGTCGCTACTAGGTGCGGATTACCATATAAGTGGGATAATCAATCATATGCTTGGGTGCAGGATGATTAACTCAGAGCTGGGGGAAACCACCATCAGGAGACGGGTGACTAGGGGAACCCCACAGGGAGGTGTTCTGTATCCTCTCCTCTGGAACATAGCAATCAATGAGCTGCTATTAAAGCTGGAGAGAGAAGGGATCGGAGTGATTGCTTATGCAGATGATGTAGCGATAGCTGTCTCTGGGAAATACATAAGCACAGTGGCGGAGGTAATCCAAAATGCCCTCCTAATTATAACGAAGTGGGCCACCAAATGTGGACTGGCAATTAGCGCGTCTAAAACTGAATTGGTACTATTTACGAGGAAATATAAAATCCCTGTAGTAGATCCACCTCTCCTAAATGGCAACAAACTAGCTTTTACGGACAAGGCAAGATTTCTAGGCGTAATCTTGGACAGTAAGCTAAGCTGGAAGCCCAACATTCTGGAAAGAGTAAACAAGGCCAATATAGCTTTGTACTCGTGTAGGAACGCCATCGGAAAGAGATGGTGCCTGACGCCGGAGCTCGTACACTGGCTATACACTTCCGTAGTAAGACCTGTACTTATGTATAGGGTGAGCGTGTGGTGGCCAGCTCTTGATAAAATAACATACAGGAAAAGGATTGAGAAGGTGCAAAGAACGGCCTGCATGCTTATAAGCGGGGCACTGTGGACATTTATGGTAAGCAGATGGCGGCGATTACGGCCACTCGACTATCAGCCATATCTCAGTGGAAATGTCTTCAAATAGGACACTCGACGATAGTCAGATCGCTGAGGAAAGAACTGGCGAATCTAGACTATGTTACACCGACTCTGTGCTTCGAGAAAAGGTTCGGAACCACCTGCCCTTCAAGGGAGTCCTGGAGGAGCGGGTTGGCAGCTGAAACGGGAGCATTGCAGTTCTTTACGGATGGCTCCAAGCTAGACGGTAAAGTAGGAGCTGGAGTCTTCTGTGATAAACTAGAGGTAGATATAGCAGTTCGCCTCCCTGATCACTACAGTGTGTATCAGGCAGAGGTGATAGCGATTGAAGAGGTCCTGAACTGGTTGAGACATAATGTGGTATCCTCGACTTATATCGCAATTTATGTGGACAGTCAGGCGGCATTCAAGTCGCTGGTTTCTGTTTCTCTAACGTCTAAAGTGGCGTTGGGTTGCCGCTCGTCTCTAAATGAGATGAGTGAGCATTTTAACATCCAGGTAGTCTGGGTCCCCGGCCACTCAAACGTTATGGAAAACTGCAGGGCGGACGAACTAGCGAGGCACGGTACAACTCTCCAACTGCTACCGGAAAGGGCGAAGTTGGGGAGACCCATTAACGCACTCAGGACTGTGCTTAAAAAAGAGGCGGAAGCCTCTGCGAACAATAGGTAGACGAACACCCTCTCATGTAGAGTGGCAAAACCAGTCTGGCCAAAGCTGAACTTGAAACGCTCAAAGGCACTTATCTCCCTGCGAAGACGTGAACTTAAAACGATCGTGAGGATACTCACAGGACACTGCCTTCTTGGAGAACATGCGAGAAGGCTGGGTCTGGAAGTAAATGACTTTTGCAGAAGCTGTAGGGACGAGGAGGAGGAAGAGACGTTAGTCCACCTCCTATGCTCATGCCTGGCTTTGGCACACAAAATCCATGAATATTTGGGTAAGTTTTTAATGGACTGCCTTTCCGATCTCGAAAACTGTAATGTGCGAGACTTATTACGCTACGTAAGCAGCTCTAACTGGTTCTCATAGGGGTAAAAGGGGAGTAAGATCCTGTGGTATCACAACGGACCGTTGCCGGTCTAAGTGTGCTGTAGCAGCCACTCAACCTAACCTAACCTAACCATGGTCGCAAACGTATTAGTTTCATAGGCCCTAAAATGTATAGTGAAGTACCTTCTGAGATTAAACAGCAAAATTACGTTAATTTTAAAAAAGGAATAATTAATTATTTAAAAGCACTTGTAAATAAATATATTATTTAAATATGTGTTGATACTAAGACAGTAGTATTTATCATTTATCTTAGAAATATTTTATTATTTGTAAACTATAGAATGAAGTATTGTTGTAAAAAAAAAAAGAAAAGGAGGTTTTGATATATTTATGAACTCGTTTTTTAGATCGTCAGTTGACTCTTAAATATAGGAATCGTGATCCAAAGTAAAACAGTATATGGGGATAGTATATGAAAGACAGGATCACAGGAAGTTCTAACATTTTCTACTCCTCTCGCCCACTGTTCGCGGTTCACGGTGTTGCTAATTTTCATTCGAAACATGTATGCAATTTCCCGAGAGAATGGTCAGCAAGATCCTCAAAGTGCGTCTATGATAATTCCAAAAGAACTGGTATCTTTTGTGATTTATAGTTCCAAAAAAGGTTTTAGTCGATACCTTCGAAAGCGACAGTCGATATCGTTCTTAAGAGATTATGACATTACAGGTGAAATTATTGTCACCTTTAGAGTGGGCTCAAGTCTCACATAAGTGGAAGCTGTACCCAAAAGGGAACAATTTATCAGCAAATACTTTTCCTTTGATCTCCATATGAGTCGATTCAAGGTAATTACCATCCCCAAAATAAATTTCGATGAAACAGTATAGGAGTCACACTTAAAGTTGTCTGACTGTCAGAAAAGATGCCGATACGATAATCTCTGCGATTCTCAAAGCTCTCAAAATTGTAGCAATTTCTGTATGAAATTATATACCATATTGATGAAAAGGTGCTTTTTGGTCATAATTCTACGAAATAATTTACCGAAAACGTGCTTCGACACTATATTGTACGAGGATATTATATACAATGCGCAATTATGTACCAGCTTCCCTTCCTCACCTTCTGATCCATAAATCAAGTGGCAGCGAATCCATAGTCATTTCAAGAGTTGTATTAGGGATGATGTACATTACTCCCACAATACCCAGACAAACAAGTCTTTGAAGATGGTTTAGCTGTCTCTCTCCAACCCTATACTCAATGTTCTAGGTCACCAAATAAGTGCAGCAAACGAGATTATGGGTCTAATAATCAAGAATTATTACCAGAGCACGCATTAAGCCCCATGACTTACCAAATGATTTCCAGTAAATGTTACATGCTTTATTGAAATTCTATTCCATGTGTTGTTACCAGATAATCTTTCGATATAACCAGATCCCCCATACACTTAACTTGTGAAAATAGAGGGATGGTATGTGACCATTTGTGATTATTGGAATTCTTGGATTTATACTTTGGATTTCGAAACATGATTTACTGTTGGTACATTAGGAAACTCCTGCACAATATCTTGATCTTTTTTCACTAATCCTTTTTCAAGTACCAGTAAGTTTCAAGCAACATCATAACCTCTTATAGCTTATGAATCGCAAATGTTAATTTTTTTTTGTTGTACAGTTATCTGTCACTCAGGCTATATTGGCCCATTGTGATGTTACGGCTTTAGATCAGATTTACGTAGAACCATCCGGATATTTCATTGCTCCATACCAGCCTATAGTACTGACATAAAATATGGGTTGGCCATGAATTCTGCACTCCAACAGGGGGTCATAGATGTGTTCATTCACACCACCAATCGTTAAACAGCTTTAACCACTGCGCCATTTGGTCGGTAAGTTTTTAATTTTTTCTCGACGGATCTACGATCAGTTCACTATTGTTAAATATTGAAACAACGTCTTTTAATAACAAGTATGTTCAATTAAGCTACACAATAAACTCCAATTATCGATTGCGCGGGCAAATGTATTATTTTTATGACCGTAAAACTAACAAAACAAAATTAAGAATTCTTATTGATTGCTTTAATTTTAATGTCCATCAACATTTTGTTTTGTTTCAAACATCCGCTTTAAGATTTAATTTGCTAATTCAACATGGTTCTATAAACGCATAACTATTTATAGGGTTCGATACTCGTTCATATATAACATAAACTATGGTTCATGACTTATTAAAAAGCTAACTAGAAACACAGGTAAAGGAAGGTTGTTTCAGAGATATTTTCAATCACCTTTGACTCACGACGCTGGCCCCTTACAAATAAGGATTATTTGTAAATTTCAGAATTTACAAGAAATATTGAGCCCAGGCATAATTTACGTGAACTCAATCCTACCCAAGTACCCACTCCTAACAATAAGAGTTCGCTAATTTCTATAGCGCAAATATATTTCATACCGTTATTTAATTATACAATATATAACATAATTTGTATCAAAAGTAATCATCTCATTTCGGAGGTACAGCATAAGTCTCTTAAATACCTCTTCAATACTATAAACAAGTAAAAATGATCACTTCGGTTTAATAAATTGCGTAGGCAGCTTATCGGCGTTGACTCAAACATATTCTCTCTTTAAGTAGTAGCTTCAACCTTAATCTATTAACTAGCCCTAAAATATTTACCCTATATGTATTCACACTGGTAAGCAAATGTTTTAAATCACCCACTGACATGTTGTTCTCCGAACTGCCAAGAACTCAGTCATTACAACAAGCTTTTCGGTTGCTATACATAGTCTACTATGATTGATTGATTGATAAGACTGTAGGACCAAGCGCTAGGCAAGATTCCCGGATAACGCCGGGCCTATTCCTACAGCCGTTTACATTAAACGATAGGTAAGGATAGGAAGGTATGTTAGTAAGGAAAGAGCGACCCGGTTACAGACACCATGGCAGTCGGTACTAGACTACTATTATCACAAGACAATCACAATTCTAATCTACTAGTCTGCAATCGCCAATCAGCTTTCTCCAAACGCGGGCTACGTGAAATTGTACAGATCTTATGACGACAGCCGTTGTAATGTATTGATAGTTTAGATCTTTACGCTGCAGTTCCTTGACGGTGGGCCTGCACCGTAAAAATATGGTACCTACTGGTTGTTTACATCAGTATGAGGAACACAATCAGAGAGATCAAGAGAATGCAGCAATACAAAAACATTCACAGTTGAAAGTTATTCTCAGAGCGCAAGTTGTCTTGTAACTTGAACCTTTCCTATGTTCATGCTGCAGAAGAGAAAATAACTTTTTGGGTGTTTGGTGTGCGTGATTTACACGCTTGCATCGAGTCTATTAATTGGTTGGCAATATAAAACCTTTATAAGACCTTGTATAGAATATTGCTGTCAAATTTGGGGTGGAGCATATAATATTGCTTTCCAGTTGCTGGATAGAATTCAGCGGCGTGCCATCTGAATAATACGAAACTCTAGACTTACGAAAGATCTAGACAGCGTACAGCACCGCAGAGATGTTGCAGAACTCTGCGTGTTCTATAGATTAATAAATGGTACATGTTCTGCAGAATGAAAGAAGAAAATACCACAATTTGTTAGGTTTACGGTGAAGCTGCCGAAACCTCGAACTAAAGGTGTAAAGCGCGAATTCATTTATCGAACATCTAGCAAGAGGAATTCGTTATCCGGTTTTCAGTTTCCGTTGGAGTATAAAATTCACAAGTTTAAGGCAGCTATCAACCGTTACTTGAAGGGTCGCGCGTTGGGTGCAGGAGCTCTGACAGTTACAAGGAGCTAGGAATGTCTACAAGTCCGCCCTGCACTCAATTAAAACAAAACGTAAAAAAAAAAAAAAATAACAAATCAAAACGATGTTATCTGGAGGAAGATGTGTACCCAACGCGTTACGAATGTCATTAATCATGATTGATAGCAATTTCAACGCAGTTGGTGTTAGTTTACATTCGTCTAATCCAATAAGTACTCTCTTGGATTATCTATATTCCATTAAGAGTATAACTTAAATAAATCAGTGTGAACAATGGCAATGAGCCCACCAATCATTACTCAATAAGTTTAGTTGAATTTGAAAATTTCTTAATTAGGTTTTAAGATCAAGGTCATGATTTATTTTGAAGGTCGTTTCAAGTTCCGTCACACGAAATAATAAATAATAACTTTTGTGACATCGTTTCTTGAGATATTTGGCTATAAGTATTCTGCAACTTTTGTACTCTATAGGTCGATCTGGCAGATGAATTAACAAATATATTAGATTTCTGATCATTTCTTGTTTAAATCGAAATTAGATTTTATTAATGTGATCTACAGTATGTTTTTTGCTATAAACACTTATCAATTTCGTCCAATCAATTCCAGGAATGCAATAAATAATAAGCACAAAGCGATCTATATTTACTAAACGTGATTTAAGTAGCATTCAATCATAAGTAACATGAAAATAAAAAAATATTGCATACTAAAGGTATGGACGAACCTCTATCTTCAATACATAATTTTTATCTTTTTATGTAAAACAAAACACATCACCGTAACATACATTAATCAATTTTGCTTGTAATTTATTTCTTATCTTATCAGAATCTTAAATATTTTCTTTATTCTTTTTGTGTTTATCACCATTTAAAATCTTTACTCGTTGTTTCTTGTATGCATTTATGATATGTACATGCTTTCTTACTTATATAGGATCTTATATATACAAATTGGTACAAGATGGTGAAGAGAGCAGCACCAATCAAATAACATATTTTATTTCACTATTTTGGTATTTCCGCTCAGTGGAAAATGCTGGTACAGGACGTTGATCAACAGGTTTTATTTGCTTATTTAGAAGAAATCAATATTATACGAGGGGAGTAACAAAAGTTAACTTATAGTTATCCCAACACAATTCGGTTTGCATTTTTCCTTAATCTTCGTCATTTTTTTCTCCTTTACGTAATCACCATTGATTTCAAAACATTTCCCAAGCCTATAGATTCACTTCTCAAAGAGTTCAAAATTTTGCTTTTTAAGATTATCAAGTTCAGTATTAACTGCATCAATTATCTCGGCGTTATTGTTAAAGACCTTTCTCCATTTTGGAAATAACCGCGGAAATCACAAGGTGCTAGATCTGGGGAATATGGTGCTTTTCCAACCAATTTTCGAATTGGTAATAAGTCTTCGGTACACCATTTTGCAGCTACTGTCTGACTATTACGGAGGAATTGCAGCTAAAATTTTCTGATCGGGTAAAGTAAACTGGCATTATTACTTTTGTTGCTTAGCTTTTACGGGATGGTTTGCTACTGTTGGGTTCATACCATGGACTGCTGTTTGGTTTTCCAGATCGTACTTATAGAACCAAGATTCGTCACCAGTAACGACTTTACTGAAGTAGCTAGACTGGCCTTTTTCGAATTTATTTAGGATGAATTAAGTAAAATTCACTTGATCCTCTTTTTGAGCCTTATTTAAAATTCGTGGAACTCATAGAGCAGATTTCTTCGTGTATCCCAGATGATTATTTAATATTAGAAAATTCAAGGCCAATTCATCCGCAATAATTTCTTGGATTTGGTATTTTTGGTTTTTAAAAATATTTAAGAATCGCATACTAAGTGAATTTTTGTAACTCCCTCCCAGGGCATATTATAGGAAAACGATTAGATTCGAATATAAAAACAAGCTACAAAAAAGGAACCAGACCTCCTCTTATTCTTTTAGGACTTTTCTTACCCAAGCTCCACTTTTGTTGACTTTATCTGATTCCTCTTCGATTATACTTCTTTTTTCTTCCTTTCCTATAATCGTTAAATTATTCAATCGAACCTCACATTCGAAAAGTTCGACTTTTTTTAACGACAATAATATTTTTGAATTATGTAAAATTTGGGTTGTGTGTAGCTTCGGCCTAACAATGTAATCATTCACCATTTCTATTGTTGCAGACTAGTTTGGATACGGACTTAAAGTAAACTATAGACGGATATATAAGGTTTCGTAACTATAGTTTGGAGTTAACTATGATTTCGTTGTAATGAGTCATGCATAACCATGGTTTACAACTTGATTCAAAGTTTCGGAATAAGGGTTTTGTTCTCATTCCGTATCATTTTAGTGCCAGCAATGCCCAGTTGCTCAAAAAGTAATCCAGTGGATAAATTATTTTTATTTTTGTTTGAAGTATCATTATTTATATTTGAAGTGGCTTAAAATGGCATTATGACTGGTAGTTTACTAGTTTGGTAGGGCATTCAAACGGGTTGAATGCCATGGTAGACAAAGTATGATTGTACCGTTCTAAAATAATACAGGAGTCCTATGATACATGCAGGCTAGGTAAGGTATTATCTAAATCCAACCATTCCAATTTATAGTCAACTACTACATAGATCTCAACTTGTACAGAATCTCTGAAACTGCGACTAGAAACTCTGCTTCTTCCGTATCTGAGTCTGCATTGCCAAAAGCTTATAGAGCTACGACCTGGAAAATAAAATTTTTAATAGATAGAATTTTGTGAAATCTAAAAGTTTAAAGACATTATTGAATTAAATGCATTAGCTATAAGTGATGTTCAAACTACTTTATGTCACAAAATGTCAAGATGTGAAGCTACTATGTCAAATTCCCAGGTAATGAATTGAAGGTTAAAAATGGCTTCATTGCAGGACTAAATGAATTTATGAAAAGAAAATTGAAAACTGTTCTTTTGGATCAAATATCACTTCATCCATTGTCACTTCCATAATCGAATCGAAAATAATATTTGTTGCGCTGCCCTGTTTATTATATGTAGTACTTAAATGTTTAATGTACAAATGAATTAATAAATAAAAATAGTGAATAGTGTTTGTAATAAGTGAAAATCTATAGTGTTAACTATAATATGCTAAAGAACAAAAACAAAATATAGACTTTGTGAAAAACAGTAAAGAATATAGATAAATAGTCAAAAATATAGAAATATACAAAATAATATAATAAATATATAAGTGTCAAATTCAAATTAACACGTTCACTATTAAAGTATAATTTTTGCAACTCTGCAACTAATTATTTTTAAATTTTGTTATCAGTGAAGTTAAACATTTTTATACACTGCTGTGCATGAATTGCCTTATTTCTTATAATAGCCGTGTTTCTTGACGCACAGTGATCCGGATCAGATCACATTTTCCATGCAAACCAAAGACACATTTTGATCCAAAATGAAATTTGGATCAAAATGTGTCTTTGGTTTGCATGGAAAATGTGATCTGACCCGGATCACTGTGCGTCAAGAAACACGGCTAATGTCTCAATGTGAAAGGTGTAAACAAATGACTGACTCAAGACAAAGAACAACTTTGCGATGTTTTGGGCGATGCAAAAAAGTGTATCACTATACATGACGTGTCTATTGGAATTTCAAAAAGTATAAGAAACTGTTCCAGGAATGTCCCTATGCTAGATATGTATGTACAGGAGGATATTATTTATGAGGAATTTAATAAGATGCACAAATTCATTGAAGAATTTAAGCGGCAAATTAAAACTCACGTAGAAGAAATTCAGAAACCTGCTGAGACGAAATCTTTTGCCTCAGTCGTGAAAACCAATCCAACCAAATTAGTTCTGTTACAGCCAAAGAAACCACAAGAGAATAAAAAAACCAAAGAAGATATCGTAAGCCAGATTGATCCTAAGAGCATTCCTTTAATGGGATACAGAAATGTTTCGAATGGAGGAATTATTCTACAGTGCGATTCTAATGAAGCAAAAGAAAAGCTGCAGCAAATCGCGACAGATAAATTAGGAACTCAATATGATATCAAATTATCGACCGAGCTGAGGCCTAGAGTGAAAATTACGACATAAAAGTAGTAACGATTTATCGAAGAAGAAATACGCGGAAAATCGATACAATCATTGAAGTTGATGCCACTTGCTTTAAGAAAATAATGGAGGCTGAAAAAATCAATATAAATTTTGATAGATGCCATGTAGTAGAGTCAATTGGCTTAACAAGATGTTACAAATGCAATGGCTATTCACATCACGGAGATAAATGTACCAGCAAGCTAACGTGTCCAAAATGTAGCGGAGAGCACAAATTTGCGGACTGCGTTGAAACAAATAAGAAGCTAAATCTTAATATTGATGTAAACCATGATACGTGGGATAATAAATGTGCATTGTATCAGCGTAAGTTGAAAATACTAAGAAACCAAATAAATTACCAATAGCAGTTTCGAAAACAAGATGTATTATACACCAACATCCAAAGTCTATCGTCAAACTTCATGGAATTACACGAAATTATGTTCAATTATAAACCAGCATTAGTATTACTCAGTGAAACCAGAACAACTGACGACATGTACGATTCGGAATTTTATATTGATAACTACAAATTTATACGCTGCAATTCGGATAGCCAACATACAGGTGGAGTTGCTATACATATTCATGAAAACATACAAAATAACATTTCAAAATACTCTCCAACTGTGAGAAAAATCGCACTTGGTTTTTAGCAATACAAAATATAAAAGGATATCATACGACTGGGATATTTGGAATAGTATACAGATCATTTCAAACAACGAGGGCAGTTAACTTAGATAAATTTGATAAATGGATGGAAAATATTGTAAACCATAACAAAAACAATTTCATATTCGGTGATTTTAATATTGATGTCAAATCCAATGAATATTACAGTGTCAAATTCAATCAATTAATAAGAGATCATAGGCTAATGCAAAATTAATTGTACAAAATTAATTCATAAAACTAGTAAACTACCGTGGTTCACGGAAAATTTGAAATTACTGAAGCAAGATAAACTGTTATGTTATGGAATTATGAAAATTGTTAATGCAAAGAAGAGCTGGGATAATTACAAGAGAGTCAGAAACATATATAAACAATCTTTAAGAAAGGAACAGTCTATTTATTACCAAAACAAATTCGTAGAAAACCAAAATAATGAAAAAGAACTATGGAGAACGTTAAAATCTATGTATAAAGCCAAAAAACCACAACACAATGGGATATTCAATTTAACAATAAAGTACTAACCGATAAACAAGAATTGGCCGAATCTCTAAATAACACATTTGTATCCAGTGTGATTGACATCCAAAGCAATATTCCGGATGTAAAGGATTTTAATGAATCGAACGCTTATCTTTACACAGTTCCATTTAGTTTCCAAAACATTAAATGTCAAGAGGTAATTAAAACTATTAGTTGTTTGAAGTCGAATTCTGGGATTGATGGTAAAACCGTAATATCATGTTGGACGCTATGAAAAATGAAATATTTGCATCAAAATTTACGCATTTAATCAATAAGAGTTTAAATGAAGCTAAAGTTCCGAAGTCATGGAAAATATCAACGGTTATTCCAATTCCGAAAACTTCTAATCCAAGAACACCAGAAGAACTACATCCAATAAATATGCTACCAACATATGAAGCTGTATTAGAACGAGTAGTTAAAAACCAATTAATGAACCACATTAACAACAACTATATACTAGTCGACCAATATACAACAACGATATACTAGGATTTCGAGAACTCCACTCATGTGAAACTGCATTAAACTTAATGTTGGATGATTGGAAATCTAGAATAGATGATAATAAAGTAGTAGTAGCAGTTTTCCTGGATTTTAAACGAGCTTTTGAAACAATCGATAGACAAATTTTACTAAAAAAATTACGCAAGTATGCGGGATACAAGACATTTCAGGATAGACAACAATATACAAAAGTCGATAACTGTATCTCTAAGCCAATACCAAATAATTTCGGAGTACCGCAGGGATCTACGTTAGGGCCATTGCTTTTTATCCTGTACATCAATGATATAGTGGAAGTTATAAAAAATTGTAAAGTGAATATGTTTGCTGATGATACCTTAATTATAATTGCTACACCAACCCTTATAGGAGCTGTTCAAAAAATAAACGAAGATTTGAAGAATCTAAGTAAATGGCTTAGCTTTCATAAGTTGGCTCTTGACATTTCTAAAACAAAGTACATGGTGCTGTCAATAAAAACCAAACTAGAATGTGATCAAATTATATTAATAGATAATGAAGTCATTGAACGTGTAAAACAGTATAAATACCTTGGTGTTATAATAGATGAACATTTAAATTTTAACGATCATTTGGATTATGTTACTAAAAAATGAATAAAAAGTTAGGTCTGTTTAATAGAATTAAGGGTAAAATGCCACGGGAGACGAAAATTATATTGTTACGATTTCGCCGAGTGGTTATTCTAATAATTTTATCCGGTTCGATCACTGGATTGTGAATATAAACTCGCAAAGATTAAATTTCAATTGAATGTATTTCCCACACAAATTTTTCACAAATAATTCACTAATATTTATTTTCACTATTATTTTACACAATATTTATCACTACTATTATTTTAACACTTCACTTTTTATCACTTCCCGATATTAACACTTCGAAATTCAAAATTGAACTGTTCCGTAACTCAAATGTCTACACGTATTTATACGACGCAAAGGCTTGTAGAACATTCCATTATTTTTCTTCTCTACACTTCTCGAATTTTCGTTGCGTCGTATTCGGTTCGCTCCGCCTATTTCATTATTTCTTTTTACTTTGTTCGTATGTGTAAACATTTGGTTACAGGGTAATCCCTACTGTTATAATTTTCTTTTCAATTATCACAGGTGACATCTGTGATTCGTGACAATATTTTATGAATCACTTGTTGCGCCACATATTGATTATTGTTCATCAGTGTTATTCATAATGAACCAATCACAAATATACCGTCCACAAAAAATTCAGAACAAATTTATGCGAGGCATTTTAAGAGTATAACATAGGACACATATATGTGAAATGCTTGAAGTACTACGGTGGAAGTCTATTAATCAAAGAATACAATTTTAATGTTTACAATTTTAATGTTTAATGTAAACTACTTAAGCTCAATGTTATACTCCAATAGAGAAGTCCATAACTATAACACCAGAAACACTCATTATCGATTACCAATGTACAGCAAATCTTTTTCACAACGATCATTAGGGTATAATGGAGTTAAACTATATAATTCACTGAGTAATTTTTACATTTTACGAGAATTACGAGATTTAAAATACAGCCAATTTATTGGATTACTGAATGTATTTATCAAAGAAAGTGTTAGTATTTAGCTAGTATTAAGTATAATAATTATCTATAATTTAGTCTAATAATTATCTATAATTTAGTATAATAATTATGTATTATTAATTCAAGGTTATAAGATTTAAAAAAATGTCATTATTGATAAATAAATAAAATAAATAAGGATAATGTTCACGCCTTGTGTCGAGTAATGCATCGTTGTTGACTTTATTACAGCAAATGTTTCGATGATCTACTGCAAGGTGACACTCCTTATCAATCCAACCATTTTTCGCTTTAGTTACAATTTAGTTGCAATTAGATTAGTCGCCTCATATGTCCTAACCAAAAACCTGTATATTTTTTCAAAGATTACACCAGTCTGGACCTACCCCTTTGCATACTGTCCAATCATACCATTTAATCATGTTGTGGAGGTATAACGTAGCGCCATCTATACCCACAATATTTGAATATGTAATTCCTTCAAAGAAGTGGTGCCTCGACCTGTTTCACCGGACCAACGGTGGGTTCATGCCAAAGAGTTTAACATCTTAAAACCGTATTGAATTCACCAGCAGCACAATCAAAGTTATTAATAATTGGTTTAAATCTTACTTAAGCAACCGCATCCAATACATCGATATTGGAAACAGCAGGTCCAAGTCAATTCAAGCTACATGGGGTTTTCCACAAAGTTCCCATCTTGGCCCTTGGATTTTTACTATTTGCATGGACGCAATCACTGAAGTTTTTCTAGATTCAAAACTTTTAATGTTAGCTGATGACCTCAAAATATACAAAACTAGAACTTAAGCGATGCCGAGAAATTTCAAGAGGAAATTGACATTTTAGCGAAATGGTGTGAGTCAAATCTTCTTAACTTGAACATCAATAAGTGTAAGACTATATCATTTCACCGGAAATTGAATCCAGTTTTAAAACATTACGAAATAAACAATATTCCACTAAAGCGAGTGTCTGAGAATAAAGACCTCAGTGTTATTTTCGTTGAAAATATAAGCAGTTACAAACATATAGAACAATGTGTTGCTAGATTTAATTCTATGTGGGGTTTTATTAAACAATGGACGGAAGATATTTATGACCTGGAGACAATCTAGATTTTGTACTTCGCACAGGTGCGGTCGAGATGCTGTTACAGTTTGGTGTCCATTTTATGATACAAACATCAGTTAACTAGAGGGTATTCAGAAAAAGTTTATCCGACACATAACGTGGTTGGGAGTATGATCACGAATTAAAATACCATGCAACCCCGCAGCATTTACCATCATATCTGAGTAGCTGTAAGATAAACAACATAGCAACTCTGGAAAATAGACGTGAGGTTTTAAAGTGTTTGTTTATTGGTAACATTTTATTGGGTCACATTGACGCACCATCAAAAGTCGAAAATTTACAAATAAAAGTATCCAATAGACCACATTTTAGAAATGATTTCTTGCAAGTTGATGTATATAGAACCAACAAAGGTTCTAATAAACCGAAGATTGTTGACACGGTACGGGCCAATAATGGTCTGTAAAAGCCAACAGTAAAATTTTACTTCATATAGAACTTTTACGGAGGGTGTTCGTCTTCAAACACACGACTTACATATTCTGCATAAAATTACAGATTACCATTAGGCAGATATGCAAAGTGGGACGTAGTTTGATTAAAATTTGAGAACCTTATATGCATCAATAAGTAAAATTGTTGGTTTATATCTCAGACAAAGTCCTTGACTTAATATAACAAATAAATCGGTTTCTATACGAGTATATGTACAATAAATATAGAACTATAAATATAAGAAATCAAATACACGTATCTGACGATCTTCCTTTTACACATAATATCTCTTACAGACATATACTCGTATCTTCACATTTTCATTATACAAAATATAAAACACCGAAACTAATTTGACGTGCGGTCATAAATTGAAAATAAAACGTTATCTTCAATTCTACTTTCGCGATACAACATATTTTGGTAAACTGCACTCTGAAATAAATCTCAAGATTATTTTTTATCATTAAGATCGATACTGTAAAAAAATAAACATAAATTTCACTTTTTTTTATGTTCAGATTACCACAGCCATTAGTCTTAATGTATGTCACAGGAAAAAAAAACCGAAGAAAAATATTCTAAATTAAGTGCATATATGCTTAAATTTATCGTGTGTCTAAGAACATAAAAATGGTTTTGCATAATCAAAATGAATATTGATTTATGTAAAGAATATTATTTATAGAATTGAAATACTAAATAATTACATGTATTCATCTAACTGTCTAGATGCAATTGATATTCCCACACAATTCTAAGATAGAGGTACGAAAATTTATCATAAGTAATAAATGGTTTTACGAACAAACCAAATGGCTCAGAAGTATAATTGCAAAAAACATTTAAATGTTAAATTTTATTCTTAAATTTATTGGCACAAATTTGTTGGCTAAAAACCATTTATTAACAACTATGCCCTTATGACTATTTAAATGGATAGAACTAAAAATCTTAATAGATGAACAAAATTAATTTAAACTTTTGTTAAATGCCAACCAAACTTTACTTCTTGAGAATCGGAAGGTGCAAATTGTAGGTGGTCAGCCCATCGAATGTTTTTACACCCAATCGCTTTTTCTGACTCCATCGGTTAGGATTACGAGCCATCTCTTCATACTGTTGTCAACAATTACAAGATGCCAGATCCACAGTGACCTTTTTCTCCTATGCCGAAAGGTGGCTCTCCCTTAAAAGATCGCTGTATCATTCGGTTCAAATCAGCGCGCAGGACGATATCAGGAATTCGCATTGATATCGTCGTGATTTATAAGTCATCTTTCGTACTCAATTTTTCGTTTTTTCTTTTTTCGATTTTTTATATATTTATTTTAAAAAAATATATATAACTTTTGATTTTGATGTTTGGAGAACCATTTAAACATTCAGATAAGTGTTGTTCTTATTTCATTGGATTGCTTCCTTTTTTTCATTGTTAACTTATTTCATTTCAGGTTTTTGGCCCGGAATCAAAATTATAGATTATAAATTGTAAGTATTGTCATTTTTGTTTCACGCCATGTTATTGAACATGTCGATTCCCCGTGTCGTGTTGCGTTCTATGTTGGCCGATAGGTCTCAATCTCTCAATGTAGGTAGCTTGAATGAGTAAAGTTTGTTACCCAATATTGACGAAATACGTCATCTTTTCTGTGGTTCACCAGTTGACATTCTTTGCTTTTCCGAAACTTTTTTGTTCCCCAATGTCTCAGACTCAGCTCTGGACATTGAGGGATTTAATCTAGTTAGGAAAGATACGGTAGTTTCCCCACTTGGCTATGGTGGGCTGTGTATGTTTATAGGTAAACACATGTCGTATAAACCTCCTTCTATTTCTCGAATGTTAGTTTCCGATCTAGAATTCGTATTTGTTTGTATTTTTGTTAATAAACGTAGATATTTATTTGGGACTGTGTACAACCCGCAACTATAACAAGTAAGAGGTGTTATACACAGTTTAAAAAATCCCTACTAGATATTGAACTTTTATTAAGCTATCTCACCTGCCAGTATGATGAAATATTTACCTCAGGTGACTTCAACTTCGATTTACTGCAGGATATTATGTTCTCTCGAATGTATTTGAATATTTTGCACAGTCTTAATGTATCAGTACATAATACTGGTGAACCAACTTATTTTTGTCCAACCACTAACGGTATCGCTTCTTCTCTTATTGACCATGTTTTATCGTTCACCGATAACTCTATTTCTTTGTTCAATCAATTATCTCTCGGTTTAGGATCTTATCACAACCTATAAGTATTTTCCACTAATTGTTACTCTCGCCCGGCGTCCGGAGTTTTAGGGATTTTTCTAATATAGATGATTCTCATTTAGCACTAGTTTGTAGCTCTATTCCTTGGGATAACATTTTTTCTCTTGATTCCTCTCAAGTCAAATCCAGCTTTTTAATGGATTTATTAATTCAGTTTTCGATAGTTGCATTCTTCTTAGATCAATGGTAATTAAACCTAAATCTCCTTCATGGATGTCTGGAGAAACTATGTAATCAGATTTAGGGTAGATAAATTTCGCTTATGGAAAAGATTAGGAGATAGTAAGATATGTTTAGTCTACAAACAAGCGCGCAATAGGGTAAAGTAAGATTAATTAGAGCAGCCAAAAGTACTTTTTTCCAGGATAAATTAGATCCCTCTCTTCCTCCTAAGGTTTTTTGGCGTAATGTTCGAAATCTAGGTCTGAGCAGGTGTAGGAATAATGGTATTTTAGATTTCAAAGCTGTGGATATTAATTCTTATTTTATTAGCTCGAATCCAACTTTGGTTAGTCCTGTTGTTGATCTTAAATCTGAAGAGTGTTCTAACTCTATTTCATTTTCTAATATTTCCTTTGAGGAGTTACAGTCTGCTGTTTGGAAAGTAAAATCGGAATCTTCTGGTCTTGATAGGGTAAGTTTAAAATTGGTAAAACGAATTTTTTCTGTAGTCTCAAAATATTTATTACACAGTTTTAATTTTATCTTAACCTCTTCTTCCTTTCCTGAGCAATGGAAACTCAGTAAAATAATTCCAATTCCAAAAATTAGCAATCCTGTTGAGTTATCTCAATTTAGACCTGTCAGTATTTTAAGTTCCATTTCCAAAGCCTTGGAGATAGTAGTGAAAAACCAAATTCAGTCCCATATAATTGATAATAGTTTACTTAATGTCTTTCAATCTGGTTTTAGAAAGTGTCATGGCACGAATACTGCATTATTGAATATCAGCGATGATATTCGGCGTAGTATGGAAAACACGGAACTGACTTTTTTCACTTTGTTAGATTTTTCAAAGGCCTTTGATTCTTTGAATCACAACATTCTCTATAACAAGCTTATCGCACAATTTAAATTTTCCCTTTCAGCTGCTAGATTAGTTATAAATTATTTATCGGACCGTTCACAAACAGTTTTTTTTGGTAGTTGTTATTCTAATTTTCTTCCAGTTACTTCAGGTGTTCCTCAAGGTTCGGTACTTGGTCCTTTATTATTTTCTAGGTACATTAATGACATAGAATCCTCGTTTCACCATTGTTCGTTTCACATTTTTGCTGATGATGTCCAAATTTATAGAAATAGTAAGTTAGATCAGCATTCTATTGTAAGTAATATTTCTCTGGTTAACGAGGATTTAGATAGAGTATATAATTGGTCTATTTCCAATGGACTTGTCTTAAGTGCTAGTAAATCGCAATCTTTTGTTATTTAGTTATTGTCACTCATTCCGTTTTCAACTACTGTTAGGAATTTGGGAATAGTTTTTAACAAAACTCTTACATGGGGTGATCATTTAGTTAAAGTAAGTAGAAAGATATTTGGATTGTTTGTATAAAGTGGTAGGGTTTACGGATAGTCAGTTTAAAAAGAGAATGTTCATGTCCTATCTCCTTCCTCATTTCCTCTATGATGATGTTGTCTTATTTGGTATGTTTCAGGAAAATATGTCTATTCTAAAAAGATGTTTTAATGCTTGCACTCGTTTTATTTTCGGAATTAGGAAATTTATCAATATATCACCCTATACTAGGCGTGTTCTTGGTTGTAGTTTAACTAGTTTTTATGAGTTTCGGATTTGCGCTTTTATTAGGAAACTACTAAAAGCTAAAGAACCACGTTTAAATCGAGGGTTCTTGAATGGCGTGTCTGAATGACAATATAATAAGTTTAAGTTAATTGTTAAGATTTGTTTTATATATTGTCTGATCCCTGCTGCTCATCCCATTGTAAATGAGCTTGTACTCAAAATGGGAGGTGCGTGCATGGTGTTTTTTTTAGAACAACGGAACACTGTTCTAGTGGATCAAGCATCAGTTTCACTTAACCTTTCACCATTGCGTTTCTTCTGTCTACAAATTCGTTTAACTTTTCTAACTGATACTTATTCCATAAAGTACTGGGTGAGCAAAGTAGTTATGAAAAATCTAACCAAAACCTTGTAGATGAAACTGCTTCAATTACTCTGCACCTAAACTCTGTCCTAGACTCTAAACAGACTTAAGTTTTTTTCACGAAATTGTGGAATTAGTAATAAGATGGACGGTTTTTATTAATTTGTCAGAAACTCAAAATAGTACCAATATGGCGAAGATCTGAGATAGCATGTTTGGTGTTTATGTGTCTGGCTATATCCTGAGCAACATAAGTAAAGGTACTCATTTGTCAGACACAATTGTTGAAACCCTTAAGCGTACTGTAATAGCTATAGTGTATACACTGATGTGATCCCAGTTGGTATATTTTCCTTGTCGACGAAAATGACTTCAAAACGAATAGAACGACTTGATATCTCTTTCGAGTACTAACAGCAGTTGTTCCTTAGTAAGAATAACTGGCTTGCGATTTGATGACACGATCACGGATATAGGTATAAAAATAAAACATATAACCGGAAGTGTTGTTAGATCTTTGATCGAAAGTCACATACACAAAAGAACCTTTAAAATACACGTAATATTGATGTCAGTTGATCAAAATTTTGAAGCCTATAAGTAATATTATAAAATTTTCCCTTTTAATGGCATTTTTCATGTTTTAACTGAAACAACTTGGAGATTGAACAGTACCATTTTAATTTCGTGTACGTTTCTTACAGCACGCAATAGATTATTATTTTTATTATTTATATATAAAAGGAAAAGTGAAATAATAATCTAAAGACGACGATCGCGTAAAGAAAATAATGCGAAAAAGGTTAAAAATCTCTTTATATAAACATTCCTTGTATATGTAGGTAGGTATTTTGCTTTTTAATTATTTTAAAAATGGAGAATAAAATATCGTGCAAAGAAGTCAATTGTATATTTCTGTATACATAAACTCGTACTTAAGTAAACACTGATAATAATACAGAGCATACTAAATTCTTTGATAATTTTATATTAGCTTGAAACACGGTACACTACCGCAATCGACTGTTGCATCGTAATTTATAAGAAAAATGAACTAACGATCACAATGAATTTATATATATTGGTTCTTCTGAGCAACGCTGTACACGATTTTTAATTTGAGACTTTTAACATTCAAGATTGACATACATTAATAACAGATTTTTAAAATTAAGGGCTTATTGTTACTTTGAAATATTCCAATTAATATCTTTTAATGAAACCAAAGACAACGAGATCTAAATCAAAATGGTTGATTATAGGCTTGTCTGAAAATCATAAATCTTATATAATTATAGAAAACAATATTTTTAAAACTCTACAAACAATAGTTCTCTTTACTAACCGAAATGTAACTTACAACTTTTATTCGCTCTTTATCATGTTATTTTATTTCACTCACTAACTATATCAAGAAGTTGCAATAGATGCATGGTCTCGAACAATAACCGCTTCCCCATTAATTGTTCAAATTCATAAATTACATAATGACCATTATATAGCAAAGATGTGAATAGTGTTATAGTTCAACTATGGTTTTCATAGTACTTGGAACGAATCGCCTTAAGTAGAATTCTGACATCCCTGGTAGTCGATCTTTCATCCGAATGATTCTTTTGAAAATAATAATTTAAAAAATATACTGTATATACACTGTTACTGTGAAAAAGTATAGCTCACTTCGAAATTTCTCACAATGGAGACCACATCTCTAGTTGACGATATAACGCGTCATTTTTTCTATTCCTCGAGCATAGCTTTGTATCACCATGCCAATCAAATAAAGCAATACAATTATTTCAAAAAGTTAGTCCTTAGAATTTCAACAGATCTGTATTATTTCAATTAACTCTAGATAAATGTTTCTTAGTTCTCTGTATGGCCTCTGTGTGTGAACTTACCATAGAATGGATCATCAGAGAACTTCTCTGCTGAAGATATTTAGTTTTGTTACATAAGTCAATTTTTTAGCAACTCTAATATTAATACCACCAATCTGACATAGTGTTCTGATCAAATAATATCATTCTATCGAAATAATTCTAAAATGTATACATATAATTGACAAGTTAACGGTTTAGTTCAATTAACCTCCTTTAGCTGAGGTCCAATTTCAAATCACATTGAGATCACGGTTCCCTCCTTTACTCCACTTTCTTGGGTAAAAATTAGTTCCACCCGATACTCTTTCATGGAACTCCACGTTCCATCTATAAATGATCTTTATAATTTCTTGTCCGATTACATAAGAGAAAGTTTAGTTTAGTTTTGTTGACAAGTTTTAGTTTTGTTGACAACAGACTTTGCTAGTTATTTTAGAATGCGTATTGCTAATTCTCTGTTTAATAATTTCTTCAATAAAGTACAATCGTAGTTCTCTTTTTGGTTCAGATTTTATTTTATTATTGTAATTTAAAATAAACTTTAAAATTTGAATAATTATTAACAAATTAAAAATAATGTAACTTAGAATGAACTGAAAATTATTTTTCTTATCAATTTATAATATTTTTCAACGACAACCAATTTGTTTTAAAAAAGAATAAGCCATCTATTTATGACTAGATGAAGCTCTGTTTATAATAACCCATATTTTTATAACCTATAAAGAACTGTCAAAACTTATGTCAATGTGAAAAATAATGTTTGGTTAAAACTAAATTTAAGAAATATTAAATAATATTAATAAAACTATTTCAAAAATGTTGCGTAAAGTGTTGTTAAATTGTTCAGTGGCAACAAGTAATCGTTCACCGTATTATTTCATGTCAACAGCTGCTGCGGGAAAACTTTTGCCAAAAGAAAATTTCCGAACAGCAGAGGACAATCCTACAAACCATACAACACAAAATCTTGGATTATACTATACAATTCCTCAAGATGTAAAGAAAACTTTATTTTCACATGGTGGTTTTCCTAAATCGTTCGAAAAACAAATAAAAACTTTTGGAGAGCCATGTCTAATGATTCGAGAGCCGGCTATCGAAGTAATCAATTATATAAAGAATTCGGATTTCACCAAACCTGTCAACCGATTTGTGCTTTATGGCCGAGATGGGGCCGGTAAATCACTGACTTTATCACATATTTTGCACTACGGCTATGTTTCTGAATACATTTTGGTTCATGTACCATGGGCATCAAACTGGTTTAAACGCCCGAAAGAAACAGGCAACTCGAGCACCAAAGAAGGATTCATCGATATTCCTTTAGATGCAGCCGCCTGGTTAATACATTTTAAAAATCAAAACCAGAATATTCTAGGAAAATTAAATTTAACAACATCTTTGGATTATGTGTGGAGCAAACGTGAAACAACGCCAGCCGGATCAACTTTACTGGATTTAATCGATCATGGCATCAATCGTGTTAAATTTGCTAGCGATACTATTGCCGCTCTATTAAGTGAATTGAAAAAATCTTCAATTAATGGAAAATGTAAAACTATGGTGGCAATTGACGGCTTCAACGCGTTTTTCCATCCCAATACGCGAATTTTTGGTGAAAACAAAACGAAAATACGAGCCGATCAAATCACCTTAACCGCACCGTTCCTTGATATCACAAACTATAACTGGAACAATGGTGTTGTTGTTTTAACGGTTGATCGTATTGCAATGACCGAAGAACGAATGGAATCGGAAATGCCACGCTATTTACTGGGTAAACAAGGATTTGAGCATTTAGATCCATTTATTCCAATTAATGTTGAAAACTATACTGACAAGGAATATATAAGATGCATTGAATATTATTTAAATAGAAAATGGATTCAAAATACACAACCTGGATTCGATGATGAACTTAAATATCTCACTGGTAAAAATCCATTTAAATTAATGGAAGTGTGTGCATCACTTTAATAATTATATTAGACTAAAGTTTAGCAGAAATAAAATTTAAATTAAATTTAATATTCATTCGTGTATTTATTAATCTTAAGGCTCTAAATTTTTTTGATTTACTAGCTAATAAACGGATCTCATAATACATGTTAAAATACAACGATAGTTTCTTTCAGCCAATATTTTAGTGCTTCTTACTGTTTACTCTACCATCTATCAAATGATAGTGTAGTTAAAAGGTATAATGTCGAAGTAAGAATTTGTGATACTTTATAGTTCGAAACCCTGAAATTAACGTCAAATCTGACGTTTCATTGGCATTCGTAAACAAAAAAGTGTAAATTGGTGTAATTTTTAGAATAATATAATTAAATAATTGTAATTATATTCTATCTAAAATGTCAGCAACATTTAAGCTAGCGACCAAAAAGAAATTTTCGCAAAATGAAATAAGAAAGTTAATGAATGAACAAAAAAAACAAAAACAAACCGTTAAAATTGATTCTCCATTGGCAAAATATAATGAGGCCGGCCAATTGATGTGTATTCTATGCAAATCAGTAGTACGATCAGAAGATGTTTGGAAAGTTCATATTAATGCTAAACAACACAAGGAAAGTGTTGTTATTGCCAAACAGTTAAAAGAAAAAACTGATAATTTTACAAAAGTGCCAATGAAGAGACCGTTAAGTCCTCCACCGAAAACCGAATCTGTACCGGAGAAAAAAATAAAAGGGATTTTAAAGAACAGTGTAACCACCCTATCGAAAGTTACTCCGGTAGCACCAACACCTCCTTCAACCACAAATATTACAGAGATTGATTTACCGAGTGATTTTTTCGATTCGAAAAAAGCGATATTTTCAAGTAGTCAAAATCTGATATCAGAAGCAAAGAAACTAAACGATAAAATGGAAATAGACGCTAAAGATGATTTGCCTGAAGGATTTTTCGATGATCCAGTGATGGACGCAAAAGTTAGAAATTTAGAATATAAAGATCCAATTGAAGAAGAATGGGACAAATTTCAAAAGGAAATTAAGGAGGAAGCCTTTTTATCAAATGCAATAATAGCGGAAGATCAAGAAGAAGCAACCGCCGAAAGAGAAATCGATGAAATTGACGAACAAATGAGAAATTGGTCCCGGTAAGTATCTCTCGAACTACTTGAATGTTACTCCAACTATTTACATTTAATTTTGATTCTAGGGTTTTAACTTTAGAAAAGAAAAAGTTTCAAGTAAGTGATATCGATAAAGTTAAAACGACGGACGAGACGAAGAAATCAAATAACAGTGAAGATGAAGATAACGATAACGACGAAGGAGAATTCGATGAATTTTTAGATTGGCGAGCAAAAAAATCCCATAGATAATTGTTTTGTAATACTTTAAAATAAAATAAAATTGTAAAGAAAAAGCGATTTTTGTATAGTCAGTTATTTCCTTTTGCAATAAATACTTGCTCTATTTATTTTCTTTATTGGGACGTCGAACAAGCGATTCCAAGAAAACAATAAGATCTGTTTGAGCATATTTGCAAAATTTTGTTATCTCTATAAAATAATAAGATCGCTTTCTTGTAATGAAAATTTAAAACCTTTAAACTGCAAATGTTGATCTTATTCCAGATACTTAAGATAGAAAGTAGTGTTCGAGTAGACTATTACTCTTTGTTTCATGTATTTACTATAGCTCTCTATATTATATGGAGCGGAAAGTTCTTATTCAAATAGTCGTAAAAACCTTAATTTTTATCCAAAAGCGTAATCCACTGGTAAAAAATAAAATTAGTTTCTTACAATAAAAAATATAATTTGTTGCTTTTTAATCGATCAAGCGCTACTAAACCGCTAGTAATTCGGTTCATGTCTTTACTAGATTTACTATGGTAAATTTAGCAAAGGTGAGAACCGAACTACTAGCGTTCGGTCGATTCGAAAGCTACTTTTATCTCTTGGAAGTAGTAGCGAAGTAACAATGGCAGTGGTATAACAAAGCAAACGCCAAAAATGAATTTTTAATGACGAATGTTACACAAATACCCGAAGCTGAGTTACTAGTAGCACTAAAGAAAATGAAGTTTTAAAAGTCACTTTTATAATCAATGATGGCCTCGATCAATTTGTAATTAATGATACTAGAAATTTCCTTTTACTGTTTTTTCCATGTTTCATCAGTGCAAAAGTAGCGTTTTCCAGTAAGTTGTAGTCATCAATTTTTTGTATAGCATTGATTAACATATAAAATGTTGTTTGCTCTCAACCCACAAGTTAAACCCTCTAAGCTTCTTCATATTCACAGTTACATTTACAATAATTTAAATATTGATAGACAAAAACATTCCTTTATTTTAATTTTATAGTTTATTAACAGATTTTTTCTATTAAAGAATATATTTTTAATAACACACTAAAGGCCGAATTTTCAATGTCCAATCAACCAAAGCTATTCTTAACTCGCGTTCAATCGACGATCAAACCTGGTTAAGTATGTAGCAAACACAACCTTGATTGAAATAGCATCAAAAGCCCGGGCAAAAGCAACACAATTAAATTTATAAATAAAATTAGTTTATTGCTTGATTTAAAAAAAAAAAAAACTTAACTAATTGTACATTCCATATCGCCAGTTTTTGGGAAGCAATCTAAAACAGATGCAACCGCCTTAGCAATGTATGTCATGGTACCATAACTACCACTGGGTGCACTATCATATAAATGCTGGCAAATATATGCAGCACCACCGCACAATAAAACACCAGATGGATGACGAGAATCTTGTCCATTTTCAGATTTTGCACAACATAATGTAGCATCACCTTGTATACGACGCTGATCTTTTAAAAATAATTGATTTGCTTGTTGAACGATTTGTTCGACATAAATTATTCCACCCAAACTAGGAACCATATTATGCTCGGTAATAAGCGTTAAGACCATCAGTGCCTCGACAACTAGTTGTCGATATTCCGGTTGGGGAATTTGATTTAGTGCAGTTTCAACTTCTAATGCAAATTTTAATTCGCCCGGTGTCATTTCTTGAGTTAATTGTTGCTGCAATATACAATTCTCGATTACCAGTCCTTGACACTAGAATTTAAGCATAAGAAATATATTGAAATACAATCCTGAAATTTTTTTTATAGTTTATACTTTTTCTAAAACGGTCCATATTCTTGAGTAGAAATCGCGTGGTACGCGATTGAGAGCACCATCTAAACGACGTCGTCTTAACCACTGTCCTTGACGATCATCACTTGCCGCAATAATCTCTTCATCAGTTTCATTCATTCCTAACCCTATTTGGCTTTTTTTGCTAATCCGGCTGGATTTACAGCTAATAATTGAAATATTGCCTCTTGCAACGCTGCTGATAGCAAATTCTTTACCACTTAAGATATGATACAATAATTTTTTCATTTCATACGGTGACAAATTTAAAAGATATTCTGATGCCTCCTCACTATCACAATTTAATGTGCGAGATAATTCTTTGGCCATTACTTGAATTATAAGACCAACACGTAAACGTAGCATTTCATGAAATAATTGCGGTTCCGTTCGGATAAACATAGCTAAGTACACTAGTAATTCTTGAGTCAGCATAGCTGTACTTTCATCCTCTCCATATACACCATGAATCATTTGGCGCAAATCAACTTCGGGCAAAGGAGCCGTTATTGTAACTTCATTATTGGGTGGCATACCAATTGTAACCTATAAATTAAAATTATAATTAATCTTCTATAGTATGTCGATTTAAACATCGAGATCCATACCTGTTTTTGCCGCACGAGTAAATCAGTGACTGCTTTTGCTAAATCTTCGACACGCTTACCTAACATACCAGCCGTATGTCGTACAAGACCCCAAAGTTTTTGTTGACACGCTTTTTCATAGAGACCTTTCAATAATACTCGAACAGTAACGACGCGGCCTTCTTCAAGCATTCCTTCAGATTGAGAAGAATTGTCATTGTCATTGTCTAATTCTTTTTCAGAACCAGAGGTGGTTGGTGAGTGAGCAGTAGTGAATGCTATTCATTCCATTTAGGTTATACAAATTTTTTTTTTTGCATGAATATTATGATAACACAAAGCAGCAACGACAGACAGCACAAAACGAAAAAGTTTGATTATATTTTCAATTAATTCTATACTATTTGTTAGAGTAATGGATATCGCGAGTATTATATAGTATACATCTAACATGCATATATATTTATATAATCCTCGGTCTCCCACTTTAAATTAGGGTATGCATACTTTTCCGAGATACAGATTAAACTAAAAATTTGTGTAATTTAATTAACAATTTATCCAAAATGATAATTCATGGGTTCCATTTAAAATTATATTATTAATGTATGTTTGTCTCAGAAAAGTAAATATTTAGCATTTATAAGATATCAGTTTACAATAACCGCTCTTTGTCTTCTGCCCGAGATTTATAGAACCGCTCCGTTTAATCAGTGGTAAGTTAATTTTAAATTTAATTTCTTTTAGTTTTCTTTCCGTGAGTTAATTTAGAGTTTATCGTAATAAACGATAGTCCTTGGAATGAAATTGACATGCAAATATTAATTTAGTTCTAAAATTTCCACATTAGATAAAATTAAAACAAAATTTGTTAGTTTTTCTAAAACACCAAACTTAACAAATTTTGATTTTTTTCAAGCCAATCATTAAACTTAAATTCGAATATACATATGTAGTAATTACATAGCACAAAACAAACTTAAGCGTTAATGAAATAAATTTTCACATAATTTAGATTTTCTAACTAATGTCAATTACAATTAAAAGCTTCGGTCTACATCAAGAAAGTTAGTTCAATTTGCAACTATGTTAAATCCAATTGCGCGACCGTCTAAAAATATGTCATTAGAGTAAAATTGATATTTAAAATTCAAACCTGTGTTGTAGTCCAACCCATGAGTATCGACTAAATATTGTAATATATCGCCTTGTTCTTCTAGATTATCAGTTTCACGCAACGATGCCAATAACTCTTCAATGTCGGTATTCTCATAATTAACATCAGTCGGCGCACGATGTCGTACAATAGTTGGGACTTGCATTTTTGTATCTAAAATAATTGGTTTATTATATGCATGAATGAAAACGAAATAACATAGAATAATGGCACAGAATCAATTTGTATAACATATAATTTAAAATAAAATAAAAAGTAACCAATTGTTTACATTCATTGTGGATATGGATTTTTGGTGGTAGCAAACCTTCATCAGACGAATCAAATCCGTGTGTACGATCTAAACGTGGACGATCCAAGTTTGCTACTTCAGGCGCATTAATTGTCAACGTATGACCAATATTTTGATTTTTTTCTAGCCACGGAGGTGGAATCATTGTAGACATGCGTCGTTCATTGATATTTTGTTGACTCAACGTTAGTGAGGTGTGGTCCATACCAAGTGTATCCGCTACAAATAAGTTATAGTATAATAAATGTATTAGTTTTTTAAATAAATATATAAATTATATAATATTACAGTCAACGTTAATAGATCGTGTTTTTCGTATGGCTCCCTTGCACGACATGCGACGTCTTAAAGTTCTCGGCTTAGCTCCAGGAATTTTAAGATTCATAGTATTCTTTTTACTAAATGAACTCAACAAGTGATCATCTAAATATACTTGTACAGCTGGATTAAGACCTAAGATATTTATTTAGCATTTAGTAGCATATAAATTTATCTTTCCTATTTATAAACTACTTACGATCTGGATAACCATCTTCTTGACTTCCGAGGAAGCTTAAATCGGTTATAGCTGATGTGTTTAAAAAATCGCCCAAATTTCCTAGCATTACTCGTGTACCGTTTATGTACCCAGATTTTAATTTTTTCATCGTTTGGATTAAAGGCAGTGGTATTTTATTTTGTTCTAAAATGTAATTCATTTTGTTAAATAGTAATTTTTACTTAAACAAAAAATAATTGTCAAATTTTGGACCGAATTCCACAGTGTGTTGATATCGCTCAAAAATTTGACCAACTTTAAGATTTAATTAAAAAAAAATCCAAACAAATAAGATATAATTACTAAATAATAACAGCTAATCAGAATTGAAAAAAAATATTAAATTCGTACAATTTAGTTCCCCTGTATTACATACATATTTATTAATGCTTTCCAAAACCAAATTTTTAGCAACTACAACTAGCAAAAGATACTATACCTTACTGAACTTCATTATTTCACAACAGATGTTATACAGCTACAATTAACAACTTAACGAATATCATACAACTCAGCTCGGTGATAAAGTAAAGGAGTTTAGTTACTTATATACAATATCTACATAATTATTGTATTATTTTGTTTACAAGATTTACATTTAAATTTAGGTTAGTTACATTTAGTGTAACATAAATTTACAAATAGTACAAAAGCAAATTTATTAAAATTATGATACGAAGACCTAGGTGGTGATTCTAAATTCTATCATTTAATAAGACCAGTTAGTTTAAATATTATTGTTTTTAATAGAAATTCGACATTTATAATTGTCTAAAATTGCATAATTGTAAGATATCTGGGTCAACTGTTTTAGTTTAAATACATAGCGAGACTTCCATTGCTTTAACGATATACTCTTAAGTAGAAGAAGTTATCATACAAACTGGACATCGTAATTATTTGTCTCTCTTATATGAAAACCATTTTTAAGACTATATACAGAATACGAAAAAGTAGTCACTAAGACTAAAATGTCATTTCAGACTATTTGGGAGAATCGTTTTAAGAAAATTGAAGCTAATTATTTAAAACAAAATCGGGAATAATATGGAACTATAATAAATAAAATGAAGATTTGAGGATTACGGTTGCTTTTAATTTTTGAATTTTTGAGGGTATCAGTTTGTGTAAAAATTTCGATTAATATTGATTTTCAGTTCAGCTCCGAACTGGAATCTTTGTAGATAACCTTAAAGATTGTTTAAATCTATGCAACTTTAATCCCACTGATTATTTTTCTATTGAATATAATGAGGAACGAAAAAATAAAATAACAGAGATTTTTGACTACCAAACCTAATAATGTTACGACTACTCAATCTTTTGAACTGTATGTAATTAAACAATAGTGTTATTGCATCATAACACGCTATAAACAAATTTAAATCACCTTGTTGATCGTATATTGATTCATGTAATAGGTTAGTAAAATATATTCATTTCGAAAGAAAAGTTGAATTAGATCCCTTACCGGTTTAAATATAAATATTTTTGTAAGAAAGCACTAACAAATAAATAAAAAATTATAAAATATAAATATAAACTTATTTTTGCAAATTATTACCTTGCACAATATAAATAAAAAAAAAAGCATAATTTAAGAAAAATATCTTTTAAATGATATAATATAATTTTTTGTATTTTAATTAATTTACCTAGAAGATAGTGTGTAGCCATTAAAGTGAAAGTGGGCCTTCCTAACATATGTCGCCAATTATTAGTGAGAAATGCCAAGTTAGCCGTAAAATTGCTGGCTAAAAGTTCTGGATCGCGAGTTGTGTAGTATTCTTCATAATCGAAATTCTTTTTATAAAATTACAATATAGAAAATAATTTTTTATGTAATTTTAAATAAATATTATGAAAAATAAAATATAATTTGTTCAGTAATATCTTAACCAATAAAAATATTTAATGCCAATAATAAATAAACCAATTATTATAATATATGTATATAAACCACATAATAATAATTATAATAATAAACCAGCCCCAGCACTGCAACCAACAGACAATTTAAAATGTATACAGAATACTGAAAGTTATTAATGCATGCTTGTTCTATTATGTATGTATGTATGTGTGTGTGTAATTTAATTTACATATAATTTAACAACAATCAATAAACAACAATTATAAGCGAATTTTTCTGTTAAATTTATATTTAAACTAATACATATATCGGCCTTAAATTATTACTTAGAAACAAAATATATTTAATTATTAGCGATTATGTGAGGATATTTATCCTGGGAACATTGGATAGATAGGATCTAGTAGTTAAAACTAAGGTCAGGATATAATAACGACCAATTAATAAATTTTCAAATGAAAATTAATAAGCGATATTAATTGTTTTTCATGCCGAAAAACCATTAAAATTTTTTAATAAATATAAAATAGTCTTTCTATTAAGAAAAACGGAAAACTTATATCAACATAGAATGAATTCCGTTGCATGACGAGAAAAATTAATCGACCCACTGGCGAAACGCAAAATCAAAACAGCTATAACTGAAATTATTTATTAAAGTTTAAACAATTTTATCTAAATTTAATTTTAATATTTTGAAAACACAATAAAAACTAATCAAAGGATAGAAGAAAAGCTAGCTAGATATAATCTATCTAAGCCCAAATTTTTTCTATTATACAACGTTATCTTAGCATCAAAGAGATAAAGTGGCGATTGAAAAGCAAGTTCTTTGATAAGATCAATATGTAAATGCAAAACAACGTCCGATAGTTTTAAATATATACAATTTTAAAAGGTTAGTTAATGTTATCTAAGCATGGTTAAATAAAGTCAGAATATTTGCTTTTTCATGTTTTAAAAATACCAAAATCAGAAAATGGCTTTTAAGAGAAAGAATATTAAATACTACCAATTAACTTTTAGATAAGGCAAAATGTAACTTTTGTCGATTTAAAACTATTTGACTATGATCGCAAAATAAATTAAATAGCTCCAATATTTTACATATTTTACAATATTTTATTCACTGAAAAATTTATTTCGTAAACAAAAAATTTCCATTCTCGGCATATTTGTAATTATTTTGAATCTCTGTATGTTATTTCAATAATAATACTATCAGAGCAGATTAAAAAAGATCAAATCAAATGATTACTTCACCAGTGTAAGAATGAACCATATTTAAACGGCAAATTAACTGTCAATGGTCTGCCTTGTAACTATCATGAAAATAACACACACTTTGGCCTATACAATACAATGTAATAATAATTCAGTCAGATTAAATCACATTGTATCAATGATAAGGATCTATTTACGAGTTTTATTGCATTGTCATTTTCTCTTCATTTGATTTTTATCTTTTTAAAAACTCGATTGAGAAAAGAATGAGACAAAGAAAGAAACTCAGAGTTTTCAATAAAACCTGCTGTGTGCCCCTAAAGCGATTGACACGAATAGAACGCTGGGATTCATTGATAAAAGTGAAGTTGAAGTAATTCTACACTTTTAAATTTCTATTTTTTTAAGAAAAATATGTTTGTATATGTTTTAAACAGAAAAATATGCCAAACTTTATTTGTCAGAAAAGCTAACTAGTTGCACTATTAAGTGCTGTCAGGTTTGGGGTGGAGCAGATGGCATTGCTCTCCGGTTTTTGGATAGAGTTCAGCGGCGTGCCATTCGAATAATACGAAAACTTACGAAAGACTTAAGTAAGATCTAAACAGCCTACAGCACCGCAAATATAGAGATAAAGGAGAAGAATACCACCATTTGTTACGCCAGGACAGGTAACACGAGGAACGATTAATGCGGATAGGTTTACGGTGAAGCAGCCGAAACCTCGAACTGAAGGTCCAAAGCGCGAATTTCTAGGACTTTATCGAATTTATCGAACATCTATAGGAAGTGGAAATCGTTATCCGGTTTTCAGTTTCCGTTTGAGTATAAAATGCACAAGTTTAAGGCGGCTAATCAACCTTTTCATGAAGAATCGCGCGTTGGGTGCATGAGCTCTGACAGTTACAAGGAGCTAGGACAGTCAAAAAATCCGCCCTGCACCCAATGAAAGCTTAATTTAAAAAAAAAAAGGTGTAAAAAAGTTTACAGTATCGTATTTACTATATAACACTCAAGTTTAAACTAATTCTCGCAATTCGGAAATTAAAAAAAAAAATATTAATGCAACTTTGACAAATTAATAGTAGAGTTTGAGCTATTTTTCATTAAAGAGCTATGTAGCAAAGCCAATTTTTTTATTAAAATAATCAGAAATCTTATAATTCTGTAACATTTAAAGACTAATCTTTAACGTTTATAACATGATCATGCGAAGTGATAGAAGTGAAATCGCTTTCATCAAAAAATCACACCGTACCCTTTGTATCAATCACTTTATGGACACCCTGAATACAGATAAGCTTACTTCAAAATGTACAAAAAATAACTACTGGCTTTTATATTATTTCTCAGAATTCTTGAAATAACACCCTATTTTTTTTTTTTTTTTTTTTTTTTTTTTTTTTTTTTTTTTTTTTTTTTTTATGGCTTAGAGGCCGTAAACGGCCCTTACCGCGTCTCAACTGAGACCTTATGAACCATTTTTTAACGATTGGTGCACATTGTAGGTGGTCAGCCCAACGAATGTTTTTACACACAAACGCGTTTTTATGTCATCCGGTTGCATGTTAATTTTTGGTCAACGGCGGGAATCGAACTCGAGACCGCGGTGTGATGAGAAACTCTCTTAACCATTAAGCTACATCCGGCGACCGATAACACCCTATAATGGATTTATAATAATCTTGACCTTTTTTCTATGATTTTGAAATTAAGAAAAATTCGCTTATATTTAAATTATTAACTCAAACATTAATATGTTTATATAAATTAATATTAATAATAAATTGTTTGGAATAAAAAATAATATATTTATATTAATTAAATCTGCCCCACTTGTCGACCGACCTAAGTAAATTTTTTTCAACACCAATGTCACAAGCGGACGTCCAAGTAAATTTTGCCATGCTGATTTTAAAAAATTGATTTCTCCTTTTAAAATGTCGATCATCAATTCGTTGTCAGAAGCAATGTAGAAACGTGTCAAATCAGAAAACTAAAATTTTTCGATGATCATTATTTTTAAAAAAAATAAAAAATATAAAAATATAAATAAATAAAAATTAGGTTAGTTCATTAATTTATTTTTAATTTTGTCTGTCTTATATTATAACTACTTATATTTTTCAATATTACACTTTATCGTTGTTGTATTAAAAAAACATCGCGTTCTGTTTTCAATCGTGTTATTATTTAAATATTAGTTGAGCCAAAATTAGTCAATTTATGTCTCAATTTATTTTGGAAATTAAACATCCTGGAAATGTGGTGTTTAATAAACTAGGTATTTAAAGATAATATTTTTTTTGAATTTTATAAAAATACAATCGCATGTATTCTACCCAATGAGAATGAATGAAACTGATGTGAACGAACGATGTCGAATCGATAAAGCTGGTGTTTTCACAAAACTTTCACGTACAGCAATAATTTTGACAAAAGATACACAATTCACAACACGTTATATTTTCGCATACCTCTCAAAGAAATTTTATTTATGTTTTTAGATGAGAGATGTCTTAATCTTTAATCATACATATGAAGAAAATAAAATCTAAGAACATGGTTTATCACATCATAAAAAGTTTATTAAAGCAAAGGGAGTAAAATTATATCTCCATTCTTTTTGATCAAAGATTAAATTATTCATCTAATGAAATACTGAAACTGTTAATTAAAAAACAAACGTCTTAATACCATTAATATTGTAAATGTTTTTTTGCTGATAGAATCAAATGACAGTTTAAATTTAACTAATCGTTCTAAAATAAATATTTAAACCAAAGCAATATGCGGAAAAGACTGTATTGATTATATGTATTTTACTAATATACATTTCAAGAATTGTCTAAATTAGAACCGTACAGTATTAAAATTTTTATATATCATTTAACTATGCTTGGTTATGTTATTAAAACGTATTAAACACAGTCCTTAACAAAATTATTTGTGCATCGCAAAAATTTAACAATTCACTCGAGAAAATTTAAACTGTTGACCTAAAAATTAACTTTAACAAAAAAAATGATGGATTTGTTATTTGAAATGGCATTTATTCTGTATTTAATTTAAAAAAAATTATTTTATTAAAAACAAAAACAAAACTTAATTACAAAATTATTTGTGCATGATAATTTTATCACAAAATTATTTGTGCATCGCAAGAAAAAATTTTCTCATAACGGGAATCCCGATTTTGTTTCATGTTTTGACAAAAATGTTACGGGTATCCTTAGTTATTATTTTTCATTAAAATTTTGTAGTCGATATTTTTTAAAATGGTTAAAACTAAAAAATTATCTTTGGAAGTCGGATCTGCGATTGTAGGGGGCTATTCTGCCGGGATGCCTATAAAAGAATTGGCACGGATGTACAACTGCCATCGAAATTCGATGTCATCAAATAAAAAAATAAAAAGTAAAGAGCAGCTTGAAAAATGTGCAAGGGAGAGGGCGAAAACGAGCTACAACCGCAAAAGAAGACAAAAGAATAGTTAATCTTCTAAAACGGAACCCTCAAGAAAAAATCCAAAATGTTCAAAATGATATAAATATCACTCGAGAAGTCAAAATCTCTCACATAACTGTACGAAGACGACTACACGAGGCAAATGTCAAAGCCTATACCATTCAAAAGAAGCCATTCATAAACCAAATAAAAAAGAGGAAGCGACTCAAATTTGCGTACACCTACCAGTCGAAGCCTGTGGAGTTTTGGCGTAATATTTTGTGGACAGACGAGTCATGTTTTAGTTTGGATGGGACATATGGGAAAAAATATTTTTATTCGACTTCTGAACTAAAAAAAATCGCTCCGTTGTTATGCCAACTCGCCAAAGTGGTGGAGGTAAAGTTATGGTATGGGGATGTTTCTGCTATAATGGGGTTGGTAAACTTATTATGTTACCTCAAAAGGTAACTTCAAGTACATACTTGGAATTTTTGAATGAGCACGCAATAGTTTCTGGATGTGAACTTATCGGCCAGCATTTTATACTGTAGCAAGACAACGCTCCAATTCACAAAAGCAAAATGATTACGATGTTTCTAAAAGATTTAGACTAACAAACGCTTGATTGGCCACCGCAAAGTCCTTATTTAAACCCAATGGAGAACATTTGGAATTATTTGAAACAAATCTCTCGATCCGTTTCCAAACAACATTATATCCAATTTTGGAGGATACTTATGCCTTTCGTATTATATTAGTTACACTAAAGTGTGCACCCATTTATCACATTCAAGCTTATTCATTTAATTTTCAGTCCAATGCTTCCCATGCCTTCCAAAATTTAGTCGTCTATCTATCTATGTATATTCCCAAATACTTGTAAATATTCACGTTATTGATGCGATTTTCAGGGAGTTGACTTTTGAAGAATTGATGCCTAGCTCGATACTGTACCCGTTACCTTAATGGTACCCTGTAATCTAAAGACAATGAAATAAAAGTATTTTTTTTACTCATCCATACTTTGCTCCTCCCATTTCAACTGATGTTGGTTGCCATTTGGTCGTATTTTCAAACTGTTGGTTAAAAGTTGTCCATTACGATAGTTCAATTTTCGCCGTTGACCAATAAGCATGCTCGGATGACATAAGAAACAACTGTGTGTTAAAACAATCATTTAGCTGTCAAATGATCATTATTACGTATTAATTGTTCGCAAGGTTTCAGTTGAGAAATGGTTAGGGCTGTATACAGAGTTTAGGTTAAACCTTATAGCAAATAGAAAAAAAATATTCATATATCCAGAAACTTTTTCAATGAGCAACACATTTAATAATCGGCACCAATTTAGGAACTGAACTAAATTGTACAGCTTTTTTATATGCCATAAATACTGAATGGCCACCCACCACATAAACCTGTTTACTCTCTGTTAATTTCTATTTATGAAATAATCCTGTTGGAAATTTGCTCTTTATATAATCTTAAAACTTCGTACGACTCGCAACTTTGGTCATATTGGTGTTCCTTGAAAAGTAAGAGTGATACAAAGTTCTTTCAAAAACTTCCGTTTGTTGATATTCAACCCATTATAGTTCATCTATATTAATTATAATTAAATTTTTTTTCATTAATTGTTTGTTTTGTCCGTTGAATGTATTTCGATTTATGGTATTGTTACAGAAGTTTTCATGTTTTTGAACACTTCTCTATTTTTAAATTAATGGAGGGGGAGGGGGGCATTTATTCTTGAGCTCAATGCCACGAAGACCGCCGTTTGTCCCACATTAACACAGTTAAAATACCCAATCGTCATTTTTCGGGGGATCTACCGGGGGATCGAACCCTCAACCACGGAATGACAAAGTTTATTTCTCTGCCAACGAGGATAACAAAGACTTTTCTACTTAATAACCGATTGAGCTGCAACTCCTGTGAACAGGCTAGATTGCTTTATTTAAAATTTTAAATGACTTTTACTTTATTTTTACTGAAATTTTTATTTTTACTGTAATTGTTACTTTGTTTTACTGTCTAATTTACATAAGGTTATTTTTTACATTCTATATGTAAAAATGATTTAGAAAAATATACCGTTTTTTAATTGTTATCTGTACATAAATTACTGAAAATATTTTGCTGTATTTCTGAGTTCAAATGTCGTTAAAAAACTCGAACATTCAATAGATGGCACTGCATTTGGCATTGTTTACATAATTTACATAAAAAATGTAAAAACCGTTTTTAACGTGTAAAATCATAGCTATATCGAGGAAGTGCGGCTTATAGGCCTGATTTACACAGAACCGCATTGTATAAAACCATTCCGACCTATAGTACTGACATGGAAGACAAGGTTCGCCCATGAATTACAGCCCAGTGTTCATTCACACCACCGATCGTAATTCGATGATGAAAAAATCTGTGTGAATCTGCCTCTATCGGGATTCGAACCTGGTATCTCCCCTCCAATTGCCGCAAACGGTAGAAATTGGAAGGCAGCCAAATGAAACTTTTGCTGCAATAAAAAATGTCTGAGATCAAATTCCAACACAAATGGTAGAAAATCTCGTGAATTCCATTCCACAGCGTCTTCATGAAGTTATTGAAAACAATAGTGGGAATACTTCATATTGACTTAATTTGAAAATTTATTTTTATTCCTAGCTATTTAGTCAATTTTATAGATTACTTGTACTATGCACAAATAATTTTGTGATAAAATTATCATGCACAAATAATTTTGTGATTTAGTTTTGTTTTTGTTTTTGATGAAATAATGAATATTTTTTTAATTTTTTTTTAAATTAAATACAGAATAAATGCCATTTCAAATAACAAATCCATCATTATTTTTTTAAAGTTAATTTTTAGGTCAACAGCTAAAATTTTCTCGAGTAAATTGCTAAATTTTTGCGATGCACAAATAATTTTGTTAAGGACTGTATGTATATCTTTACATGAAGATGAAAATGACAAACTCAACATGTTTCGATATTCATATTTTAAATTTCAAAAATTTTGTGTGTTTAAGTTAACAACGGATTTATGGATTTCACCAAACCAAATATGAACTATCAAAATCAATAAATAACAAAACATAATTCGATGATCTGTAACACGTCTAAAAACACGATACAGTGTAATATCCAAAAATACATAATAATTTATGAATTCGTTTTAATGATACATATATGTAGTAATGTAAAATGATTTAATGTTGATAGTTCCTAGTGGAAACATTAAAAATATTAAATAAAAGTTAATAATATTTTTATAGAGTTCTAATAATAATGTATTGGTAATTAAATTAGTTAAATATTTTTTATCAAGATATAATGAACTTTTCCTTTTTAAATTTAAAAATCAATTTAAAATCAAAATATAGAATTGAATTTTCTACTTACTTGTGGTGTAAACGCAAAAATTCTGTCTTTCAACGAGTATAATTTACTTGTGCTTAGAATACCAACATCTCGAGATTTTCTTCCACTTAATCCTAATTTTTTGTTTCTACCTAAATACGTATATAAATGACTTAAAACACGAGCCGGTTGAACTTCAATTGGGGCTACTTCAGCAATAGTTTGAACATGAATGTCGTGTTCAGCTAGCTTATCTCGTATTTCTGGGTCTTCAGCTAAAATAACCACTTGAACAACAACATCGGGTTTCTTCTGTGCCCCGAGTCTTCTATTCAATGGGTCTAGTTCTCCGACAGCTAAAAACCCCTGTAATTATGAAATATTAGTTAAAGTTTGCTCCTCAATTATGATTAAAAGAAAATTACTTCTTGTAATAATTTGCCTAAGATATAGAGAGATTGTCCCCATAAGAACGGACAGCGCCCAACCACTTCTCTTTCGGTAGAACCAGGATTTTTATACTCATCAATCATGCCAGTTTTTGTAACGGCATACATTTCAGGGACTAACTTCATTCCATCATCAGTACGTATCATAATTTCCTCTAATCTACTTATATAATCTGAAACTTCAGCTTTATTGCCTGCAAACGCGTGAAATAGTACTTGATATGCAAAAAAAAGGGGCCACTCGCATTCGATATTTTCAAACATTCGTAATTCCCATGGTTCATAGTACAATCTAGTTGGATCTTCTTTTGGTGTTTTATAGCCATCTCGTAGAAAACGTTTACATCCGAAACGACCTTCTAGTCTCGTTAAAATTGCTTCCTGTGTCAAAGTAATTACTTGTGGATCATCGACCGCAAATGCTGGAAACCCAATTATAGCTAATAGCCCTGAATCTAACTCCTTACTAGTAGATTCTCTTGGTAACATAGAATGTAGCACAGCTTGACATTTATGAGCTTCGTCCGCCAATACATGTATTATACTTGCAGAACCACCACGTGCTCCAAAAAGATCTAACTCATTCACAGCTTCCAAAGCAGCTTTTGCCATACCAATCGAACTGGCATTAAGTTCAGCTTGCCCATGGTTAGTTTTATCACCTCTTTCCCATATACCATAATCCGGTGTACAATAGGCCGATTCAATATAAAATACTAAATTTTGTATAAATGAAACTTCGTCTAATGAGAAAACAATTTGTAAACCCGATGCGGTCATTTGTGCTAAAATTAATAAATATAACGATGTGGCATCAATCTAGAATAATAAAAATACAAAAGTTAATATTAGGTAAACCAATTAAAAAATGAGTAATTACTTGAAGATGACCCCATTCATTATCACCAACAACAATTTGGCCATTTTTACTAGAGTATTTGGCGTGTAATGAATCTGATGTATTTTGAGTTATTTTGAACTTCTCAACTTTATCCTTTTGATGGATCATTGCCATAAGTAAACCTCTCATTAATTTTACACAGCATTGTTCCAACTCATATGCTTTTGCCCTATCTTCATCTTGATCTGCTATTTTTTTATATGCCATTGATAGTCCCCATACAGCTAAAATGCAGTAAATATTGTCTCGTACCTAAAATGATATAAATTGTATTGTGTTAAAGAATCTATGAATAGTAACATCATCTTCTATTCATTTAAAAGATTTATGAATCCTCAAATAAGTAACAATATTATATTTGTTATGCTTTCCTTTAATTTCGAAATGATTGTATGATATATAAGATATAAAATTTGATGTAAATCTATCACATAAAATCAGTTTAGTACCAGCCAAATTCTCAACAATTTTTTTTTTATTTTGTGATACTGATATTTTGTAAAACACATTCTCGTATTTTGTTTTGATTTGTTCTATTTTTATGAAATGTATGTATTCATCTTTTGTTTAATTATAAAGCACAGACGATAATTGTTTTGATTATCTAACCAACCACACAGCACTTAAGTAGTAAATTTGACCGCAAATCACTAATAAATTTTGGGATGATACTTATTGTTGTAAAATTAAATTTAAATTTAAAACTTATAATTTAAGGTCAAAACCGAAAATGATTTAGTATTTTTTAATTATTACTTTAATAATTTTATATATAATTTTAAAACAGTTCTACTTAATCTGATTGAATACTACATTCCAGCATAAACGGATTCTTTCTAAATAACATTAATTACCCAGGCATGATGATTAGTTGGACTAGCTGGAAATAATCCAGTAACTGGTTGCTGATGATTCATAATTAATCGATGTACAATCCTTTGGTAATAGTCCAAACGGACCCCAGAATTACTACGACTTCTCATGATTAAGTTTAGGCTCTTAACCTCAAATTAGATCTGTCTAGTTATGATTACTATATTATTTTAAATATAATTACTAAAATATTAATTTATTTCGTTAACAATCTACTCAAACAACATTTTATCTTTTTTTCACACTTTTTAATTAAAAATATGATTTTATTTAAATTTTTTATCAAACACAAAATTTTTCTAAAACGTAAACTCGAATGTCATTTCAATGTCAGATCGTTTGTCAGTTTGATGCATTTACACCAAATAAAATAAAATAATCGTACATTTGAGGTACTACATAAATCAATTCGATTTACCGCGTATTCATCATATACCCTAAGTACGAATTGAATTGCAATACTTGCTATTACCACTATACAAATTCTCTGTTTTATCGTGCAAGCAATTTTCTCAATATTTGTGTGAGTATACGAAATTTGAATGAAATGTGAGTATTATACACGAAATGCTAACCGTTTAAGTTTTGTTATTACTTTTTTATGTTTGAAAACATTACACTAGATCATTAATTTACAAAATATAATATTTTTAAATTACAATATATTTGAGACAACTGAAAAGTTAGAAACATATTTTTGTAACTTTTTATTTTATTTTGCAAACGTGAAACACTTCATGATCGATCTTATACCGAAATTCTAATCAACTACTGTGTCTAGCTACAAATGATATCTGTATGGTTAGATTTAATAGGCTTTAATAATAAGCGAAAAAAGAAAACGACCTTTTATTAGTAAAATAACTAGACTTTTATTAGTAAAATAACGAGTTCTTATGTTTGTTAAAGTATAATGAAGTTAGTATAATGTAGTGTTCGAAGATGGCAGTAAAATCAGTTTTCACAAAAACTCAATAAAAAAATTTGTGGTTTGTGATCTAAAATATTTGTTATCCTAAATTTCATGGGCAATGTTATTATTGTTGCATTTGTGAACACTTTACATGAGTTATTTTCTGATATCGATTTTCCTGATTGTAAGTTTCACTGATAATATTCACTGACTTTCATTTTATTGGTTTAATGATTATTTATCTCATGGTTAACGGATTTAGGAAGGCCATACGTTTCTCTAGTAAAGTGAAAAATTCAATTTAAATAATAAACAACTTAAAACCTAATATATTACAGAGTGAAATATGCTAAATGTGATGAAAAATGTAGTCAAAAGAATACTCATGTGTAGGGCTAAAAAAACGGACATTGTTTTTTTTTATATCATTTCAAACATTAAATAAACAATCTGTAAACATTAAATACACGACCTGTAAACATTAAATCTATTTTTTATTTAAGAAAATTTATAGATGAAAAATGTTAAACCTTTTGAATGTTTGTTTGTTTGTTTTTTATCTTTCAGTTCAATCTGTTTTGGTCTCAATGCACTCCCGCTACTCTTTCGCGGTTCGCTTATTTACGTACCTTACGCCACTAAATCCAAATTACGAGGCTCACAATATTTGTTTTTCCATACAGAATTTTTGCATCCTGCCTCTATCGGGATTCGAACCCGGTACTTCCCTCTCCGACAACCTTTTGAACGGTTACCCTGTATTTACAAGATAATATGAATATCCAATTATATGAATAAAAATATAGGTTCCTTTGATAGGACAACTGAGATGATTCTTTTCATAAGACGCAGCACTTTGAGAAACTATTTATCTAAAAATTGGGGCTCACCATCTCGCTCTTTTTAGAAGTTAAGTATCAGGAATCTGGTTAGAACGGAAGGTTACTTGACAAAAACACAGAAGTGAAATGCTATAAAGCATGTACCATTTACTGGAAATCGAAACAGTCATTTCACAAATCATGGGGCTTGAAACACAGACGCATGTACTGAATATACGTTTCAGTTATCAAACCCATAACTTATTTAACGCATTTATTTGGTAAATTTGATGGTCTAGAACATTGAGGGTGGTTGGATAGAAACCTCTAAGCCGATTTGAAAGACTGGTTTGTCTGGGTATTGTGGGAACTATGCACACCAGAGCCACTTCAGCTTTTGAGATGGCTGAGGGTTTGGATCAGAAGGTGGGCGACGCAAAAGACCCGCTCGTCTGTAAAGCAGAGTCATTCAATTTAGCCCTTTGACCATTCCCAATTATGGTGAGAGATTGCCCGGCACATAACTACCTCATGCCCTTACATACTTTTGTATCAAAGAGCGTTTTCAGGAAATTATTACCGAAACCTACTTACCCCTCCGGTAACTATATGATGATCTTATTGATGGATGAATAATCTGCAACCTAACTGGTCTCGGATTATACATCCCACATCGTCTTTAAGATGGAAACTGCAAACTTTTTGACAGCAAAAATACTATACAAGGGATTGATTCCAATACTGTTTCATTGGAAATTGTTTTGGAACGGTTATTGCCGTCTAAACAATGTTAAAGTTCACTGGATACCCAATCACATAGTTTAACGACACGTATTGGCTTGGCTATTATCCCTTAAGAGAGATATGGACCATCACTTTAGTGAGTCTGCACCAAAAGAGATGGGACAACCTCATCTCTTGTCGTGTATCCAAAATCTTCTTTTAAAAATAAATCAATAAAGATCCCAATTGTTCTTGAATTATGATAGACGTACTCTGAGGATACTGAGCATTTTTCACGGGAGTTTTTACCTGACTATTGACATGTTCCGAATGAAAATTCAATTTAGGGGATTGAGAGTGTACGTTTGGAACGAGATTTTAATGTTACCATAGGTCAATCTAAAGGACGGGTGCGAAAATTGAGCGAATATGTACCAAAGTTGGACCAATATGATTTTGATTTGTCATTTGATTGGGAATTTGTTATTTTTACCTATCAAAAATACAAGAGTATATCTTTTTTCATATTGTTGCGTTCCATCATGATTTCGTTAAATGGTAGTAACGGTAGAGATCAACATAAGCCACAACAAACTTACGAATTATTAACTGTCGAAGCTACAAAAACAAAGAGGTGGGTTAAATCAAAGCCCTATTGATATCAATCAAGATTGCTTTGGTTAAATGCAACTATATACTTCATACAAAAACTCCGTAAAATAAGTTTTCGTCTAAAGTAGGAAATGCATAGCACTGAGAGATGTTTGGTTTAGTTACAGACTGCATATATGTATAATCCAAGTGTTTCTCATCGCCCAGTGGTTTTACGTTCGCTTCTCGCCATTACACGTATTAAGTGGTTCGAAAAGTGTAAGTTGATAAGGTCCGGTACAGCCGTTAAAAATCATAAACAACTTTTAAGATAATTTAATGGGAAATACAAATGCATTTTATTAAACACTTACATAGGTATATTAAATTTTATGATTTTGAGCATCAAGATCGCTAAATTAAATAATAATCTTAATATATATTGGGAAACTGCATTATTTAATTACAAAATAAATAAATAATTAATCAATATCATTGTATTTAAAAAAAAAAATAAAAATATTTATATTATATAAGTTAAAAGAATTTATAATTTATTAAAATAATCTCTATGAAAAACGGTGTATTTTCTATATTATAACAAGTCTCAAAATATCACAATTATTGAGTAAAATCAATTGTATAATTATTGAACCTCAACGTCAAAATTAGATAATTCCAAATGTTGCATTATATTTCGAGCTGAAATAAAAAATATTAATACAATTGATGTTGATGGACACAAAAGGAAATTACAAACCTTCAAAATAACCAGTATCGGTGGGATCGTCTAATGTAGGTATAAAGGGCGGATCAATGTATTGTATGTTTTCCCATTCTATGTTACTAAAAAAGTTCATTACTTTTACATCTTTTGCAATGGGCCGTTCAGTTGGTTCCATAGTTAATAATTGTTCAACCGCATCTACGGCTTCTTGAGAAAGTGCTTCTTCATCTTGTGGCCACTCGATATCTATTTAGAAAAATGCACGATATAATTAAAAAAGTTAATATTTCTATAGCCTACATACTCCTTTTTAATATATTATCAAAAACTTTTTGTGGAGTTTCATCATTAAATGGTGGTATTCCAGTCATAAATTCATAAAGACAAACTCCAAGTGCCCACCAATCAACTGCTGGCCCATGACCCTTCCTATATAAAATAAAAATATGAATTACAAAATTATTAAAAACTTTTATATAAAAAATACATTAATAATAATTCAGGAGCCAAATAATCTGGAGTTCCGAGTATTCGTTCGTCGGATTCCATTTCACCACGTTTTACTGATTTTGGAGTTCTATATGGAGTTTTAGAAATTTTAGGTGTTTTATCGTGAACAATATCAATGGGAGACATGATAGATTTGCCATCCTAAAAAAGTTATTTGGTTAATAAATTAATTTAAATTTAGAAAATATTAGCTACTTTTATATCCTCCTGAATCAAAAGATGATTTTCGTTTGGATTTTTTAGTCTATCAGCTGACGCAGGCAATGCAAATCGTGTACTCTTTAATTTGCCAAGTAAACCATCACGCCTTTGTATTTTTTGTGATGAAACTGGTGTTGAGAACATAACATTTGCTAAGTGATCATTAATTGGCATTTCATCATCTGACAAAGAGCTAAATATAACGATATAATATCAATCAATTTGTAAAATGATATTTAAATATACTAACCGAGTTTTAAGAACGCTTTTTAATGAACTCTTTCCTTTCCGTTTTTTTGGTGTGCTACTACCTATATCTAATATATCGATTTCCTGAGTTAATCCAGTAGAATTAACCGAACCTTCATGATCACTCAAAAGCGAATCGGCACGGTTAATATAATGTCGTTTGCGCTTCAAACCCGTATAATACTCTGGTCGTTTAAAACGATAGTTACTAGTTATTGGAGAGTGTAATTCATGTTTTATATTTTCAGATGTATTATTGGAACTGGAACAAAAAATAAATTTTAATATACTAATTTAAATTGGTAATTTAACTGAATTAATTTAACTTATTTACAAATAAACTTATTTTATTAGTTTCGCCATTAAAATAAATGTTTTAAACAAATTATCCATAATAGATTAGTAGTAACAGTTAGAATGGTTAAAGTAAAATAAATTTCAGAATAACTCTGATATTTGAATCTAGAATACCAATATCTAATGTAAATCAAAATAACATGTAACATCTATGGTATTAGCCTCTAGAAGCCGTAGATATTAAAATGGTAAAACCAAATTGTAATAAATCGGCTGATCTTAGAATTAAAAGGTAAAATCTTACCTTCTTGATAAATCAGATGAAATATAATCTTTGCTATTAGTATTCATATCTTGACCACGTTCCATTAAATCGTCACTACGATTATTGGAAGATAAGTCGCTTTTACGACTGGACACACCTGAATCTTCCGAATCCTTTTTGTTTGAAAATATATTATTGAATCCAATAGGATTAATTGGTTTTTCATAGCCATTCGTTGTATTATCATCAATGTGAGGACTATTCTCAGAATTGTATAGATACTGATTACGGTAGCTAAAATATTTTGTTCTACTGCCACTTCCACAGCTAGAATTGCACGTATAAAATGAAGAAGTTGAGCCACTCTGTAATATAAACAAAATTTAATATAATCAATTATAATAGTTACTACTAATTAAAATTACATCAGATACACTAGGAACCGTGTGATCGGTATGGTTTACAATTTGAATATCTTCAGCTGAATAAAATGGTGATACACCACTCATTTTAGAGTCATCTAAAGGTTTACCCTGTGTTGATATCTCACAGTCACTATCTGACGCTGATAATTCTAAAAAAAGGTATATTTTTAACATATTTGCTATAATATTTAGTATTATTTCAACAACTTACTATGACGATTTAAGGCATTCATGAAATTTGAATTTTTCTTCTCACCAGAATCATTTAAATTCATATTGTGATTATAATTTGATTTGAAGTCATTCGAACCGAACGATAAATGTGTTGTTAACGATAATAACTGCCCCGGAGTACGAGAACTTAAACTCGGAGAATTATTCATTAAATCGGCTATTTCTATGTCCCGCCTCAACTCAATCTTACTCAAACCGAAATCAGTTAATTTCACGTGACCTTTCTCAGAAATTAACATATTATCGGGTTTTATATCCCGATGGACGATACCGTGATCGTGAAGATAATGGAGGGCCAGTGTAATTTCGGCACAATAAAATCTGGCAGCACTCTCATCAAAATATCCATACATAGCCAATAATGATTTTAGATCACCTCCAACCATGTACTCCATGACTAGATATATCGAAGATATAGTTTGTAATGAATAGAATAGTGTTACGCAAAATGGACTACGTGATAATGCTAATGCGTTCCGTTCAGTAATAACTTGTGAAACCATATTTTTATTAACCATTTCTGATTTTTTCATAACTTTAATAGCATATAATTTATCAGCATTGCTGTTTTTGTAACCTAAAAATACTTTTCCAAATGCTCCACGACTTATTGGTTTGATAATGGAAAAATCACGGATGCAAGGACCCTGAAAATCCCAAAAGTTTTAGAAATGAGGTATATATAATGATACAACAACTTACTTTAGGACTCAAAGGAAGTTTTGTTAATTTGTTGATAGTATTAAAAATGGATTCTCCATCGTTGTAAACTTTTTTTGGTGTTAAATGATCCATTATGGATCCACAAAGGCTCAAATAACGGAAAATATTTTTTCTGTATTTTACAACTATTATAATAAATTCTTTAAATATTAGTTCAATAACGTAATTATAATTAAGACGTTTATTTATCAAAAGCCGAATCTATTTTAATGCATGCAATAGAATTAAAATCAGTTGTCTGTCATTTTAAATATATTAAATCAAGTAACAAGAACTACCAACCTTCGAAAAATTTAAAAAAATATGCTGACTGCTGCGAACTGAAGGGTACGTTCTACAATATTTCTTTTGAATGTTTACAGTTGTGAATAAGGTTTTTATATGATAAACGTACGCCGACAATTGACTGACTACACAAAATCTGCTTAGTGGGCATTTTTACACTAGTACTCTTGTCGGTTTGACGACTCAAACCGGTTATTTCCTCGTCCTTTAGTTTCGCACTAATACATACAAAATTGTTTCACATTGTTTTCGACTCAACATTTTAATTTTGCATTTTGAAGAGTGTAGATGTAATAGAAAAATTTGGTTGTCTTGTCTATGACGATTTTTGTTTTACAGATGACGAAATATTTTACAGATGCCGATAAATAAATAATTATGATATATTGATTTGTAATAAAAATGTTTTTTGTATGTTTTTTTAATAAATTGTAATGCAATTTATTTAATATAATGTAATTTATTGTAATGCAATTTCAATAAATTACATTATAATTACATTCATTGATTTATATTTAAATTTTTTTTTATTAGTAAAAAAATATTATGAATTGATGATGTTTGTAAAACTTGTAAAACGTTGGTATGATGAAAATTTAGAATGTTTTGTAATTAGGTTATTAAAAAATGTTCTTATTTCTTTAGAAAAAATACTTGATAAAATTTATTTTGTTTTTGCCATTTTGTTATTATACGATGTTCGCTCGACATCGCAAAATGACTAGTTTAAAAAGGCATAATGAACGTTGAATGTGTATATTTAAAGAATAATATATAAATAGTATAGGTATTCTTTTTGATATTGTTAAATCGTTTAGTAGAAGTGTCAACATGGTAAAGATTCTCAGATGGCAGCGTTAGTAAGTCAAGGGTAAGTTTAACGTTAACGGAAAATAAGCTGATTCGTTTGTGATATAAATTTATATTTAGATCAAAAAAATATCGTTGTTATTCTCATTTTTATTAGTTGTGCGCAAGAATACTTAATTCTATGACATCATTTAATTTTAAATTAAATATATGTATATATAAGTCCTCATTCTTTTTGAAAAATCAAAAATAATATATAAAGTCATAGAAATATATTATACAATATAGAATGAACGTAACCAAATTGGTTGTTGTTTCCTGATCTTTTGTTTCAAGCATTTCCATTAAGGCTGATTTCCATTATGAAAAAAATTTTGTCAGTATATTTTACTGAAAAAACCAAAGCGAGAAAAAAATTAAAAATGCCATTAGAGTGACTGAGATCGGTTTTTCTTTTTTTTTATAGTGGATATATCAACAGTTTCTTCCTCCCCTTCCTCACACTGTTTGCAGAAAGAGTTGTTTCGAATTTTTATTCGAAACATATGACTATTCAGGGAGAAAATTTTTTTTTATTTATTTATGTATACTTTTTTTCAGATAAGCAAAGTGCAAATATCTGCAAGAAAAATGGTGAGCCATTTTAGATGCCGAAGTGGAAAATCAAATACATAAATGGTCACTTGTGTATTATACTGAAGCAGTATTAAAACGAAAACTAGGGATTGCAGATTGTAGGAAGATGACACAATTACATCTAATCTTAAGTTCATTAAAAAGGTATGTTACAATGTTCTACAGAACCTTTAAGATGAAAACTTATTTATTGATAACGTCTAGTGTCAATACAATCATTCTAACCAGTACTTATATTTATTGCCCCTGTCTATTTTATAAAAATATTACGACACTCGATTAAATTATTTTTGATAATGTAATTTTCTTAACGCTTACTAAACGAAACAGACTCGTTTCCCAACTTTATTTCCAAGGAACGTAACTTAAATCTTTATTTTGTGGATTAGGCCTACCGGGGATACCACTTCAAAACAACGCACAAAGTACTTTTCCTCACTCTTGGAGGTGTGGAAACGAGTACATTACTCTAGAAAGATATATAAATTTGAAATATATAATTTAAAATCGCCAACTTCATTCCAAATGCCTTTTTTTTAGAATTATTATTACGCCTATGGCATTTCTCTTTCTTTCTCTTTTTTTCTCCAATTTTGAAACGCTTGGCGTTTATAATAATATTCATTCTATAGACTTAATAGAAATATATTATTTATATTCTTTACTCTAAAGTATAGAGTATAGCATATAAATATTATATTTCTATTATTTCCTCTTGCAAAATTAAAAAGGGATAGTGCTACCATCGTATGTAATTATTTATTGTATCGGTACTAAATAATTATTGATAAACCGTTTCAAATGAAATTTTTCAATTTTTACGTAAGAATATTCCAAGTTAAAGTTTTAATGTAAAAATAATAATATTTTCTAGACTTCGCAAATTATTCCAAAATTTCTCAAACTCAACTCAACCGCTGTCAAACTAACATGTAAACAATTTTTTCTTATTGGATTTCGCCTTATCGAATCACAAAGACTTTTTCAAGTGTTTGTTTTTGAAGAATAATTTTTTATACAGACACAAATCCAACATATTTTTGATTTGTGAACTTTTAGTTGAACGTAGGTAGACACGTCTAAATCTTAAGAATTGTTGATTTTTTAATTGTTTATGGTTGTTTTTAACGCGACATTAATTAACATTTAAGTAAACTTTAAAACTACTGTTTTAGTTAGAAACAGAATTTATTAAGTTTGAAAGTCAAATTGTTTTGTTTGGTAAAATAATAAGAAATAAATTTCAAGTTTTATAAGAATTATTTAAGATGGTGAAAATTTAATTGTTCTTGTGATGAAAATTAATGTGTGTATGTGTATATATAAATATGATATAACAACAAGAAATATCTATATTTCTTAAATTAAAAAGTGGTTTTATTTGTAAAGTTATGAGGTGATTATACAATTTGATAGTGCAAATTACAAGAATATCTGTTTAAGGAAGAGATTTTTCCTTTTGTCATCCTGTTTTTATGTTAATATGTACTAAACTGTTAAGTATAGTATCAACAAGTGTCGGGTGAATATCCTGTACTCTCCTCTATGTAATTTCTTATGTACGAATGCTAAAATTGCATACTTATAAATGATTAAAGTAAAGAAAATATATTGACTGGTGTGTATGGGTGTTGTCATATTTAAAAATAACATAACTAAAAATTAACTTATTAATTTATATTATGACGTGAATCGAACGAATATTATTCTCAAAAAAAAAAAAAAAAAATGTAGTCAAATTCTTCAATGAAAGGTTTTCTTCTTGTGTACAGTGACGAATATTAATAATTAAAAAATATTGTCTGGTCTTATTTTAGTAGATTTAAATCTTATTTTGTTTTTTGTTTTTTTTTTTGCTTACAACTTTCACATATTGATTTTTTGGGACAGCAGATTAATTTCTTATTAGACAAGAAGAGAAAATGTTGTTAAAATGAGATTGGTATTTTAGGAAATGCTAAAACATGAAGAATGAAACCGCGCACAATTCAAACAGAAGTGGTGTAACTAACAGAAATATAAATAGGCCACAGTAAAAACATAGTTGATACGAGTACGATGAATGTAAAATTGATTCGGTTTTCTTCTGCGGTATTCGCAAATTGAAATATTTTATAGTGAATTTATATGACTCACGGATTTCGCTACTCATACCCTACATAAAATAATATTTTGGTATCATAATTTCATGTTTCATTTCAAGTATGTACTTATGTAGGTACATTTAGTTCCCATCTTTCAATCGATTAAATGATAGTATTTCTGATAAGATACTTAATTTAATTTTCAAACGAAATTGATCGAATAACAGTTTAAAATCTACTTGCAAATTAAAACACAAAATCGGGATCAGGACTGTGCCCAAAATCTGTAGTAGCGTAATAAATTTTTTGTATGGTTTTGTTCTATGCCCTTATGGTTTGCCCTTTCCTCTGTTGAATCCATGAATCATATATGAATCTCTTATTTTACAAAAATATCTGTACCAGATACAGTCATCATACGATTGTGTTATTTCATTCTTGCCTAACTTTAATGGTTCATCGATCATTTCACATGATCTCTATATTCCTTCGGGAATGTCGACAGTTACAAACTAAGGATTTTTTTCTAATAACTACTGAATATTGCCAAAGCATTAAAAAATCGATGAATCGTCTCATTAAAAATTTCAGTTTAGTAAGGTTTTTTTGTGGTTTCTTATAGATGCAGTAACTGTTTTACGGCAGAAGAACTCTTTTATTCTTTGCCATTCAAATCCACTTTGATTAAACATCTGCACATAATTTTCCTCCTTCACTCAGGCAGATTAGTGCTTCTTCTAGCTTATCCCCTGCCCTATACTTTCCTCCGCACTCTGATTTTCATTACTCAAGATAGAAGTGACTGGTTAGGATGGAATCTATAGTACTCAATAACTGTTGCTTGGGTTCCTAAATTCTCTAATTTCAGGTTTTCGCTGGGTAGGAAGAATGAGATGTAGCGACAGTTGGAAAGGATAACGTATTCTAGGGCTATCCAAGATGAGACTTTCCTACTTATATTACGTGAGACAATAGTAATATCAATTAATTTCTTCTTTGAAGAGGTCAAAAAATATTTACAGCCTTGGAACAAATAGCTCATCTAGGCCAAGGTGAAGAAGTATGCCTTTTCGTTCTCTTTTTTGCCAAAGTAAGTCCAGTTTTCGGTATTGAGTCCCTGGTAGTTTTGATTTTCCAGCCCCTTTAGAATATCCGAAAGTTCTAAGGTCGGGATCGGAACAAAAACTGTCCCCCTTATAGGCCTGGATAAGTCGCCAAACTGGATACACTCCAGAACCCACTTCAGAGCTCTATCACACCGCATAAGCATGCCGTTATACAAATCACAAACCTCAATACCAAATGATCTTAAGAAGCACATTTGTGTTCATCAGCAATTTACTCGAAAATTGATGCACGTTCTTCCTTTTAGTTTGGTTCCTTGGAAATGTTCCATGAACTCTGCACTCCTACCGTCTTTAAAAAACACGATTTTATTTAAAAGGTAATCTTTAATGCTTGAACCCGTGCATGATGAGATGGATTGATCCTTTTGATCAAATATCATGAAATCGCAATTGGACTTGTAATTGTTGTTGGACTAACTTGGTGTGGAAGTTAATAGAAAAAGAGAGATAAGTAAGCATGAATTAACCAGTTGGAACTTTGGGTGTTGACATTTTTAACATTTGTTGTTTTTTAACAGAGCCCGATGGCGGATGAAATTATCGGTGACTACCAAGGAGGATTCCGTCCAAATCGGTCAGTCACTGATCAAGTTTTTTCGCTACGGATGATTACATCCAAGTACTACGAAACATCTCGCGATGTACTCCAGGTATTACTAGATTTAAAGGAAGCCTATGACTCGATCAATCGAAATAGACATACAATCGAAGGACAGCGAGTAACTGGCTCGGTCACGTTCTTCGTGTTGTTCCGAACTCAATGATACAGCAATCTTTGAAAGGAAAGCCATTAAGGCGAAGATGTGGCTGTCGCCGACGATCTCTTCACGGCGTAGAGAGCGATCTGGCATCTTCTGGTTCAACAATATGAATAGCTGGCTCTTAATCCGATGGAGTCAGATTGTTGATACGGTACGGGCCAACAATGGCCTTTAAAAATCGTAAAAAAATGATGTTAAATCTTAATGCTGGAACAACTTTAACAATCTTAAAAATGAATAATTCAATTAATAAATCTATAATTCAATTTAACTAAACTAAAGGGAATTTATCTACTGACCTGCCAATACTAAGTAGTACAAATCTATCTGAGGTATGGCTTATATTATACCGATTCAAATTTGGTTCCTCTGTATATCAGATCCGTCACATAAACGGAACGGTTATCATTCTATTGACGGCTGATAAATTAAAACCTTGAATCAGCTAAATTTGAGGTAAATAATTTTATCAAACCGATCACTATTGTACAATTAATTGTGAGCCGATTTATATCGTGTTGCACACTTAATCTTATTGGAAACGTTCGTACTTTACATTAAAATAAGTATCAATTTAGCTCCTTTAAACGTTTTTTTTTTCAAATGAAAAAAATAGACGGTTTTAATGGTACACTCTTGGTAAGTTTTAGACTGATGAATTTCGGTTGAGTTTTTGGTAGTTAACTTGCAAAAATAAGTATTTGCATTTATCAAAAGGCTAAAAGTAACTATTTATAAGCATATAAGTATGTATATAATAGGTATTTATGATGATTTTTGTTATTTATTTTTAACTCAATACTTTAAAAATTTATAATGATAACATTATCAAACGAATTTATTTATAACAATGATGAACAATACCATAACTTATCACGATAATTTTTTTAAATTTTCGTTAAAAATGTATAATTATCGGGTTTTTCAATAGAAGCACTTCAACTTTTTTTTTGAATAAAACACAAACTGTTCGACTTTTGAACTAACTTTTTTTTTATTAACGAATTTGAACATATACATTTGAGTATGAAACTCGATTTCTTTTGCATGACCACCGCGTGCACGATTTACGAAGTCCAATCTTTGAACCCAATTTTCGACCACTCTTTCGCATAAATCGGCCGAAATTCCAGCAATTCCACGTTCAATATTGGCTCTGAGCTCTTGCAACGTCGCCGGCTTATTGGCATAGACCAATGACTTCACATAACCCCAAAGAAAATAATCTAGAGGTGTCAAATCACACGAGCGCGGCGGCCACTGGACGGGCCCATTGAAATAACACGCTCTTCGAACTTAGTCTTATATAACGCGATTGTATCTTGTGCTGTGTGGCATGTGGCCCCGTCCTGTTGAAACCACGTCGTCCAAGTCCATTCCATTCAATTGCGGCCAAAAAAAATAGTTTATCATATCGCGGTATCGATTTCCATTAACAGAAACGTGGCGATAGTTATCGTCGGTGAAAAAATATGGCCCAATGACGCTGCCGGCATGTAATCCGTACCAAACAGTGACTTTTTCGGGATGCAACGGTGCCTCACGAATCACGTGTGGGTTGCTTCCTGTCCAGTAACGCATATTTCGCTTGTTGAAAAATCCATTTAGCCAAAACTGAGCATCATCGCTGAAGATGATTTTTCGTTGATGATTTTTGTTGTGTCAGCTTGATCTTATACGGATGTAGGCCAAGATATTTACTTAAAATTCGCCACAATGATGTCACAGAAAGGCCCAATTGTTGCGAACGTCATGTGAGCGAAACATTCGCGTCTTCTTGAATTGAAGCCCTGGCGGCTGCGATGTTTTCAACACTTCGAGCACTTATTGCTCTCGAGGGCACCGGAACATTATGTACCCGTTATAAACAACATAAGCTTAAATCTATTATCATTAATCATTATTTATTCGATCATTTTATACACACGTACACCACAATATGAGTGAGTTAAAATACTAAGCTTATTTCGTTAGCATTTCAAGTCGAAGATCTAACTTATGTTTTTTTTATATTTTCTTGTAACTAATCTATCAAAGCAATTTAACAACGAAAAAGGCTCGATTGTTTAAAACATACATGTTTTAGTGAACCATGTGATCAGATGATCAGCCCACCAATGGTTTGTCATTTGGTGCGTATTATTTCTAAGCTACATAATCGTTTACTTTCGATTAAGTGGTTTAAATAATTTTATTAAAATATGTCATATTTGCATAACCAAACTTTCGGGGCAATCTACTTTTTTAAGTCAATTATTTTATCTCATATTTTTCATTTATTAACTAAAAGAAACAGATGTTTAATCAAACATCATAAATCCATAAGCTGAAGTATTTAAAACTTCTAGGTAGCAACTAAATGTTCGAATGTTAGATTTTCTAGTGAAATTAAATCAATATTTCAAGGGTCGAACTCTAAAATACTTACATAACATTCTATGACTACATATATTTTCTTTATGTAATAAGTTCGTATGTATCAAATATATTTTCTTCATTTTATTGATTTAAATGTTTATAAGTACCTATAAACAGTATAGTCTCGTAATAAAGCTTTAGCATGAAATATTGATAAAACTTGCAGTCAAAACAACTTACAATAAATAATTACATAATATAATTTAGTCGATAGATAGGATTTCAAGCAGAAATGATGAGCCTTGAGCCCCAAAACAGATTGCGAAAAAAAAGACGGACAGTTTTTTGCAATCTGTTGCTCAAGGCTATCGGTCCGATATGCATAGAATAATCTGCACATTGCATTTCTCCATGCCAACCTATAGTATTGAGATGGAAGATGAGTTGGCCCACGAATTCTACATTGTAACAGGGAGTTATGCATGTGTTCATTCACACCACCGATCGTATTTAGATGGTGAAAAATCTCTTTTGCATCTTACCCCTATCGGGATTCGAACCCGGTATTTCCCGCTCCAATTACCTAAATCTGCTTTTAGGCGTGCATCTGTATTATTTGAACTAGCTGCAGTATCTATAATAGAGATTCGATCATTTTCATGAAAAAATGTCGTAAAAAATTACCCACTAACTATTCGTTAAGTTAGAAGGAAAATTATCTAACTGTTTTCCGGTTTATAAGAAAAATTGTCTAAATTATAAGTTTTTAATTAATTTTTTACCTCACACAACAATAACAATAATTTTTGTGGCGAAATAACCACAAAGCTACTTAATTATTATAAAATAAATATCCTTATACAATATTTTCTGTAATTTTCTGCAGCGGAAATTATGTTTTAGTACATAAACCGGCCATCATCCGTTTGGTATGAAATATCTTTTAATCGTCTTAGTGTCTTTAAATAAATATGTATATTATTTTAATTTCTTATTCCTTATATCAACGTTTCAATTATTCATATAACTCAGGATGTTAAACAAACTAATATTAATTTCCGTTCTCGATTTGTTAAGTATCCGTCTGTTTAATTCCTATACCATTAAGATTGTTTTTATTTTTATTACAAAGTTTATCGAGAATTACACTTTTATATGCCAATCGATCCAACATTTACAAATTGCACGAATTATGCTACCACTGCTTCTTGAAAGATAATAATTTGATTAAAACTTTCAACTGATTTATTAGTGGAGCTACTAATTTTTATTTCGACGCTAGAGCAGTAATAAAAGTTCACTTAGCCTTTCTTTTCTACACAATCGCCAGTGATTTCAATCCATTTCTTAAACTTATAGATCCATTTATCAAAACAGTCTTCAAAATCTTGCTTTTTAAGCTTATCAACACTATTCGCATCAATTATATCCGCGTTACTGTTACAGACATTTCCACTCTTTGTTTTAATTTGTTGAAATAACTAGAAATCACAAGGTGCTAAATCCGAGGAATATGGTGCTGGTCATATTTTTTCGATCCCAGAGATCGCAATAAAGTTACTCGTTATCCAATAAATTTGTGGGATAACGAATAAATTTTAAAAAAGTTTTGGTACTTAAATAGTCAGTTACCGTGTGACTCTTTTCAAAGGAAATAGCAGCTACAATTTTTGACCGAGTCAAATAACCTGAAATCATTAACAACATGCACTCGAGCCTCTTTTTGGATCCGAAAAGAATTATATGCCAAATTTCTGTTTGCATTCAATACGAAACTGCAGACTTACGAAAGATCTAGACAGCCTACAGCACCGCAGAGATGTTGCAGAACTATGCGTGTTCTATAGAATAATAAATGGTAAATGTTCTGCAGAATTAAAGGAGAAAATACCACCATTAGTTACGCCAGGACGGGTAACACGAGGAACGGTCAATGCGCATAGGTTTACGGTGAAGCTGCCGAAACCTCGACCTGAAGGTACAAAGCGCGAATTCATTCATCGAACATCCAGGAAGTGGAATTCGTTATCCGGTTTTCAGTTTCCGTTGGATTATAAAATGCACAAGTTTAAGGCAGCTATCAACCTTTACTTGAAGGACCGCGCGTTGGGTGCAGGAGCTCTGACAGTTGCAAGGAGCTAGGACTGTCTAAAAGTCCGCCCTGCACCCAATTAAAGCTTAATATAAAAAAAAAAAAAAAAAAAATTGGTGGTGGAATTTCGTCTGATCCTCATCTGTTTTGCGTTTTCTCTTTTCCATTTTAAACGATCGTTCTGAAAGAAGTCTCATAAAACAATTGCAAAGGATTTGATATGTTTTTAATATTTAAGTCATCTACTAAGCAAACTCTTGCTACTCCCCTCGTATTAGAAACACTTAAATGTATTTTCATTTGAATTTGTAAGTATACCAATTGTCTGCCAATGATAGATATATTTACGTCTGTGAATTTGTGTAAACCAATTTAAGTATTTAAGTAAATAACTAGAAATCGAAATAGAATTGATTAGTAAATATTAAATAAAATAAAATTTTCAATTTAACTCTTCTACGAACAGTAGAAATCAGTAAATGTTTCGAAACATATACATTTTATTATAGTCTTACATTTTTAAGGCCATTTACATTTTCTGAAAAGTTCACGGAATTTATTCAGAAAATTAAAAATATAAGTTTATTAATCTAAATATATATTCTATCTTATATCTAAATATATATCCCCTTCAAAGTGGGAATTACTCGACTACAACACACTTATGCCAGAGCTTGATCCAATAATCGAAACATTTTTAATATTCAGTTTTCGGTATGTCCATCAGTGCTTTTTCCGCGTTCCCTGTAATATTTTTTTTAATTCGATTGAACAGAAAGAAGTAACAGGGAGTCAAATCAGGTGAATTCGGTCTCTTTCGGCGAATTGCTTCACGCAAACGTTGCATAACGGCCAAATAATACTCTTTGTTTACGGTCTGGCCTTCTGGCAAAAATTCATGATGCACTACACCGTTGTAATCCATGAAAACCGAGACCATTGACTTCTTTTTTGCCTAAAAACGACGTGGTTTTTTATCAATATAAATAGAGCCAAAAAATCTATATATTTTGTGGAATTCAAACAAATATGTTTAAAAAAAAGACAAATCTATCATTGATCGACCCTCTATTACCATTTTTTCTATTAAAACAAATTCTAAAATTATGTAATCTATTATTTTTGAAAGCACTCCTTATGCACATATATTATCAACGGTCGAAATTACTTCCACTATTTAGATTTACATCGCCCATTTACCCATTACATGTCTGTAAGCCTTTATAGTACTGACATGGTTTCTTCCACTTTACCCGATGCAGTTTTAATCACGAAACGATTTATTTATTTAAAAGAATCTATTTACTTACTTGTATATAAACACATCAACTAAACTTTCGGTAAGTAAGTGATAATTTGGTTGTAGCAGTATTTTTTTTTTATTAAATCGAGGAAAACAAGAAAATAATAAATATTCATTCATCCGAAGTCGCCAAAATTTTTGCATTATATATTTTGGCAATATGTATTTAGTGAGACTATAATCTCATGGAACTGTAGGTTGTGAACATCAATCACTTTTCTGCATCAGGTACAATAGAATCTGTAATTTCGTCCGTCTATTGTTTGTCGCGAAACTATAATCAAAAATTTTTGATCCTTTGAGAGAACTTCATGACACCAAATGATCCGGATCAGATCACTTGGAAACATGAAAATTTATAAACTCATTTTCGATTTTTATTTATGGTCAAAATTGTCTAATGTCTCAGATTATTTAATAAATTAATATTCTTCGAGTTTTTGACGCCACCAACTTGTAGATACTTTTCTTTGTGAGAGAAATTTAGAAAATATTTTGCTTTCTAGTATTATTTATATTTTGTAAATCGACGTAGCCTATAAAATTACCTGTAAAATGTGTTCAAACACAAGTTAAATAAAACATTGAACTAGTATTGTGTTGTTCAAAATGTTCGATAGTATTTGAATGTTTATTTGAGAAAAGAAAATTTTATTTTTCTTATCTTCAAAACATGTATATTTTCATAATTCGCTTTATATAATTCTAGAATATGTGCATATGTACTAGGTATGTACATATATACTCTTATCATTGACTAAAATTATTTTTTTTTATTGTTTTTAAGCTTACAATAATATCAAGGTAGGAACTACTGATAATCTTTTGATTATTCCGATAAGGTTTTCCAAGTACCCGCTTGATATATTTGTGTTATGATTGAAATGGTGTATCCCATCAATATTATTTCTTATATACTATATGTTAAATGTATATTTGACCTCGTTTTCTTACATACTGATTGTAAAACTATAAAATATAAACTTGAATTGCCATAATTTTTTTTGTAGAGCAAGTAGTGTTTGAATGAAATATTATTAAAACATGTGCAAATTTCTATTTCACCTTTTAAATAAAATACGTAATGCTACTCTAATGTGTATTTTATTTCCCGAGAACTTGTTAGTGTAATAAACTTCTTCATATATAATCGCATATCTAATTATTATTGGTATTGGAAGTGTATATTTGCGTATAATAAACATTATAGTTACGTACTTATTGCCTTTGAATTTTCTAACATAACTGAGCGAGTTGTATCGATAATGGCTTCCATGACAAGAGTCGATAGTTAACTAACGAAACATAAATTATTTTCAATGGTTAAGTTTAATCAAACATTACAAAAAAATATATTATTAATACAAAACTATTTTTCTTTTGGTTTTTTGTAGTTCATTCAATGAAGCAATGGAGATTTTAGTCAACTGTATAAAAATGTAGTGAATTAAAATTAAAAAAGTGTTGTTAAACTAATAGTTAGTACGGTGGCATAATATATTTAATATAAAAACAGAAACAAAAAATCCAAAATGTGCCTTCACGGGTTAAATTTTACTGATTAATTATTCAATTTAATAGAGTTTTTTTATGTTGTATATGTGAAAGTTTACTTAAAAGTAAAAATTTAGTATCAAAAAAAAAATAATATTTTTTGCTTAAACGAAAGTGTTTTTACTTTTATAATTTTGTGTTTTAATTTTGTTATTTGTGTTTTGATCAAATAAAAAGATTGATAATGGGTTTCTCTTCAGCACTTCAAGGTCGCGCAGCACATGATGCATTGCTTGCGCGACAAGATGCTGAACTGCGTTTGTTAGATACAATGAAACGATGCCTTTTACAAAAAGCAAAATGTGATAAGGAATATGCTATTGCGTTAACAGCAGTAACACAACAAGGAATGAAGATTGACCGAACTGATGAATGCCAAGGTAAGCGTATAATTCTTATTTAAATTTGTTGATCTTTTTTACAAAGTTATGTTTTTCTGAACACAGAAGACAAAATCCGACTCGGATTTATTTCATAATAGACCCTCTATATATTATTCTTTTGTTATTATGTTTAATTTATTTCAATCCAATCCATTTGTTCAACTTTGTTTGTTAAATATACAAAATTTGTTAGCACTTATTTATTGCCTTTTTTCCAGTCACTCAGGCTCAATTGGTCCATTGACCCAGACACATACTCTCAGTCCCGGAATCTGTTTTTTTCTTCTAATGAAAGATATGTAAGTCCAAGATATGTGGTATCCTCAATGATGACCTTGACATTGATTATCAAATAAGAATTGTGAGCCGAAACAGTGCAGTCTTTGCGAAGAGTATGAAGAACAGGAGTACACAAGCTCAACAGTTTCTTCCTCCCCGTCCCTAAACTGTTCGCAGTATGAGATGTTTCGAATTTTCATTTGTCTTAGTGATAGATAATTTCATTTTAACTTCACCAAATACTAACTTATTTTTAGTCAAAATGTCTTTAAAATTCTAAAAACTTTGGTCATACAATTTATAAGTCGATAAAATCACCCTTTTTTTAATGTGCTACGACGATTCCATTGCTACGACTGCCTTGGTCTATCGTTATAGGTTCATGTGTCGACCATAGGTTTGAAAACCAATTGGTTTGAAAATCAATTTGACTACCTTTTAATTTTTTTTAAATTTAATCAATTTCATACGATTTTCTCGGGAACTTTCGTAGTGAAATTCTATGGTTAGTAAGTGGATTCTTTTAAAATTAACTCTAATAGATGTTGTCAAAGTAAATATAGTAGTGCAGGAACAACAAATACAATTTACGCTGAAAAATTTCATTAGCGTAGAGGATTTGAAATTTAAAAGCAAACCATTTTTCGACCCATTAACCACTTGTATAACATCAACATATGATTGAGACTAACAAGCGTCCATTTTGGTATCCATATGTTTAGTACATTTCTGTATAATGTGCAACAAAACGGTTTATCGGGAATAATGATGTTATTCACACAAAGAACTAACCGCGACGGTCATTGTATTGAAAACTCATTATCTTGATAGATATTGATTAGGCTAGTACATCTACAGTTCATCTCATATCATGCTGTATTTAAAGATGTGTGTATCTGTCAATCCTACATGATTAAACGAGGGGGTAATTTGTATTCGTCATGACTTGAAAGCATATTATATACTATTTGATGATCTAATAAACTGTTAATTCGTTTAAAAGGAAAACTTATTTATATAAATAAATAGTTTGGTGCAGTCATATTTAGCTACCCTGAGGACATTATATTCCAATTCAAAAATTATTTCAATAAAATAAATATAAGATTCTTTTTATAGAAATAATAAGACACGAGATGTACAAGAGTATGTACTATATAGTGCATTCTATTGGTAGAATAAAATCAAGTTCAGAACAATACAAATCGATTTCGGTAAGAAACACAACTGATAATAATCACTTGACAACTTTATCAAATTAGATCAGTTCCTAATGAATCAATCAAAATATCCTTAATTGAATCTTCGACGTACTAGTCATTTACATTTTATTCAATCTAATAATTCAATCTAATTTCTACTGAACATATTTATTAATGTCAATATAATGATCGTATAATGGTAACCGTATTCTCAGAGTTGTGATACCTATCACACGATGTGATAATCATATTTTGGTATGTGATAATCATATTTTGGTGCTGTATGGTGTCATACGCACAAAGCCACAAAGCAAAATATGAAAAATATAGAAATCGAGCTATACGAAACCACAGATAACCACGAAACAAAACGAAATACCACTGAGATGTACATAGTATGCGTGCATTTGCGTTTTCAATAATCAAAACTGCAATCATGTATACAAAATACAAGTACATTACACAATACATACATATATAGAATGATAACAATTTTATCGATACTTATCGAATTATATCGATAAATTAATTTTATAGTTAAAAAGGGATGGATCCTGGCTAATTTTTGATTTATTTTACTCTACTAAATGTTCAGCCCTAAATGATGGTTTTTGTCTATAATTCTATCGATAAAAAAATGAAGAAAGTAAACGAAATGTTTTTTATTATAGACAAACTTTCACACATTTTTGAACTTTTAAATATCGATAGCAAAAAGATTAACATTTTTCTTAACCCATTCCATCACCAACATTTATAGTTGTATATTACTGTACAGTGATATATTATGAACTACAACTCTACAACAAGATACTTATACGAATGGTTTAATCACGTTCGTATTAACTTATCTTTTTTCATTTCGTTGTAATTCTATTTATATTATTGTAAACATGAATTAGAACGATGCTTGTCTCCGTTAGCTTATAGACCACTTGATAGGCTTACTCTTCTCAAACTATATGAAATTGGTAACATTCAAAGCTTTAAAATTGTTATAAGAAAATTTACTTATTTGTTATCAGACAACACAAGTATGTCTTATTTTATATATGTTTTATATAGTATCGTTAATTGAGCATTAATTTAATAAACTGTACAAATTACTTAATTGATTTCATTCATAATCTCCAAACTTCCCAATTTGTTTGATTCATTTTGTAATTTTTCGATAGAATTATGATATAATTTTCATTTTATGGTTAATTGCATACGTACACATTTTCAAGTATAAATTTATTTCGATGAATAAAAAACTGAAAATTATTATTATTGATTCGTGAACGTTGATGTTAATTTTCAAATACATAGTTGTCTGTAAATATATTTTCTATTTTCGTTTCCTTCATTTCTTTACCCTTTTCGTTCGGCGAAGGTTATATTTGTTAAATCAATTTTCTTTCTGTGCATCATAAAACTGGGGTTGATTTCTAGATTACACTTTAAAAGTTTAATGTTTCACACTTTACAATTGAGAGCGTTTAGTGTTATGATTTCAAAGTTTAATGTTTTGTTCAAATGATGAAATGATCATTTAAACAAAATAAAGTGTTTTTGTTTAAAAGCTTCCACTTGGTTGGAAGAGTAATATATTTTAAAAGCTACTTCAAAATTAAGATTACTACTCAAAGTAATAAATCAAATCTAGCCACTATCAATATCAACAAATATCCCCAATGTGGTAAATATTCTTAGATGGTAGTATTAGTATAATTTGATAAAAAATTGATTATTTTTTACCGTTTGACTAAAAATAATACAATCTTTTTGTTTGATATAAGAAGTGCAAACCAACCATTCTTAGATTTCTGTCTGTCTCTATCTTTTGAATCAGTTTTCGAGCTCAAGGTACTCCTAACTCTATTGCAGTTCGCTTATTTACGTCTTAATTTGTGGCGTTCACAAATACGACGAATAGTCACACCACAATAGCAAAGTATAACAAAAATAATCGAAAAAAGATTTCGATTCAAATTCTGTAATTCGCTAGAACTGTTGCAACACAGCCTCACATTATATATAGAATCGAAATGCATCATACATCAAGTCCGGTCGCACATGCCTGATGGGATGGATTTAATCGACTTTGACTTCCATGTCAAGTCGAGTGATTTTTTTCAACACAAAAAATTCCAAATTTATTTATAAATTTTATATAATTGACTCCAGAATTCACAAAATGCTAAGCAGCCGCAATTGAATCGTGTCTATTCAGTTATACTTAACCAAAACTGTACATTCTATTACGAATGAGCTTAAAGCTCAAAATAGGATGTACAGTTCAATAGAGTACGAAATTGCTGTTAATAAATAAATAAATAAATAATCTTTTCCATCACACAACGAATCAATGACGTCATCAGATCGAAACCGGCCTAGCGAACGAACATTACAAATCACATATAAGATGCCATACATTTCTAAGAGACGAACGTCTTCATCGGCTGGTTGATTCAGCGCCCTAGCTGTCAATCAATGGCACACCGGAGTTCTGGTTTAACTCCCATCATTAGCTGTCACGATTACAGCACCCTTCATTTACATTATTCTACAAATTTACGCCCTTTCATAGCCAAATCGATCCAAATGTATTCTACAGTCCAACATGGATGCATTCTTAATTATTAAATATAGAGGTGTTTCCTAAGCAGGTAAAACTCGGGGTACTTTAAATAAACAGCCCTTAGATCATCTTATCATGCTGTAATTAAACATATTTTCTATATTTTTTCAATCCATCTAACGCGAGGGCAATTAATATTTTCGAGGTGATCCGACATCATTTCATGGTGTCTTAAAATTGTAAAAAGAACATCTGTGATAACAATTTACAAATCTAGAAATGTTAACATTCCATAAGGCAAAAGTTTTAAAGTCGATACTAGGCAATTTACTCTATCTAATAACGATCGGTGGTGTAATTTTTTGTACCTATGACCTCCTGTTGGAGTAAAGTAGAGCGTTAATAAGCGAACCGCTAAAAAGTTGGGAGTCAAGAAACAAACAAAAAAATAATTTTTTTCAAAAAAAAAATGTTCTCAAATTATTTTCGTGTACGTAATAGTGTGTTCATTAAGATGTTGCTAGAAAACGATTTTCTTTTTGAAACCGAATTAATTTTAAAATGCATTTAATTGAACGAAACCTTATCAAAATAATCCTTTTGGGCAATATTTGATAATACACATGTCTGAACCATTTTATACTAGCTCCTTTAAAGTAAGTATTATATTTATGTAAAAAATACCGAATGTTGGATTAGAATTTCAGTTGTACGATTTGAATGTGACAATGCCTTTAAATGTATTCATTATTATGAGAATGAATATGCTATTCTAAAAAAATCAATAAGAATTGCTTTTCTATTTTTTCTAAAAATATTCTACTTTTTTTTATAAAAACTTAACAATGACATTTTTCGTAACAAGCACAACACTTAGCTACTTTTCATGATAGCCACATAATTCTACTGCAGTAGGTAGTAGTTATCGTCGAAATCGATTACATCTGATTGAATTGCGGGTTGACGATCACATCCTTTAAAAGTGTATAAGTTTAAAATTGTAACAACACTATTTCTGATTTTGGAAACCAACCTCGAACTTCTTAAGTACCTATTTATATCTAAAGTAAACATATTAGAAGTTATATACATACGCTTTCAGAATTGCAAATTTAAAGTGACAATATTTTGTACTAATATAAGATTCAAGAAAAACAAATAATATTATTTGAATCTACCCCAGGTCATCAAATAAAGGGTCGTTGTTTAATGTAGATGTGTTTCACAGATAACGCAGTTAGTTTGATGCCCATATCATAAATTTGATAACTAATTCTTGGTTTTCAAGTAACTCGATGGCTTAATGATCTTACTATAACTTTTGTACAGCTTCATCATCTAGCAATTGCAAAGATATGGTATCATTTTGGTACAATTTAGAGGGAAAGTAGGACATCTTCCAAGTCGAAGTTATCATAAATACGATACAAAGCATAAATATCAAAATCCTTCTCAGACAAGTTTCGAGTTAAAAAAATTTATTCAAACATGATTAATTGGAAAAAGCACAAATTTTAACAATGCTCACTTATGGTTTATAATACCAAAGTAAAATAAAGTTGTTTATTAGCTAAGTCGTTTGCTTATGACCTGAGGTTTTGAGAGTTTGAATAAAAATCAAAACAAATAGAAATTAAATAATGGTGTGAATCTTTGACTGATCTTCGTAATGATAAACATGTGTTATTTGAATTTATCCCAAAAGCTTTGGATAACGATGATGCAATTACATAAATCTATCATATTTAAAATTGTTGCACATTACACAAACTGAAAGAGTTCTGGATAATCCTTCCCAAGAACTAAGAAGTATCATATGGTTTACAGATAAGCCTGGCTCTATCAATTAAGAAAGTATGTATGCGATATTAAATATATTGGAATACCAGGAATATAGATAAAACTATTTAAATCGATTTAACGGCGGATGAGAAAGGCGTAAATAGTTGTGATTAAGTTGAGATCGGAATACTGAGTATCCTCTATAGTACCGACCACTATTACATAAAGTATAAATATTTTGCAAATGCGGATCAGCCGCATTCACATGTACTTATGGGTTGTCATGTATTAACTTCATTAAAAAAATGGACGGAACCAAAGAAGCAATCTTCAAGTGCAGATGATATCTTTGAACTTCTCTCTTCAAACATGTGGTTGAGTTCTTACATTTTTCAAAAGCATTGGTATATATAATTTATTTTAACACTAAAAATTTTGTTCAATTTTTTTTATTCTTTTGTTGATATAAGTATCATGAATTATACTAAACACTTAGAAGAAGATATGATAGTGGATTTATCTTGGACACTATTTATCTTACTCAAGATTGTTTTCATAGTCAGTTAATATAGACTATCCTTGGCTTACCAATCAATTTTCAGAAAATTCTCAACCAAGAAAGACGAATTGAAGTACCAAGAGGGTAAACTAATAGAAGTTTGCCTATTAAAACATATGTATGGCCTCAATTGTTCCTATATACACATTTTAAATGATTTTATTATTTAAATAAAATTTTATTGAGTTAATTTACTTTATAATACATTAATCTATTTTTTATCATTTTAGGAAGCCATATTATAAGAGCATGGCGTACTATAATGGATGAAATGGAACAAACGGCAAAACAATTTAAATCAAATTCGGAAGTGTTAGATAATATTTGCCAAGAAAAGTTAGCACAGTTATATCAAGAAAAGCGTAAAGCTCGAAAGGCGTATCAAGAAGAACATAGTAGAATTGCAACACAATTCACTCAGGTAATTGATATATTGGAATTTATTTACATTTTAATTCTAACTATAAAAATTCTAACATGTTCTAAAGGCCAATACCTAAATATACTTTAATTGTTCAGCATCGTAACATTCAACGATTCAAAAATAAGACATAACCAATTTTCTTTGTTATTTTTAAATAGATTTAACACAATTATAATCTAAAAATTCCATTTGAATTTATCCGTCATATATTTTATATTTAGAAATAAACACTGTTGATTAGAAATTTGTATTGAGCTGGGGAAAAATCTAAATTGAAAAACCACGAACCGCCCTTTTTTTTCATGTAAATTTTCTATAATTTTGTCTTTGGTCAATCAGATCAAATAATTTTAATTCTAAAACACATATGTGTTTGTTATGTTTATCATCGTTTTTTATGTATTTAATTAACACAGATTAATCTAGTCTTATGTAGATCTTTGCCAAACCACAAAATTTTTACACGAGTGAAAAATAAAAAAAAATACATCGTTGAACACGGAAAGGTGGTGAAGTAGGTTTTAGGAATAGATATGACTTCATATAAATATTGTAAATTTTGAGTTTTTGATTAATAATTTTTTGGTTAAATTATGTTCTCGTAAACAATATAAATCTCACGAAACATCTTTGTATATGAGTGAAAAAACGTCTGTTTTGATATTATATGGCCTTTCCATCGCAACACCGGAATTAAGATACGAGATATCAGAAATTTTGTTTTTTTTCTCATTTAAATTTTAATTGACATTGCATTATATCTGATTGTTGAATCAAATTTAGATGAATGAATTTTTCGATATTTAATATGATTATTTGTAAAAATTTTAAATTAATAAAAGAATTAAGATTGTTCAACATAAATTTCTATCTCATATATGACAGCTTCATGAAAATAGAGTGAAACAACAGATGAAAATGTCGTAAATTTTATTTAACTGAAATGAAAATTGTTTGTGCTAATGTTCAATTTTTAGAATTTCAATTTAGAAAAAAAGTAGTAATAAAATAAAAATGAGACGTCTACAGCTTGTGTTCGAAATAACAATCGTTGTTAGGTAATGGATAAAGATAAATTCATTGCTTTGACTTTATATACTGAACCCCGTAATGTACATCAAAACCTGTCGCAAAAAAATATCTTTTAAAAAGGCTAGAAAGGAGCAAATTATTAATCAGTTTGGTAAATTAAATTAGATGTAATTTTTTATAAATGTGCGAACGAGTGTCTCGATTACGATAACTACGTTTTTTTTTTAAAATTAAATAGCTTTTCTTTTTGTTGACATAGAATAATAGAATTGATTCTATAAATCGATTTAATTTTAGTGATAACTTATCGGCCATAATCGAAACTGTAAACTCCGTTTGCGTAATACATAAGTCTACTTGCCAATGTGTATATTTGTTCATTAATGTTCGCCAAACCCAATATCAACCCTCATATTACTATAGTTTGAATAATCCTGACAGGTACCTCTTACCTTATTGTCAAGCTACAATCCAAAGTTTCCACACAAGGAGGACGCTGGTCTGTTAGAGGATGACGCGAAAATATCAAGATCTTGTTAGTAAAAGCGTTTTGGTATTTACAAACAATCTGATTTTGCTGTTGAGTAACAAACCAGCCTATATTGTACAAACCCGTTTTACAATCTAAATAAAAAATAAACTGTTCTTGCTAGGAGGACAGCTAAACTTTTACAGTGAATTGTGGAAATCTAAGGTCTTGAGAGTAAAAATAAACAAATTTCACATTCAATCCAGTGAAAAAAAATGTTCTGTATTGTGATTGAAAACCTTTGTGTTAACATTGATTTTAACGTTCCACAAGTGTCCCAAGCAGAAATTAAATATTCTTTAAGGAATTCTCAAAAGCCATGCAAATTGCAAAGGTTAACGAAAAATCGCTTACATTAAGTCTTGATATTTAGAGGGGTAGCAGACTCGGTAACGATCTGCATTATAATACGGAGCGAATGGTGCGGCAATCTCTTAAAGGAAAATTTTCAGTAGACGAAGAGTCGATTTTCGATCATTGAAGTTCAACTAATTTCCCAAAAGTATTAGGTAATGTTTTTCTGTAAACGAATGCTAAATTCAGTTCCGGTAAAAATGTCAGATTTATTTATTCAGTATTTTTCTAATTTGTCGCCGGTAGTAGCTTAATGGTTAAGAGAGCTTCTCATCACGCCGCGGTCTCGAGTTCGGTTTCCACCGTTGACCAAAAATTAACATGCAACCGGATGACATAAAAACGAGTTTGTGTGTAAAAACATTGGTTGAGCTGACCACCTACAATGTACACCAATCGTTAAAATTAGTTCGTAAAGTCTCATTTGAGACGCAGTAAGGGACTGAAAATAACATTTCCATCATTCCTAAATATATTTACATATCATTTGACCATTTAAAATTTAAATTCAACCATCAAACAATAAATTATTGATTATTGTTTGCTTGTTTTATCTTTACAATCTGTTTTACAGCCAACCCTTCTCAACTCTTTAACAATTTTCTTTTAATATCCGATCTTAGACTCAAGCCTTATCGAGAATATACAGCTGTAGGGCCGATTTTCATTCTATCTTTACTTTGGATTAGTCTATGCCGGCTTATGGTAATGATAGAAAAGATGGGTCGGCCCACGATTCAGCAGTCGAACAATGAGTCGTAGATGTGTTGGGCACGGGATATTTAATCAATCTTCCATTTGAATCAGAAATATATAATCTTAAATATATAAAAATGCTAGATAGTCTGCATTTTCCAATTTCTTTTTAACATTTGAATTTACCTTTCAAACTAATCTTTATTCCATTATAATTGATCTTTGCAGCTCACAGAAGAAGTCGCAAGAAAGAAAACAGATTATCAGAAACATATGGAGTATTATAAACTATTAAGAACAAGGTTTGAAGAGCATTATATAAAATGTGAGTTCGACATTAATGCATTAAATGTAATATTGGTAGGAATATATTTTATTTCTCTTTTTCAATATATTTAGCTGGACGTGGTGGTAGAAAACTAGATGATGTTAGAGATAAATATCAAAAAGCTTGCAGGAAATTACATTTAGCTCACAATGAATATGTACTACTTATAAATGAAGCAATAGAAGTTGAGCGTGATTTTAGGACATGCCTATTGCCTGGTCTGTTAGAACATCAACAAACTATACAAGAAGGTTTTATTCAAACTTGGTAAATATTACAATTATTGAAAAATTGTAATAATTTTAATTGTATCTTTAATTTTATCGCATAGGAAAAATATTTTGCAAGATGCGGCAATTTGTGGTGATATTACGTCAGATAAATTTCGTGAATATCAAAAACGTATTGAATCTGCCATACAAAACGTAAATCCTTCCGAAGAGTACAAAGAGTTTACAGAAAAACACAAGACTACACCAACAGCACCCACAGTATTTCAATTTGATGAAACATTAATAGAAGACACTCTTGGTAAATTACAGCCAAATACATTGACTGTAGATAATTTAACAGTTGATTGGCTACGAAATAGGCTTACTGAACTGGAAACTCAGGTCAAAGAATGTCAAGAAAAACAAAATAAAATAAATACTGATGCTGGAACACCAACATTAACACGATTAAATGGAGGTACAAATGGATGTTTAAAAGATGATAATCGGTAAATTGATTTTGCCTTCATAAAAATTTCGAATTTATCGTAAATTATACATTTATTTTAGAAATATGAAAGATTTGAATGCACTTAGATGTCAAGAACGACAAATGCAACGATTAGCCGAAATTATTAAATCGGCTCTAAATGAAGTTGGTTGTGAAGAACTACCGTCCGGTTGTGATGATTTGTCAGTTGAACAAAATTTCATTGAAAATACTGTTGTAGCAGATCAATCGGTAAGTGATTTTATAATTATTACATGGTTGAGTTAATATAAATACATTAGCCATGAAGCAGGGATAATTGGGGTATAATTATAATATTTTATTAATGCATAAATAAATAAATTGGTGGAGGTTGAAGGTTTTATAGATATTTTTTTTATTTTGTTTATTTGTTTAAAAAAAATAATAATAAAATTAGAATATTCCATCCACATCATCTTATATATTACAAAAAGGTGCTGAGGTAATGTCATTGATTAAAGCACCATTCAGAAGGAAATCCGGTGGTGGCACACCTTTGACACCAGAACTATCACCTAGAAAAGAACGAAAAAAATCACCAAATCGTTCGCTTGGTTCATCGGTAAATAGTTTGGAATCAAGTTCGTCTTTTTCTAAACTAGAGCCTAATTTATATGTTGACATTGATAACGCTGAAACTAATAGTTTGATTTTGATGTGTGAAAATAATTTAAATATTTTAATGGAAATTAACAATCCTGAATTTGTTGGTAATCATAATAATGAATCTACGATTTGTAGCAATAACAAAAGTAACCCTAGTACGGATTGTGATGACAAGTTAGGCAATTCAATTGGTGATTCAAAAAATAATTTACTTTTATGTAATGAAACTAATCGTGGCGTCGACATTATGAAATCATCAATTGATATACATTTGGACAATATCGACAAGATAAATAAAAAACTGGATGAAAAAATGGCACTTGAAACAGAAAAATTTCGTAATACCAACGAAAATAAAAATAGCTCAAATATTAACCCGTTCGATAAAAAGGATCACAGTTTTAAGAATAAAATAAAACAAAAAATAAAATCAACTTCGAACACTATGAACAACAATAGTAATAGTTCTGATAAAAATAAACTAATTGACAATAATAATGTTAGTATGGAACAAGAAAATAACGCCGTCGAAATACCGCCAAAAAGCGTAATCGACAAATCACCCAAAAGTTTAGAAAATCAAATAAAAGATTTAGAAAAATTAATCGAAGTGACTGATAAAGAAATCAAAAAGAAATCGAATATCAAAATTAAAAGAAAAAAGAAGAAGAAAAGTAATAATTCAGAGAAGTTGATCGAAGATGATGCATCGGCACAAGAAGAAGCTGATGGTGGTACTATTACGGTCACAGATATTGATAAAAAATCAAAATCTTTTTCAAATCGTTCCTACAATGCTATAATTTCCTCATTTCGCGACATAAAAAATTACAATAAATCGACAAATATTGAAAGTGTTAAATTAACGAATACGAAAGATGAGCACAATGAAGAAATACACGAGGATAACAATGAATTGATTGATGTTGCAAACGCGAATGTTAATTTATCATCTGAAACCATACTTTCGAACGTCGCAAATGATTCTAATACAGAATCTATAAGTACTAGTCAAATACCAGATGAAGAATTTGATAGTGTTTCGCCACCAATCAAATTAGATTTTGCAATTGAATTAGATGAAGAAGGTAATATAGTTTCATCGAGCAAAATGAATCAAAATGTATTACCATCTACACAAATATCAAAAAGTCGTACTAGTAAATTTAAAGAAAATTTGAAAACGAAATTAAAATTTAATTTAAAATTTAACAAGTCCAATAAAAAACAATTTTGCAAGATATGCACAAAAAAATTTAAGAAAATCCATCCAAGTCAAAAAGTATTCGATTTTGAGCGAGAATTTCATACCGAAAATTTATTTGAAATCGACGGAAATGATTTTTGTACGTGTGGCGATGATAGTGGTGATGATTTTTTAACAATAAAAAATCATAAGTATTGTGATCCAGATGTTGTGAGTAAAATGCAAAATTAATCTGCATGATGTGTTCGTAATGGACATATTATTCCTTTATTGTCTAATAATTGCATGTATCAATCGGCTTTTTTTTTAAGTAAAATTGTGTATCTAACATTTATTATAAAATATTTAATTTAACAATATAAATTTATTTTTAAAATGTTTCTGATGATTTAAAATTATGAACAATAAGACATGCTGCTTTTATAATTTAGTGCTGCAGATTTTAAACGGCAAAGTGTACAATTAATTGCGAAATGATCAAAATATTTCCCTACTCTAGTATAGTTTTTCCACACTGTTTAATATGTGACAACAACACACAAATTTTTATAAGAATATGTTTGAATCGAAATTTTCAAAATTTGATTTTCCTCTACTCGAAGGCATTTTTGTAGCTATCAAAGTACGCAATGGTCTGATTTAATTATGTTTGTTTAAATATAACTACAAATTTATACTGTACTTAATTTTATCAAAAATTAATATTAAATCAAACGGTTCTGGTTGGTCATTTGATTTCCGTTTTCTGGAGATAAAATGCCCTGAAACCATATATCACTGTGTCTTATTAAAAAAGACACCCAACATAAGTCTTTCTGGAAAATTTCATCTTTTATGAACATAAATCGAACAATTTTGCCTATTACCGAGTCTATCAACATGAAAGATGATTTGATAATAAATTTATTTTTTTTATCTGTGATTAATCACAAAAATTGATTGAAGAATTGAATCCTATCATAATTAGTTTTTAACAAAGAGAATAAATATAAATATGAACATCTTATATGAACCGCGGTTGCTTATAAACTAAAAATTTTAAAATATTTTAAGTTAGTTAAATTTGAGTTATTTGATGATTGTAAACGAAATAGGATAAACATATATTTTTTATTTCGTTTTCTCTTTCGAACAATAGCAAAAAAAATATTTGAATATTTCAAAACTTCGCTTACTATTTCATATTATAATTCAATTGTCAAATGGAATAGAGTAATATATGAAAATATATCTTTTCCATTTTACAATCGAATTATAATACAAAATAGTAGGCGAAGTTTTGAAATAGTCAAATTTTAATTTTTGTCGTTCGAAAGAGAAAACGAAATAAAAAATATATGTTTATCCTATTTCGTTTACAATCATCAAATAACTCAGAAATATTTTTAGTTTATAGCAACCGCGGTTCATATAAGATGTTGCTCTTTATATTTATTCTCTTTGATTTTTAAAACAAAAAAAATGCCTTACTTAAGTCTGATTTCCATTATGAAAAAAATTTTGTCAGTATTTTTTACTGAAAAAACCCAAGCGAGAAAAAAATTAAAAATGCCTTTAGAGTGACAGATCGTTTTTTCCTTTTTTCTTTTTTTTTATAGTGGATATATTTTGACAGATGCGTGTTACATAACCAATAAATTTCAAATTTTTTATGTTTAAAAAAAAACACAAAATACTCTTTAAATCTACAACAATAAATTAAAAAAAATAAACTTAACATAATTATTCATTATTTCAATTATTTTCACAATGAAACAAAACGAAATGATAAAATTATGAATTAACCATAAAAAATCATCCATCTTTATTTTTCCTATAAAATATTTCTCCAGTACTGAATTAAAATACTTCTCTTGATATATTTTGTCAGTACTGCTATAATTATTTTCTCAGTAACCATAAAAATTTACTCAGTACTGAATAAATTTTTTGTACTGGAAATATTTTTTATTTCACTAGCACTTTAAGAAAAATTATATTTTTTATCCCGCCTTGACTATTTTAATGTCAGTATTTTTTCATAATGGAAATCAGGCTTTACTTTTCTTAATATTCGCTGATCTATTCTACTTGTTTTTACTGTCGTTTACTATTCAGAACGAAAAGTGTTGAATACTTTGTTTTTAGAAACTATGAAATATTAAATATTCACAAAGTGTAAATGATTTGTTTCTGTATGAAAATTTGTACCTGTCCCAATAACTTCCTAACAATCGATTTTTTCTTGATAAGCTAAATTTTGGTAAATTAACAAAACATAATTTCAGTTTATGATTTATAAAATTATAAACAAGCATAAATGTAATTTAAGAATAAAGCGTAAATTAAAAATTTATTGTAATAGATATTTTAGAATAATGATGAAGTAAAAACAAAAGTAACCAGGATACATTGAATCAAAAAAATTTTGAATGAATTATAACTTTTAATAATTTCAAGGTTTAATATGTGATTTGGTTGCTTTTGTTGAAAAAACAACGAAAACAGAAAAAAACAAAGTTTTCGTATAAAATGAAAAATCTATTTATTATAAGTTGTCTCTGGTATAACTATTCAGATTGTGCGGTCCGGATGACTAACACCATTTTCTACAAAATAAATTAAGATTTATTATTTCAGTATCGATTATTGTAAGTTGGTGGTATTTCTATTTTTTATCGACTTAGCACTTTTGGCCTACAATTATTTATGGATAAAATTAATAAGTAAAAAATGTCAAATGTCCTGATGACTAACACGAAATTCACTATATATAACAAAATTAAACTTTGTGGATATATGAAAATCAAGTGAAAGATTAAATTGACATTTTTTTTTTATTTTAAAAAATTGATAATTTCTTTATAATTTTGTTTAAATTCTACCTTCTAATATTTATTACTTTACATTGCTTTTTAAGAAATAAAATTAGTTTTTTGTACAAATGAATATCAATAACTGGGTTCAATAATAGTTTACAAATGCCTGACCTAGTGACGATTGTCACGCCATTTTCGTATTATCTTAGTCGATCCAAGCGATTCAGTTCTTTCAAGTGATAAAGTTTTGAAATTTATTAATTGTATTTTCGTATTTTTGCATTTAACGTTGTACCAATAAAAAAACAATTTTCAAGCAACGATTTGACTTATTGAATACCAACTTTGTTGATGAGGGACGTATTGTATTCTGACAACAGTACGATGTGAAGTGATACGACTATGGCATGGGGGATAATTTGTAAAATCTTCTATGGACAAATCACGTTTCTTTCACTGAACTATTACAACCAACCAAGTGTAATGGTTTTGTCCTTACTGTTGATGTCCTTATTCTTGGTATATAAGGAACATTATAACTTATATTATTTAAGCTTCTGATCATATTCCTTATACCTTTTGTTGATAAATCATTAATTCATAAATGCAATCAAAATTAATCGGATATGATCCCATTTTGATATTGTTTCTATTAACATTTTCAAAAAATTGAATTATGTTCATGTTAATTTATTTATCTTGAACACCTCTTGAAAAAATTCAAATAGGATTTACCAGAGTGTAAGCGTATATCGGTGCGAAATATGCCGTCAATAAAATTAGCTGAAATAACTAATTTTAGAATTATCAGTGTTTTGATCGACAACACTACCTCTTGACTATATTGTTTTTCTGCAAAGATTTCATTTTAGAATTAAAATCAACGAGTATTTCAAACTTAACACTATCATTTTTTTAAAGGCAACTAAATTATAAACAATATACATGCACATGATTTTAATAAATGTGTAGACTGCTAATAATTCATCGGCGCCAATGCATTAACTATTTCAAACGAACAATTTTGAGATATTGACGAGTTTTTGCTTATTAAAAACATATGTTCGTGTCTAGTACGAGTAAAAAAGTAATAGAAATGCGTATTTCCATCGGTTTTATAAAATCTGTAAAAAAATCTAAAAATAAATTTTATATAATTAAAAGTAGTAACTGAATACAAATTATACAAAATATAGTGTATTTTCTACAAAACCTGATCTTAATTATATCCATTAATGTTTGTTAGTATTCTTTGGTTAGTACGTCGATCCGTTTCAATCAATATGATACGTTCGATCATGTCTCGTGAAAATACAGTATAAAATCAATAATTATACAAATATCAATGTTTCGAAATATAATTAAGACGTTTAAACATGATTTTTGTTTTTCATGGTCGTGGACGCCGTTAATCAACAAATAACTTGCACTGAATGTCTATAGAAAAATGCATTGGGCTGGCCACTACAATGTGCACCAATACGTATTAAATGGTTCGACAGGTCTCAGTTGAGACATAATTGCTTATTATGATTAAAATTGAGCCATATATTATTATTATGACCCTGGAAAAGTGCCTTGGCGGCAGCAATTGAAAATCACTAGCAAGTGATTACTGTATCATGACAATTATTGTTAAAAATAAAACATGTTTTAAATTTTGTTGTTGATGAAAGTGACGCCAACATGAAAATTTTAAAATTTTGAATGAATTTTGAAAAATTGTAAAGAAAAAAGATTTTCATCAAAATGAATTGGTGTGAAATTCATTGTATTTATTTATTTAAGTTAAAAAAATAGGTTAGTTGCCAAATTTTTGTTCAAGTGAATTGATTATACTGACCGATAAAACAAAACTGTTTGATCTAACTATTTGATAGTTTATTAAACATAAAACAATACAACATTGATTAATAAATAAGTTTTATGTAATTAATTAAATAAACGTTAGTTAAATAAATTCAAATGAGTTCATCTAATGTTAGTACGTGCTCATCGGATGTACATTTTCGGAATTCAATTCCAGTTGCCCCTTTACGCAAGAAACGTTTAAAAAGCTTTGTGGTAAATATTTGTTATTTTGTAAATATACAGAGTAATTTATTTCAACTAATGCCGATCCAAAAATAATAAAAATTACATACACTGATGATGCATATTGAACAATTTCAAATAACGTCAATTAAATGTATTTATAGGCAAGATGGAAATTTTTGTTTTTATCTATCCAGTTTATATAATTAGTAGGTTAAGGTTATAGAGCGGCCTACGAAATTATGTGTAAAATTAAAGTTTTGTAGCATGTATATAAACATGATATATGTATAAACTACAGGTTAAATTAAATGGAACTTAAAATTATTTGTTCTACATAAATTAATCTTTAATCCATATTGGTGTCCACATAATGTTTAATCCTAATGTTTAATTTTGATTTTATATCTTTTATTTTGATTTTATATGATCCCAGTTTATTAATTAGTTATCGTTGTTACATTTCTCGAGTTACATTTCTTGAATTCGATTTGATAGAATTATGGCATGATTTAATTGATGTTGAAATTATTGACGAATATCATTTGATGTAACATACAGTGAGACCATTTAAACTTCGGACGAACGTAACATACAACTATTCATTAGATTATCTACTATCATATCGAACTAAAAATAATTTTTATTATAAGAATATGTTTATTTATTTATTACTGTTATACGAGGTGTGAATTATAATAAATAAATTGATTTATAAATTAACAAAATAATTGATTTAATAAAAAATGGCACAAATTCATCACAATTTAATGCTCGGACATAGGACAGCTTTTGCATCTATTTTATAAATTTGAATTTCAATATTTATGTTTTAGCACTTTGTTGCACACCCTGTTTGCTTTATCATATATTTTAATCTTTTTCGCATTGAACTTACTAGTTTTTTTTGTTAGTTCTGGTCTTATTTTGTTCCATTCCTCCTGAAGTATATTTTGCAATTAAACCTTGTTGGAAATATGGCGTTCTCTTATTTGCACCTATCCAAGAGACTGAGGTGGTGTGTTCAAAACCTTTTGTGCAATCGTAAAGCAAATATCAGACATAAGTTTTTTGTGTTATCCGTCACTCAGACCCAATTGGCCCATTGTGACATCCCACTAGTACCTGACGTTCCGGCTAAAGCTCCAATTTTACGTAGAAACCATCTGCACATTGTATATTTTCATGCCAGCCTATAGTACATTTGCATTACCGATCGCATCGCCCAAACGATCAACGGTGAAAATCACTTTTCGCATCCTACTCCTATCAGGATTCGAACCCGGTACCTACTACTCCACTCCGCAGCTTTTAAACCACTGCGTAAACTGGGCGGTATGATAGTAAACAATCTAATGAATAAGTGTATGTTACGTTTGTCCGAATATTAAATGGTCTCACTGTGTATATTTTACATGGATAGTTTGATAGCTTACAAAATGACTGAGAAAAAAGTAATGAAACGGGACAAAGAAAGATAAACATGATTCCATTAGAGTAAAATAATAAGTATACACTTTAATATCGAAAGGGGCTACATTTTAATTAAAATTTAACTTATCTTTAATTTAAATGTTCTTTCAGGCTAAAACGTTGCCCCGATTCTATTCGGAAAACATTTTCCTTAAAGTCTTGAATATAATTCTTTATTTCGATGTACCAGAAATTAACTTTACTTACAGTAATTTTACTTTGATGCAATTAAACTGTTGAGATAAATTTAACTTACTCGTATTTATAATTTTTGCTATCCAAATTTTAAATTTAATTTTAATCACAAGAAACATTTTTAAACGATAAATATACGCTTTTAATTAATTTTTATAAAACAACGTAACGCATTTCCACTAATTGACCATATGTATTTTCTTTTTAAAGATGACTTTAGCAACAAACCGTCCATTATACGAAGAAGAATGGTTTCATGGTGTACTACCTCGTGAAGAAGTTGTACGATTGTTACGAAATGAAGGTGATTTTCTGGTACGTGAAACAACTCGAAATGACGAAAGTCAAATCGTATTAAGTGTTTGCTGGAATGGCCATAAACATTTTATTGTACAAACTACGGCCGAAGGTCATTTTCGGTTCGAGGGTCCTGCATTCCCAAGTATTCAAGAATTAATACTGCACCAGTTTCAATCGGAACTACCGGTAACTGGTAGATCAGGTGCTATATTACGCAAGCGAGTACCACGAGAAAGATGGGAGCTAAGCAATGATGATGTGATATTATTAGATAAAATTGGACGGGTAATTTTTTTTTTAATTTAATAATAAAATAATATTATAACACTAATTAATTTAATTTATTTTAAGGGCAATTTTGGTGATGTCTATAAAGCAACACTAAAATCTACAAAAGTTGAGGTGGCTGTTAAGACGTGTCGTATGACCTTGCCGGATGAACAGAAACGGAAATTTTTACAAGAAGGGCGAATATTAAAACAATACGATCATCCAAATATAGTAAAATTAATTGGAATATGTGTACAAAAGCAACCAATTATGATTGTTATGGAATTAGTAGGCGGTGGATCATTGTTAAATTTTCTAAGAAAAAATAGTTCAAATTTATCGACAAAACAACTAATGGGCATGTGTAGGGATGCTGCTGGAGGTATGCATAATATCCAAAGAATTTATTATATATTTTATTTATTTATAGAAAATAAAATAAATACATTAATAATTTAATAATTTTATTTATAGGAATGCGTTATTTGGAGTCCAAAAATTGTATACATCGGGATTTAGCAGCTCGCAATTGTCTCATAGGAAATGAAAATATAGTCAAAATATCCGATTTTGGTATGTCACGCGAAGAGGAAGAATATATAGGTAAATGTTATAAAAATAAAATATATTAATTATATAATATCGATCGATTTATGATAATAAAAAAAAATTAAACTCTAGTTTCCGATGGAATGAAACAGATACCAATCAAGTGGACAGCACCAGAAGCTTTAAATTTTGGAAAGTATACATCTTTGTGTGATGTATGGTCATATGGTATTCTTATGTGGGAGATATTTTCAAAGGGTGGTACACCATATTCCGGCATGAGTAATTCGCGGGCTCGAGAGCGCATTGATGCAGGGTACAGAATGCCGGCACCTGAAAATACACCAGCTGAAATTCATAATTTAATGTTAAAATGTTGGAATTATGAACCTGATTTGCGACCTCATTTTGATGAAATTCTAACTGTAGTTGATGCATTATTGCTAAGAGAAACATAATAATTATTTATAAAAATTACTTTAGAAATTAAATAATAATAATAATATATGCATCAATAATTTGTAGCTGCGCGAGCATGTTTCAAATTCCGTGTGTAAACAGTCAGTTATAACCGATAATTTATTTATTATTCGCAATATTCATACAGTTAAGTTAACGATGTTTAGAGTTTTCTGTATAAATATAAAACGCTTGAAATAATTCGAAAAATGCTTTTACATGAATAAGCTAGACTCTTTTTATGTATATTTTCCACTTTGCTTTAATGAAATAAACTAGTAGAAATTCCATTTCAAATATCCCATTCAAAATCGATCTAAAATTTCATAAAAAAATAGAAATCTCGCGACAATTTTTTCTTGTATTCCGTAAACCTTCTCCACTAAGATAATTTTAACTGAAACATTCCTATATAAGTTTATAAATCTCTATTATCTAGATAGTTTTATTTATTTCGATTGTGGTCTACCTTTGATTCGGTTATGAAATAAGAAAACATTCGAAAGTGTGTTAGTTGGGTTGTTGGGAAATACAAATTTGTACCAATATGAAATTATGTGCGATTAAAGTGGCTAAATGAATGTTGCCAAGCAAATATTTGGTGCCAAATGCATGCTTTAAAGTTAAATGATTTGTTATGAAATTCTGTGCAGCTATCATTATGATACATACGTTAATACTATTTTGACATTTATCTGAAATGTGCCAAGTTTTTACATCCTTAATATTATTAATATTAAATATATATTTGATTATACATATTATAATTGTTATAGGATTTATTATCTTAAAATAATATTATAGATTATATTCTATAATTATTCAATTTGCTCAAAACAATTTTGTATTATTTTAAATAAAATTGCTTTTTATATAAGTGAAGATCGATAAATAAGCATACAAAACAGAATATTTAGATAGAAAAAACTTGTTTTTTTTTTAAGAAAATTTATTTGATTAAATGAATTTTAGCAATGAATTTATTATTAAAAATATATATATATATATGTAGTAATCGAAAGACTGCAAATAAATGCAGATTGTGCTGCTCTGCCTTGTATATTTCATTTATTATTATTTAAAATTAAATAAAAAAGCCACGTCTTTTAAGTTATTTAAATCGACATGCTCTTTGTTTTAATTTTCCTATGGCTTCTTTGTAAAAACTTCTTTCTTAAAAGCCATTTGATAAATCTAAAAGATTTTATAAGTAATTTGCTTTACTTTCTTAAAAGACGTGGTTCTTTATAATATAAAAACAATTATTTGATAGCAACAAATAAAAAGCGATAATAATAATAAAATAAAATTTATAACAAGCAATAGTTTTTTAGTTTTATATTTTTGGAGAAACTTGTCGACAATATTGTGCTTTCAACACTACAAGATTAATGATTCAGAGTTTACACTGTTCCAAAACAAAATATTTAACAAGTAAGTGTAATGTATTTATTTTAATTATATTAAATCTTTTAAATAATAATTAAATTTAAACTTATTTACAGAAATAAAATAAATTATATAACAGAAATAAAATAAATTAAAAATAAAATAAATTAGGTGATAATCACTTGTACGTATTCCGTCAAATATAGCTCAAAACAAGTAAATGGGCCTCACATCGAATACTAGGTCTGAAAGCAGTGTCAGATCATCAAAATCGAAAAGTTATCTCACAAAGCAAAACGCCACCGACAAAATGAGGCAGGAGTATTTGTTGAAAATTTAACGTAACACCTCTTGAAAAGACTTATGTATCCTAAAATTATAAGATATGATCTACTGCTACTACTTACATTTTGTTGATTAATCAAAACATTATCTTTCGATTATAACAAACAAATTAGTTTTAACCTCTGAATGATTAAAAGAACTTGTTACGTGAGCTTTAGACCATGCGGTCACTTACGCAAACAGAAATTATCCCGCGATCTTCACCTGCAGCTATGCCACGCTAAAGCTCAGTCTGGGGAAGTTCGTCGTGGTGGAGCCTCGCTGGGACCTAAGATGCTGCAGAAAAAAAACAGACGAAAACCACTCAGCCATACTTACCCAGCACACACACACATCACTTAATGATCACCCTCCGAAAAAGAAAAATCATCTCATCTCCTTAGCTATAAGAACCATTTTTTTAAATATAATCATAAAGAAAAATATAAAGTATGCACTACTCTACAAACATTGGTTCAAAAAATAAATTTAGTTACCATATACTTATGCGAAGTCATTTACAGATTATGTAGTATAAATATTATTAAATATAATTATAAACTATTGGCGCGTGAGTACCTGGAACTCCATTTACTACGTTCCAACCTAAATACGAAATATAGTACTCCTGGTTCTTGACTATTGCACGCCCGGGCCACACTATTCCAGTTAGGTTGGTACTTTGAATTCCGGCACCAATAAACTCCAAGATTCGGTGATGGGGTTAGAAATTTGAAAAAGCATAGTTATTTGTATCTTATCATTTTTTCCTATCGAGAGACTGCAACAAACTTTTGAAAACGTTGTTATCATCCCATAAATTTATTCGTAAATGAAAAGCATATGCTAACGATTAAAAATAGATTCCAATCAAATAAACTCAATTTTCTCAAAGCAGTAAAGAGGCCTGAAATCTTATCTTAAATCTTATCAAATGAAGTGATTTGTTATTTAACTGTAAGCGTTAGGTTTCTAGCTCGAATTCCAATATGGACTCGGTGATGAACAGATCATCTATGACCCTCCTGTTCGAAACTTACGGGCCAACCCAACTTCCATGTCAGTACCACAAATAATTCAGCACTATTTACTTGGACATGATGGAGCAATACAATGTGCAGATGTTTTACTCCAATCAAAATTGATGAAATTTTGAATATAGTCCTCCGAAAAATTTTGTTTTTGTAATTTTTTCTCACTAAACTTCATACAATGAAATTAAATTTTTTATGAAGAAAGAAAGTTTTGAACAATTAATTCACGATTATAGAGATTAATGTTAAATGGAAGAACCAAAAATATTTTAAAACTTATATATCGATACGAATAAATCGTCTATCGATAAATTTGGTATTCTACTAGATGCCAACCCTAAAGTATTTTGTGTATGTCTATCGATAGTAAAAACTATCAAAGAACAAAAAGTACTAGATGTATAAGACGAACCGTTCGAAAATATTGGAGTTGAACGTTTATAAATATTTATCGAAAAATCAAAACAACATTTATTTCAAAAATTTTGCAATAATTCAATTTTATAGGTCTATAATCTTTCAATACACGGCTACCATAATATAAGAAGCTGAAAATAGATTTTTTGAGAACAAAACACTTGTGTGAAGATACATGGTGTTTTGAAAATGAAATTTTCCTATCCTTACCCCTTGATCTAAAGGTTATATTAATATAACGATAATAAAACCCATTTATAGTTCTAAAAACGGTTGCCATAACCCTGCTTCCTATTGAAAACATCTTTAGCGAACTTCGTGTACTTCCAAAATCTGCTGTTCTACTCTGGTGTACAGTGGAAGATTTAAGCTTTAAGCTATGCTTTTTCATTAGTCTTAATGAATAAAATTTCCAATTCTGTCATTTTTAGATGGCCATACGCCAAGATTTTTAGTGTTCTAGCAGTTTTTGAACTGTTTCATTTTGAAGGGTAGTATGGCTATATTCATCAGGAGGGTTTCCTGACATCGGAAAGTGATGGTGATATATTTTTATGCACGTTCATTAATAATGGACGAATTTTTATCAATATATTGAAAATAACTGACAAATCGAAATACAATTTTAAAAGTGTTTACATAACTCCAACTACACTGTACACATTTACTGATATTTTCCATCATGACATAAATTTTATCAATCTGAGTTAAAATTCAATTTTTATATTATCAGAAAACAGCATGTCATACAAAAATGAGATTTCGGTGGATTTTTTTTGACGGCTTTTACAGGCCATCATTGGCCCGAACCGTGTCAACAATCTGACTCCAACTGTTTCGATCACGAGCCAGCTCTTCATACTGTTGCAAGCAACCAGAAGATGCCAGATAGCGACCTTTTCTCCTACCGGAAGGCGGTTCTTCCTTCAAAGATCTCACTTCCATACATGACAACGGGTCTAATCAACACTCTGTACAGTTTCAGCTTTTCCGCATTTGGAAGATATTTTGATTTCGGCAGTAGACGTAGAGGATATAAAGCCCGATTGCCAGCGGCAAGGTGAATTTTGATATCTTCTCCCAAACGATTATCGTGAGTAATGAACGCTCAAAGATACTTGAATCTTATCACTCATTACCAATACTGAAATCATTTGCGTCTTGGTCTCTGAAACCAAAGATCAGATATTCGGTTTTGGCCTCATTGATTTTGAGACCAACGGAAGCTAAACGCTGATTCGGTGGGGTAACATATTATAGACTGAGGATGAAATTTTACAAACAGTTATGTGATTTCAAAGCTTCTAATCCATTTATGCGGTAAGCTTAGAATGTTTTAAACTTCCTTCTATATGGATTTTAATTTTTTCGCATATACTCATTGTAGGTTCATTCAGAAATATATGATTTCAAATGTTCTACCAGTATGTTACGATCAAACATTGTGAGGGTACGATGGTCGTTTGTGTAACTTCATTTGTGATATGTAAAACTTCATTGAAATATCCCATAATTTGATAATCGATGTGAATTGTGCTGGATTCAACAAAACCGGATTTATAATTGACTTTATTTCATAATTATATATTACAAATCCACGTATGTATAATTAATTAATTTCAGTTTGTCCATTTTTCTCTTCTTTCTGCTCCCGCTTACATTTAGTTGGATATAATTAAGGAATCAACAACTTCTGAAGTTAATTCATATCAATCATGTTCTACCACACGGTGCAGTTCATAAACTATTTGCCGAAAGATTCATTGGAACATCCAATATTAAATGTTTGATGTTCTGAAACATATACTCTAGCACGCGCTATATACATACCTAGGATGAGGCTGATGGTTGGCCTGTAATTCTCTTATCATATCGAATCATACCACACACCATGAATTTAATAGATATAAAATTAACTAAGTCATATTATTAACTTGAGATTGTAATATAACTAATGAGGTTCGATTATTAAATGGATGGCCCAAATTTCTAACAACTCCACAGTTTAAACAGTGTCGAACAAGCCATCAACAATTATTACCTATATAAATCTGTTGTGCTGAATAAAATTCTTGTTGTACTGAATATAATTATGGTTTCTTAAAAAAAACTATTTATTTAAATAAATAAAACTTAGTTTGATATTATTATTGATACAAAAATCGATATATTTAATTCGGTATAAATCTCTGAATGTCGCATAGCAACAGTAATCCGATGCATAGCTTTTCGGTTTTAATATGTGAATATCCAATCAATCGAATTTTTTACGATCGTTATAATTTCTTTTTGCAATCTCTCTTAGAGTCGAACATGTTATTTGACCTGTTTGATTGACTAATTTTCTAAAGTGACCATCAGTTTTTGACAGTAACGTATGCGGATGGTCGAACTCCAAAATTTTTCCGCTGTCCATCACTATAATACGATCACTATCGATAACCGTATTTAATCGATGGGCTATTGTAATGACAGTATAGTTGGAAAACTTTTCACGTATTGTTCGTTGAATTAAATTGTCCGTCTCTAAATCTATGTTTGCTGTGGCTTCATCTAGTATTAAAATTTTATTGTTTCTTAAGATTGCGCGCGCAAGACAAATTAGTTGTTTTTGTCCCGTACTAAAATTGGAACCATCGTCTGAAACTTTGTATTCTAATTTTTCAGTCATGTTTGTTATATATTTTTTCATTTCTACTTTTTCGAGTGCTTCATAAATTTCTAAATCAGATTTTTCTTCAAATGGATCTAAGTTCATTCGGATCGTGCCCGAAAATAGTACGGGATTTTGTGGTATGATTGCTAGTTTACTGCGAAGATCATGCAGACCTAGTGTATTTATATCAATATCATCAATTTTGATAGTTCCGTTGAGATCCGCTAATCGGAATAGAGCTTGAACAATACTCGATTTTCCTGCACCGGTCCGTCCAACTACACCAATCTTTTCCTAAAATTTACAGATTTTAATGATTAATACTATTTAAGACATTTGTTTTACTTATGCTACCTGGGGATACACAATAAAATGTAAATCTTTTAATACGAAATCTTTGGCGTTAGGCGTATATCGAAAATATAAATGATCAAACTCGATTTTACCTTCGGTTGGCCACGTTGAAGGTGGTTTTTTATTTGTTTCCAATGGAGGCTCTGATGGCAACTCAATATATTCATTAACTCGTTCTACTCCAATTAATGATAGTTCTAATTCAGCAGCACGACTCATTCCCCATTGGCATAGGCCAAGTAGTCCTAGTGATACTGTTATCGCTGCACCAACACTTCCACCCAGAAAATCTCCAACATCCTCAAATACTAGAAAACTTATTATTACTGTCGCAATATATAGTATACAAATTATATCCAACCAAAATGCAAATGCAGTTGAAGCAGCGTTGCACATGAATGTTGTCGTGGTATTTAAGTCTTGTATTTTATCAAATTCATTTGCAATTATTTTCTCAGCCTTTTGAGAACGTATAGTGGATAGTCCCTGTAAAGTTGCGTTAGCATGTGCTAGCACAGGACTGTGAGCTGAATTTAGAAATACATATTATTAATAAGTTAAATCAAACTAATAATTTTAGCAATATTTACTTAAAGCGATTAATCTCGTTATGCATCGTGAAGTATTTATATAAATGTGTCTAACCACAAGAAAGCAAAGGCACATCACAATCGCAGGAATTAACAACCAATAGTTAATCATTACAATAACTGTAATAATAGCTGCAACCTCCATTACAAACTGTAGTAAATAATAAATATAATTAAATTATACAAATGGCATCAATATTATTCTGAACTTCATACTCACTATGGAAGTGTCTATTAAGCTTAGTGGCAAATCAATGTCGACTACATTTATATCCCGAGAAAATCTGTTTAAAATTCTCCCCGACGAATTATTATTGAAAAACATCATAGATGCTCTTATAATACCCTTGAACATCTTATCGTGAAGATTTCGTGATGCTCTTAGTGCTAAATTAAAATAAGATGTATATCCAATCACAGTTAGAATAATTAGAAGTACAATTAATACTGCATAGGCGTTCAAAAAAAAATCTCGTTTGTTATCCAACGTCTGATCAACTATTGATTCATTGTAATTTGTTTTAGATTTATAGATTTCTTCCCAATTCACCCATTCGGAGAGAAAATAATCCAATCCACGATTAAGAAATTTACCGGTAAGTACTATAGCAACTGCCGCAATTATAAACACTGTATTATTGATTGATTTAAAATATATTTTAAATACTTTAAGTGCAAGTCCTCCTTCTTCTAACTTTTCATCTTCTATTTCTTGATGTGAATAGTCAGCTTTATTTTCGAGTTCCCGATCATTTTGATCCGCTTGATCTGGCAGAACGACGCTTTGATTCTCAGTATGTGGATGTAAATTTAATATTTCATCTAATTTTAACTGTGCTATCTTATTATAACCACCTTGTAATTCTATTCGGCCAGCATTCATATAAATAATATGTTCTATATTCTGTATAAACTGCAATTGATGTGTGACCAAAATGACACATTTTGGTTTTAAAAATTGTTCGATGCATTCAGTAAATATTTGACGACCAACATTTACATCCACGGCTGAAAACGGATCGTCGAGTATATAGATGTCTGCGTTTTTGTAAACAGTACGAGCAAGACTTACTCGAGCTTTTTGGCCACCACTTAAAATTACACCACGCTCACCGACAATGCAACCGTCGCCATTTGGTAATAACTCAAAATCTCGTTCGAGAGCACAGACACGGCAAACATCTTTGTATCGTGATTCATCGAATTTTTCTACAAAAACTATATTTTGTCGGATCGTGCCTTCAAACAACCAGGGCTCCTGTGCAGCATAACTTATTTTGCCATTTATCTCAATCGAACCTTCGTTCATTTCGAGCTCCCCGATTATGGTGTTAATCAAGGTCGATTTACCAGATCCAACTTTACCAATAATTGCTGTTAGGCTATTTGAACACGCCATTAAATCTATCAAAAATACTCCGCAATCTCTAGTATCTTTATTCCAAACCGCTGTTAGATTTTTAACAACAATACCCTTTTTGATTGCGTTCGGATTTTCCTTTCGCAAAGGCGGTATTAATTTTTCGTGTTCCAGTTCATCAAGCTTATTAATTTCTTCATGGCGCAATAAAAATGTTTTAATACGTTTCATAGCCACATAACATTCGGCATAAAATTTGATTGCCTCGGGCCAAAAAAATGCCATCTGCAAATCTAATATATTGAAAATAACCGAAGTGACGAAAACCTTTCGTGCATCGAGTGTATTACCGAATTTAACGTAACAAAATAATGATAAAAACAGTGCAAATCTGCCCGCTATTGTTATGGAATAATGAATTGTTAGTAAATTGTATCGCTTACGAATTGCACCAATTTCTTTTCGTCGAATTTTATCAACGATTTTACTAAATGAATTCTCCCAGGCGTACATCTTGATCATTTGAATACCTTGAATAATTTCATTCATAAATCGTACCCGATTATCTGTACGCTGTGATAAATTTGTTGTAAATTTGGCCATCATTTTACCAAGCCAGGCTTGCAATGGTATAAAACTAAGTATAAAACCAAGACCAACCAGAGCTGATATTCCAATTTCACGATAGACAAAATATCCAAGAAGGCACAGTTCAAATGGGCCTTTCCATAGATCATGTATACAGTTTATTATGTCTAGACGACCGACATCATTCGTCATTAAATTGATTACATGGCCGTTCATTCCATCGTATCCCTTTGATTTTGATAATTTTAAACACTGAAACGAATTTTATTTTATTGTATTTATATGCTGAAAACTTTTTGAAATGTTGGTCTAGTTTACATACCTTACGATAAATTAATGCACACACACCCATTTTCAATTTTAATGCAACTTGATTCAAGTATAAGTTATATGGGTGGAATGCAAACAGTGGATGAATACTGCATAATATGATACCTCCTGCGTACAAATATGCTTCATTTTTACTAATTTCCGTTTGCTCGGGCGTAAAGTAGGTTATAAGACCGCCTAAGCATAATGGGCTTACGATTCTACAAAATTGGATAAAAATATTAAATATTAATTACAAGTTTTTATTGTAAGTATTCGCAATACACATCACATTTTTAATAAAACTGAAACGAAAAATTCTTTATAAAATACTGAAGTACCAATGAAGCAGAATAATTAAGACCAATTCTGTATAGCATTGGAGTGAAGTAGTCTATAATCTGACTTGAGATCTTTTCAATTCATCATGTCTAGACACCTTTTTCCACAACTAATGTTGATGGTCTGAATGCAAAAAGAACAACTATTATTTTTCACCAACTCTAATAGGCCCATATCCTCTAAAACTATAAAATAGTTTTGCAAAACAGTCCAACGAAAAGAAATTATACGTCTTGAGATCAATAAACAATTTTACTCTTTGAAAAGATTAAACCATATCGAAGAACTTACTGGAACCATTTTCACTGTAGTTGTGCATTCTTTTCCCATCACGTGGGTTCCGAACCCGAATATCCCAGCTTTAAAACCCTATAAATAAAGCACCTATATATTATGCTATAGAGAACGCTAACATGGACATTTTTTGTCTGTTGGTAATATATTATATAGGGTCAAAATTTAGGGCCTACCAGAGATCATCAAATAGTTTTGTTACATTTATAATGGCTTACCTAATTGCTGTATCAGATATGGCTAGTAAAAATCCTAATATAAATAAACTCTTGTAGTACATTTTTGAGATACATCTTATCAAACTAGGTGATGATTTATGATTAAATTTCTCACGTTCCCAATATTTTTCAAGATCTCGTGTGACCGTTGAACTTTTATGCGATTCTATTGTTTCATAAATATCATCAATCGTAATGGTTCGGTTTAGTCCAACTTTAAATAAATCTTTTAAGTACCTGCAAATATATACTCTAAGGTAATTTTCTAGGATGTAGCTTAAATATATATGGATGTGTGTATATGGTACGTACTTACCAATATGTGAATTTAGAAATAATTGATGCCCTTACATAAGGGTTTGGGCTTCTTTCCTTTTTTTCCTCTTTATGCATTTTGATTGTATGGTTTTAGGTACCAGTATCTCTTTAACATTAATTACGCTTTTTGACCTGCAAAAAATATTTTAATTCTATTAATAACTCACCAGCGATAATAACTCGTACCTCAATGGAAGGAAAACTTTGTTAGACATAACGAAATACCTAAACACTAGCTTCTTAAATCGCTCATAATCAGTAAACACTGGTGACATTGTTATAACGGGTGAAAGACAAATAGGATGTAAGACAAAATATGGAAAATATATAGTAAACCTCATGTGACTATTAAGATATTGACACTTTAAGATATACATACGATTTACTGTCGGTTGACCGTCAATCTAATGATTTAAAGAACGATGAATTAAAAACTATGGACAACTGAACTGAAAAGACTTTATGTATTTGAACCGTCAGTATTTTGGCACAATTATCTTTGGCTAGTTTTTTTGTTTTTTATTATGGCACTGGCTCCAAATTATAGGAGCCATTTGACCCGATCTTGGAATTTGGATGATTTTTATTTTCTAATTTTATACATAACAAGATGTAACCAGCAGATCTAACCAAATAAACTATACCTTTTGTCTCTCTTATGAATAGATCTGAAACACGCTTTGGAAATGTGCCCTTATGACAAGATTATCTTTTATGTTACTTATCAAATACTAAGCAATTAAAAGCTGACATATAAAAGTATAATGTTGTTTTCAGGAACCTGAAGACAATGGACATAAATAAGGCCACTGGACCTGACGGAATTCCTGTTCGAATATTGAAGGAGTTTGCTAGTGACTTGGCTCCAATATTAACTAAACTTTTTCTCCTTTCCTTTAAGCAAGGTAAATACCCGAACGCCTGGAAGAGTGCGTTGGTGCAACCGGTCCTTAAACGTGGTTGTGATAAAACTGACCCTTCAAACTACCGGCCAATATCAATTGTGTCAGCCGTGGCTAAAGTTTTTGAGAAATGCATTAACCAACAACTGGTGAATTATCTTGAGATTAATAAAATAATTTCAGATAAACAATATGGCTTCCATGAAATCCGCTCCACAACCGATCTTTTGACGTATGTTACAAACAAATGGAATCTCGCCCTTGAGCACCATGGAGAAGCCTTTGCAATCACTTTGGATATTTCCAAGGCTTTTGACAAGGTTTGGCATGAAAATCTCATTTGTAAACTTGTTGCATACGGCATGGATTCGATGACCATCAAGTGGATAAAAAGTTTTCTCAAAGACCGAAAGATCAACGTTGTGCTAAATGGGAGATCATCAACGACACACTCCCCAAATGCCGGAGTCCCTCAGGGATTAGTTTTGTCACCAACTTTGTTTTTGTTATACATTAATGACTTGTTGGATAGCACTGTGAACCCTATCTACAATTTTGCCGATGATGCAACATTGCACTCTTCTATTTCATTCGAGGTCGAGCCTACCCCTTCAGAGTTAAAAGGTAAACGGCTGGACGTGGTAACTTCGCTTAATTCCGATTTGAGTACAATATTTGAGTGGGGAGTTAAAAATCAGGTTAAATTTAACGAGAAAAAAACACAATATGCACGTTCTCGCGTAAAAGAAGTTCCGCAACGAATATCCTTTTGTGGTAAAAGGCCACGTTCTCATGGGTTGTGACTCAATTCGTCTGCTTGGTGTTCAAATAAGTAACAATTTAAAATGGAATGAACACATTGTCGCATTGGCCAAATCAGCTTCACGTAAACTCGGGTTCCTCAATAGATGCAGACGGTTTTTTAAACCGCATTAAGTTCTCCAGATATATAAAACCTTTATTAGACCGTGTATAGAATATTGCTGTCAAGTTTGGGGTGGAGCATATGGCACTGCTCTCCAGTTGCTGGATAGAGTTCAGCGGCATGCCATACGAATAATACGAAACTCCAGACTTACGAAAGATCTAGACAGTCTACAACACCGCAGAGATGTTGCAGAGCTCTGCGTCTTCTATAGATTGATAAATTTTAAATGTTCTGCAGAATTACAGGAGAAAATACCACCATTAGTTACGCCAGGACGGGTAACACGAAGAACGGTCAATGCGCATAGGTTTACGGTGAAGCTGCCGAAACCTCAAACTGAAGGTACAACGCGCGAATTCATTCATCGAACATCAAGGAAGTGGAATTCGTTATCCGGTTTTCAGTTTCCGTTTGAGTATAAAATGCACAAGTTTAAGGCAGCTATCAACCTTTACTTGAAGGACTGTGTATTGGGTGCAGGAGCTCTGACAGTTACAAGGAGCTATATAGGACTGTCTAAAAGTCCGCCTTGCACCCAATTAAAGCTACATATAAAAAAAAATGTACAATAAGAAGATAGCAATTATGTAGTTAACCACACGGTTCACCTTATCTCTTACAACAGGAAAATCAACTTGCACCTAGGAGTGTAAAAAACTGTTTGTTATAATTTTTTACATAAAAATGAGTTTATAAAATTTATTTGTGGGCATAAAATTAGTTTTGGCTTTATCCCTACAGAGACAAAAAAGTCAAGTCATAGCATAAATGATATTGAGTTAGTAAACATAAAATAAATTGATAAGCGAATGAGCCTCCATAGGTTGTGAAAGAGGATATACAATTTTAGTCCCCGATAACCCTGGTTATACTGTAAAGAGAATATACTAATTAGCTTCTATGAGAAAACCGCTCTTCTTATCAAACCCAAGATAACTAAAATACCATGGTCGACTAGAGAGCTAAGCAGGCTGAGGAAGCATTCGTTTAAAAAAATCAGAAAATTGGTATAACGGAAAACTGATAGAGAGCACAAGAAAGGTATCCGTAGTAATACGAATGGATAGTCTTCTATGAAAAAGTAGGCAGCTTAAATAAAAGCTCTAGACTTTTAAGAGTTATATGTTATACAGTTATATGGAAACATTAACCGAAACTCTAATGAACCCCGAGAAAAATCACAAAAGTACAAATAAGGAATCAAGAGGTCCTAAAAATAATATTTCATTTTCAAATATAGAATTCGATGGAGCAATTTATTATCAAAATTTAAAATACTAGAAAAATATGAAATATTATTATGAGGGCCTAGTCATGATGTTATATCTTAAGAGAAATATCGACAAATACTTTAATAGTTTACACTAGAAGAGAGATGACCTTATCTCATGTGGTTTATAGAAAATCTACGTTGGAACAATTAACCAGTCTCAATGCAAGTTCTTCTTGAACTATACTAGACGTACCTTAAGAGTTTTGCAAGCTACCTTCCTTGGCCATCGTTCTTTCAATAATAATATTTTTTAGTGAAAATGGGGAACAAAGCAATCTGTGAACAGTGTATGAGAGGAAAAGCAGACATATTTTCTATCCACAGATAACAATGCTTGGATTGCGGGTCCTATTTGAGGATTAGCTAACCACCTTAAAGATACTGGATATCATGGACTTCATTCGAGGAACAAACTAAAGCTGTCCATCCGGAAAGGAAAGTCGTGTCGGACAAATGAGATAAAAAGGTATAAGTTAAAAGTAAAACTTAATAGTAGTCAAAATAGTTGGAAAAATTGTCACCCTATAGATTACAAAGATAATATTATATAATCTTGATTTATAATTCATTGAATACTATATAATTACGTTATGATTGTTGAGTCATTGTATTCTAAAATTTTACACAGTCAAATGATTACAAGTAATAAGAAAAACTGATGTCTTTCGCCTCTGTTACTATTAGTTTTTAACCGAAATGTTAAAATGTGGATAAGAAAAGTTTGAGAAGCAAAAATTCAAAACTAATAATTACATGGGATTTTCATCATAATTCTTCTAATTGTCTGTCTCAGCTTCAGGTCTCGTTTATATAGGTCATCTGCACATAGTCAAATGGTAGTTTACATTGTTGAACCTAAAAACAGATTGGCTGTTGAACTCTGCTTCTCTAATGGGTGGTTATACAACGAAACGTACGCAGATGCTCAGATGATATACAGATGAAAATGGAGTTGCTGTGTGAAAATTAATGGTTTAGATCAATGTTTTTGACTAATCGCCCAGGTGGCGTAGAGGTTAAAGCTGTAGCAGTTGGAGCGGGGGTATCGGGTTTGAATCCCGATAGGGGCAGGATGCAAAAAAGATTTTTACCGTGAGATTACGATCTATGGTGTGAATGACACAACTATCACTATAAGCACAGCACTATAGGCTGGTATGGAGCTATGAAATGTGCAGATGGTTAGGAAAATCGGACCTATAGCCGTACGTCCTCGAATTGGCTGTAATGGCGTAACAGTAAGGACGTAAATAAGCGAACCGCGAACACGTAGGAAGCCCCAAAACAGATTAGAGATAAAAAAAAAAAAAATTTTTGGACTAAATTATTGGCTCCTATTTTAATTATGATTTCATCTCAGTTATTTATATAGATGGCAATATGGTTAATAAGACATATCGTACCTCACATGATGCTAAATCATGACCAAATATCCAGTCCGTCTTTATAAAAGAATTTTATGGTTTATATTATTGCATTGGTGTATGAAAATTCCATGTCCTCGCCACCCTGCTAAGAGATGAATGAAATTTCAATACCATTCTAGACGTAAGTTTGTGTCTTGATTTCAACTTCACAGTCAGCATAAATTGCGATATCAACCAATTAGATCCCATACTATGTATCAACCAGTTTAACAACCCTTCAATTGCTCTGATGTTAGCCTGATACAATCTACGGACGAATACAAATAGTTGTTAAACCATACTTCGGCTGTCACTTTTTCATCCAGCTTAGAACCATCCGTGAAAAAACAGAGCCTCAATTTCCTCAGTTACTTTTTCAGTAGGGATTTTATTACAGAACACAACGGAAAGACATCTTACCCCGATATGTGTTTCGCAGGTTTAGAGCAACTTATGGTCCCCATAATAAACCTATCGAACGCAAAATTCTTTATACCATCGAAACATTTGAAAAAATTGAAACTTAATTTTCATTTTTAAATAAAACGTGGCCAAAAAGAACGCCATATCCAGCACGTATAATGAAGAAAATATAGCGGGGATAGCGGCAGATCTCAACAGCTTGGCTTGTCGTATGCAAAAACTTTGCGTATTTTTTCAAACGATCTTGGTTTAAAAATACAAAATTCAACTCGTGCAAGAATTGAAGCCGGTGGATCTTCCAAATCAACACCGTTTTAGTCTTTATGCTTTTAAAAAGCTTGTATAGATGATTCACTGTTTTCAATCCAAATTTTGTTCAGATGAGGCCCATTTCAGGTTAAATGGCTACATTAGAAAGCAAAATTGCCGTCTTTAGGCTGAAGACCAAGTCAAAAAGCGGATCAAAAGGTACCATTACCGCCAGAAAACGACGGTTTGGTCTAGTGGTTCGTTTTTTTTTAAATTAGGCCCACCGGAACGTAGTTGCGTTGTTATGCGCCATGATAATGGACTATTTGCTGCCTGAAAATAAAGTTCGTGATCTCGACGACATTTTTTTGTATCAAAATGGTGCTACTGGCCTCACTTGCAACATAGTAAAAGATGCCATGGATTTTTTTGCCAGAAAAATACAGTGGACAGTTAATAAAGTGCAAAGTCTACGTAAATTAGCCGGTTACGGTTGAGGGATTACAAGCAAATATTACTCGCGACATAGACTGAATACCACTCGTACGAGTACGTGTCATCGAAAGTTGGAATTTCAGAATGGATTATGTTAGCCACAGTTACGATCAACTAAGCAGTTACGACGAAATAATCTTTAAAAAAATAAATGTAAAGAATGGTTCTTTTTTATTATAACAAAGATTACGCGAAAACATTATTTTTTTATTTGTAAAAAATGTAGTTCAAATCATCCATTATAAATAAAATTTATACATTCTTCACTGAGCGACCCAATTATGTTTATGAGGGTTCTATCTAACGACGTTGCCATTGACCTGGTGCAGATAGCTCCATAGCCGTTCTGCATACCGAAGATTCCTACAAGGAAAAGGTATATAACTTCCAAATCTTTTTACACCTTCCCTTGTATTTTCCTGTAACTTATCACCTTGGCACATTTATATTAATTCCGAATAACAAATATTTTATTTTTAAAACTAATTGAAAACTCATTGATGCGTTGAAGTATGGCATATTGTTATGTAGAGGGTTGGTCGGTTAATAATTTGTTTAAATACACCAACATCTCACTTTGCGACGTTTCTGGCTGAAATTTCATTTAAATCAAAATAGATGCTTTCTACTTTCTAAAGAAAACTTGGATTTTAAAGCTTTGATAAATGTTGATAATGCTCCCAGCCATCCATTTTACACTGTACACTAACTATCTAAGAAGAACGTTTAAACCGCGATTAATATCTAAGAAGAACGTTTATCGATGGTGGCGGAAGATATTTCCAGAATGTGTTTGTAAAAACCTTAACGCTAGTCATATTTCAAATGTCAGTGACATATCTGCAGTTTGGACAGAAAATCTTAATCTGACCAACGAAAATAAATTTGAGGGAATGAAATAAGTTGGTGTGAAATTTCAACAATTTTGTAGACATGATCAATAATGATTTGATGGAATTATATTAGAAACTTTAATGGAAACTCCTGAGCGAAAAATGCTTGCTTCAAAACCAATTACCAAAACAATGGCCTACTTGATTTAATTTTGTTTGATAATATAACCATTTGGATTTAGCATTGGAACGTATGCATCTTTAATATTTTATATCGAGACTTAACTTCCAGTGATTATATTTCTGTATTTGAGAAACAACAAATATCACATCAATTTTTTAAAAACAAATAAAATAAACAAAACTGCACCTCCAGAGAGATTTGCTATAAACTGAGAACTTAATGAACGACCATCATATATGAAACAAGAAGAAGGTATAGTTTATCGTTGCATTCATCTACCAAATTTTATAGGAGCAATGATCTATCTAGACATTCTCCAATTCACAAAGTACATTTATTTTTCAAACTCTTAATTAATTGTTGACTAACATGAATCATAAAGCAATTGTGAAAACTAAAAATTAATGAGAAAGTCATAAACATACTTTTCATTATGTAAATTCACTTCATTCTATTGGCAGTGATTTGATTCAATTCAATATAAATAAAGTTAGTATCTCAACAAATAATTTATTTGTTGTTATAATATTTGTAGTACACTTTAATCAATTATTTAATAAACTATATAATTATAATCTTATTTATAGAACACAAATCAAAAACAAAAAATCACTTTATGATGAAATAAATTTTTTAATTTCTAAAATTACAACACAATTTACTGTCGATTCGATACAACATCACACTGTTGATATCGCGAAATACTAAAAGCAGTTTTCTAATTTATTTAGCTTTAGACCGAAGAAAATCTATACATTCACAATATTGTGAAATAGACAATATTGTGATTTGTGAAATAGTGTTGTAAACGAGAGGGAATATACATACTATTACTAGCATACAAATTAATTGATTTGGTTTTACATACACTTTAGCAGTAAAGACATGCTTATGAGAAAGCACGTGGTTTTGCTTAGTGTATGTACTACTCGTATACACAAATACAATTTTGTATAAATCCGTTCGAAAGTTGATATACATATATATTTGTAAACCCTTAATTTAATTTACAATTGTTACCTTTGATCAATAATCAAAAAGTAATCAATGGTTCAAGTACTATATTTCACAAGATAACTCTGGTGTCTGAGAACCTGTATGACTCGATCAGTCATCATATGAATATGTTGTTTGAATATTTGAGTTTTTTTAACGGATTTTACAGGTCCGTATTGCGACAACTATCCATTACGAGCCAGCTCTTCATATTGTGGTTAAAAATTAGAAAATTCCAGATCACGCTATACGCTGTCGAGTCATCATTGCCGGCAGTGAACTCTCGGCTCTTCCTTTTATTGTTGTTTTAATCAGTTCTTTGATTTCAAGCACAATATAAGATATTCGCTTTAAATCCTGTTCTCGTGATTGAAAAGAAATTGGTATGTGCCATCAACGTCGCGTTTTGTGCCATATAACACATGCATAATTATTCTCTCGAATGTTAGAAGCCATGTTTTGTACTCATCCGTCAAGGTCCAACTCTCACATCACCGCCCAGGAGGCTCAGTAGTTAAAGCTGTTGCATTTGGAGCTGGAGGTACCGGGCTCTCGAATTCTGATCTTCCATGTCAGTACTACAGACTGGCATAGAGCTATGCAATGCGCAGATAGCTCTACGTAAATAGGACGTATAGCCCTACGTCCTCGGTTTGGCCATTAAGGCGTAATGTAGGAGGTAAATCAGTGAACCGCGAAAAATCTGGGAGAGCCTTGAGCCTCAAAACAGATTGCATAGTATAAAATATAAAAAAAAACTCTCACATCCATACATGACAACAGGTATGATCACCACTCTGTACAATTTCAGCTTATTTGCAAGATATTTTAATTTCAGAAGTAGATGTAGAGGATATAAATCCCGGTTGACAGAGGGAAAGCGAATTTTAGTGAGTATAATCAGAGATTCAAGATACATCGAAATTTAATCCGCCAGAGAAGTCATTATTCCCAAGATAATATACAACAGTAAATTGTATGCCGTGCAAAGGAGAGCTATACTGCGATTCTCTAGAATATTGGACATAGTACGACTTCTTTCCATTCTTCGAGCATAACTTCATTTCGCTATACCAATCGACTGAAGTCGACAATCAAGAACTCTGAATAATGCAATCAACATCTCGGTCCCGAATGGTAGTTGGTCGACATCTTAAGGTATGGTGCAAACAACATCTTATACCGACACTTATACGAAATATTGTTCTTACGACGTTGTCATATATGAATGTATGAGTTGGTCTTTGAATGATGTATATAAAAGATGATTTGTATAATAACATTCGAGAGAAGTGCGCCACTATTATTCTTTAGATTTTTTACTACTAAAACTAACCGATTAATTAATTTTTAACCGAATAATTTTTACTTGCCAGCGTTCAAAGAAATTACAGATCGCGGAAGGTAAAAATATATAATTTTTTTCTATATAACTTGGTATGTACGGTAGTTCTATTTATTGTGTCGTCACTGAAAAGGCCGAACAAATGCGTTACTGACGATCCGAAAATATTTATTTTTACATTTACTGAGAATATATAAATTTATTAAACTAAGTATTTTTGATCGTGAAGAGAACTTATAAATTCATTATATTCATTATATTTATAAATTATATTTATAAATAAAAACAAAATAAATTTATAATCTATATATGTATCAAAAGTTATAAAACAATTTGCATAATATTACATCAGATGTAAAATTAAAATATATATTCACCACCATTTACTGTGCAATACAAATAAGCTGCCAATGAGTTTGTACAAACGAGTAGACTGGTACATGTACATCATATGTATTGTATATACAGGAAACGATCTCAACCCTGGTCATGTATGAAAGCGATTTGTATCAATATACGTAAGTATTGAATATTGGTCTGGTGGTATACATAAATTGATCTTGTTAACTGATCCACGAAATTTGTGATCTATTCGAAATCAATTTTTTTTTCAAATTTTGAAGCTTAATTATATCTGTTGCCAGTTTTTCGGAATCAATTGTGATCACAACTACGATTATTCTATTTACCTTAAACAATTTATTCAGTTAAACCACAGAGCCTGTTTTCATTATGAAAAATATACTGACAAAATAGTAAAAGTAGGATAAAAATATAATTTTTCTTAAAGTGCGAGAGAAATAAAAAACATTTCCAGTAAAAAAAATTTATTCAGTACTTTTATAGTAGCTGAAAAAATTATTATAGCATTATAATAGCAAAACTGACAAAATATATCAAAAGAAGTACATATTTTTATTCAGTACTGGAGAAATATTTTATAGGAAAAATGTATATGGATGAAAAATCGATTGTATGCAGTGCAGTCATATATAAAAAGTGAAGTCATTTCTAAAATATGAAGCATATTATAGTAGTTTTTTTATGGTCAATTCTTAATTTTAAAGCCTGATTTCCATTATGAAAAATATACTGACAAAATATATAATTTTTCTTAAAGTTCGAGAGAAATAAAAAACATTTCCAGTATAAAAAATTTATTCAATACTGAATAAACTTTTATGGTTACTGAGAAAATTATTATAGCAGTACTGACAAAATATATCAGGAGAAGTATGTTTATACAGTACCGGAAAAATCTTTTATAGGAAAAATGTATATGGATGAGAAATCGTTTGTATGACATCATTATGAAGCATTTTATAGTAGTTATTTTATGGTCAATTGATAATTTTAACATTTCGTTTTGTGTAATTCATCTTAATTCATTGTGAAAATAATTTAAATAATGAATAATTATGTTAAGTTTATTTTTTTTAAATTTAAGCCTGATTTCCATTATGAAAAAATACTGACAAAATAGTCAAGGCGGGATAAAAAATTAATTTTTTCTTAAAGTGCGAGTGAAATAAAAAATATTTCCAGTACAAAAAATTTAGTCAGTACTGAATAAATTTTTATGGTTACTGAGAAAATAATTATAGCAGTACTGACAAAATATATCAAGAGAAGTATTTTTACTCAGTACTGGAGAAATATCTTATAGGAAAAATAAAGATGGCTGATTTTTTGTGGTCAATGAATAATTTTAACATTTCGTTTTGTGTCATTCATCTTAATTCATTGTGAAAATAATTGAAATAATGAATACTTATGTTTAGTTTATTTTTTTTAAATTTATTGTTGTAGATTTAAAGAGTATTTTGTTCTTTTTTTTTAAAAACAAAAAAAAATTGAAATTTATTGGTTATGTTACACGCATCTGTCAAAATAAAAAAAAGAAAAAAGGAAAAAACGATCTCAGTCACTCTAATGGCATTATTAATTTTTTTCTCGCTTTTGCTTTTTCAGTAAAAAATACTGACAAAATTTTTTTCATAATGGAAATCAGCCTTTATTTCATCTACAACAAGAAAACAAAAAATCTTTCAAAAACAAAAAAAAAAAATTGAAATTTATTGGTTATGTTATAAGCATCTGTCAAAATATATCCACTATAAAAAAAGTAAATATTAGTAAGTATTTTTGTTTTTTTTCTCGCTTTGGTTTTTTCAGTAAAAAATACTGACCAAATTTTTTTCATAATGGAAATCAGGCTTAAACAGAATCTGATTTCCATTATGAAAAATATACTGACAAAATAGTCAAAGTAGGATAAAAATATAATTTTTCTTAAAGTGCGAGAGAAATAAAAGCATTTCCAGTATAAAAAATTATTCAGTACTTTTATAGTAACTAAAAAAAATTATTATAGTAGTACTGACAAAATATATCAAGATATTTCTATTCAGTACTGGAGAAATATTTTATAGGAAAAATGTGTATGGATGAGAAATCGTTTGTATGCAGTGCAACCATATTTAAAAAGTGAAGTCATTTCTAAAATATGAAGCATTTAATAGTAGTTTTTTATGATCTTTTCATAATTTTAACAGTTCTTGTTGTGTCATTCATCTTAATTCATTGTGGAAATAATTAAAATATAAATTATTAAGTTAGGTTTTTTTTTTAAATTTATTGCTGTGGATTCAAAGTGTTTTTTGTCTTTTTTTTTCAATAACAAAAAAAAAATTGAAATTTATTGGTTATTTATTTATTGGTTATGCATCTGTCAAAATATATCCACTTATAAAAAAAAGTAAGAAATGATCTCTGTCACTCTAATGGTATTTTTGATTTTTTTCTCGCTTTGGTTTTTTCAGTAAAAAATACTGGCAGTATATTTTCATAATGGAAATCAGACCTAAATTTTTTTCCTATTCTTGTATTTAAAGTAGATTTAAGAAACCGGTCAATTTAATTTCCCAAAACGAAATTTTCGGAAAATTAAACTCCATTATTTATTTTACATATATTGACTTCCAAAAACGCAATCTATGTCAGTGCATATTTTAATAACTATGGAAAGAGATGATAGAATAGATGAGATTCCTAAAATTGATAATATTATGTGTGCTAAAATACCGGACATTCAAGCATTTCCAAAACTGTATGAGAATGTTAGGCGATATGATTGTTATGATCGTTCGGTCTACTTAACCAAAACTCTGTCTAGTGTCAGTATAAGAGAAGGAAAATGAAACAAACATTGTTCAAAAGATTTCTATGACTATACGCGTGATATCGTTATTAGATATCCTGTTTATAAACGACGTGATAATGGTACGTTAAAATGACGAAATTCAAGTAGATTAGATATAAAATTTCCTAAATGAGTGGTATTTCGGTTCCACTGTCGCTTCATGGCGTATATTTTAGTATCCTATGCACTATATCAATCGCATACGATTATTCATCTTCATGTTAAGCTGATCAAAAAGACTGTTTTTCGGAAAGCTTCCGAGAATGAAGTTGTTGCAAATCCATCAACGACCAAACTATTGGCATGTTTTACTTGAATAATATAATGACTCTTCATCTAATAGAATTATCTATCGTGAAACACCATTGCATTATGTTTGGAATTATAGACAGAAAAATTGAACTAAGAAGAAACGTGCAAGTGAAAAAGCGATTGTATGTTATGTCTACCAATGGTATTGAACTGTTTAAAAAAAGTTATTGAGAGTTTGTAAAAATTTTAAGATGTTCAATATTTATCGAAGTATATCAAGTATATCTTTATCGAAGTATATTGCGGATAAGCTGAAACTGTACAGAGTGTTGATCAGACCCTTTGTCATGTATGGATGTGAGAGTTGGACCTTGACGGATGACTACGAAAGATGGCTTCTAACATTCGAGAGAAGAATCATGCGTGTGATATATGGCCCAAAACGTGACGTTGATTGCACATACCGAGTTCGTTTCAACCACGAGATCAGGAATTTAATGCGAATTCCTGATATCGTGCATGAAATCAAAGGACAGCGAGTACGCTGGCTCGGTCACGTTCTGCGTGCTGATCCGAACCGAATGATACAGCGATCTTTGAAGGGAGAGCCGCCTTTCGGTAGGCGAAGAGGTCGCTGTCGGCGACGATGGCTCCACGGCAGAGAGAGCGATCTGGCATCTTCTGGTTGCTTGTAACAATATGAAGAGCTGGCTCGTGATCGAAACCGATGGAGTCAGAATGTTGACACGGTACGGGCCAATAATGGCCTGTAAAAGACGCCAAAAAATAATATCAAACGAGAGGTATGACATCCTAATGAAAGAAACTAAATCTCCACGACAATTATGTGAACTATTTGGGTTTATTTGTGGTTCGAATGTTTAAAATATTCATCACTGCAAATTTTCTTAAATTTTCTTAAACATTTCTCTTTCGATTATTGATGATATTCTTTAAACGCACAATCTTTCCAGTCAACAACTTGGTCTCATGATTCCAGTGTATGCAGGTTAAGGAAAGACGTATGTTCTAGAAGCAATCATTCATAAATCATATTCATTGCCAATACCATGCATGCCAACTGCTTTCAGTGGTATAACTAACTACTCTTTTGATTGGTGGCCAATGCACAATGTTTCCAAATTACCTATTCCAATTTTCAAAAAACTTAGAGGCAAAGCTTAAGGTCGTCGATACATTAACTCAGCGTCTATCAATGATTGATAGATTATTGAAAGATTTGACTTTTTGAAGGTATGACCATTCTGTTGTGCGGTGACTTTCGGTATATTTTACCAGCATCACCTAATGGATCACGTGTTACCTCATTTGAGAATTGTATTATAAAACAATTAAACTTTCAACTTTTCACTGTGTTATACTTTAACACAAAATATGAGAACTACACTCCATGAAATTGGGTAATGGTGATATGCAAACTTTCCCTTAGTACGATGAAAGTGTCATTGAAATTCTGATTCTTCGGTGGAATTTTTAAACTCTTTCACTGTTACCGGACTACCGCTACACCATTATTTCTCGAAATCATTTATCTTATTCAGGTTCACTCTTACCTTTTCATTTTAAATGTACTCAATTGCCAGTTATGCCAGCTTTTGCAATGTCAAAAGTACGGATTTTATTACGACAATCTGTGTTTACTCATGAACAATAGTATGTTGCTGCAAGTACAGCTCCTTCGTTTGGCGGATTGCGATTTTACACTACAGATACATCAGATAAGGAACATTTAAATAATAATAAAAATAGAATATTAAGAAAAATGTTGTTTATAAGGTAATTATTAGCTCTTGGTCACAGTTGGGTGTGTAAATTAACGATGTAATTTAGACGGTTTTCACGGCGCCATCTCTTATCAAATCTAATTGTAAATTGTGAAATAATAAAATGTGTACACTTTTTTTCGACTATATACTGATTGTCACACAAATTTCTTTTAGATTAGGATTATTAACCGATTAACTTCGTTAAAAATCACCTTAACTGACCCGCGCCATTAGAACGTAAAATAAACCCTTTCAACTAATAACGTGGACATTTTAAAACAGATAGCACTGCGAATGGAGGTTGTTTTTTACATGTTATTTCCGTTTTATGCTTTCACTATTTAGTACACAATTTACATAAAAAATGTAAAATACCAACTGTGCTTATAGTTCCCATAGCACGTATGAATTTTCAAAAAGGGGCAAATATGTAACTTTTGCTCGGACAACGTTTTGTTTCTTTTTATTTTATTTGTGTACAGATTGCACTGTGTTACACTTTTGTTCTAACTTAAACAATTTGTTTTCATTTACATAGTATGTGATCTAATATTTTTATCAAATGATAACACAAAAGTTCAAAACACTACTTAAATGTGCGTTAGATGAAATATGTTTTATAGCTTTTCACAAACACAAGTTCTTACATATTCAAGATTTGATAGAAATTAACAAAACAATACGAACCTATTGAATGGCAAGATTATCTTAACAACAGGTAATAGATTTACACAACATATTTCACACTTATTAGTTACTTTACAAACTTTTTTATAAAAGAATATTTAAAATCTGGTGAACACTTATCAAATAAACAACATATATGTACATTTTATTGTCTGTAATGAATTTATGACAAAGTACTGGCAATGACTGCAAGAAATATGAACAACCACATCTGTAGTAAAATTTATAGATAACAATATACTTATTTTATTTTCACACAACTATTTTTGTATAATGATTAATTTTTTTTTTTAAATGCCAATCATTTTTAAATGCTTTAGTCTTGAAAGCCTGCAAAACACTGAAACTACTGAAAATTGATCTGCACGATCGCCGCGGTAAAAAAATGTAAATATACTAGTATATGTGTATAAATGCGTATGTATTTACATGTACATAACATATTATTATTTCGGTTGATGCAGATTCGGTGAATTTTTGTGAATTTCTAATGTAATTCTTCATACGTATTATTTAAATAAAATGAGAATGAATTTATCGTACGAGTATTTACATTTCGATACGGTCATGCTAAGTAACACGTGATTGTGTTAGTCCACCAATTAAATCAATACATATGTTGATGTATGTATATTTGACCTAAAAAAACTAAATTAATGTTTAAAAACGAATAGTAATTACGTATATGCAGTCACATCCTAAAATCTTTAATATATCTTTAATAATCAAATCATCATGCTAAACGAAAGTTTTGACCGATTTCCATAAAGTTCATGTACATATTGGTTATGCATTGGTTATCCATTATGTCAGCATAATGATTTTTACATTTTAATTTCTAATTTTTGCGCTCAATGCCACACTGGGCCACAAAATGAAACGAACTAGCTAATCTATCTTCAAGGACAGAGCGTACTTTGTTTACCTTAGACTTAATAGCTTTCTTAACACTATTTAATGCCAAGAGATCATTTCATACCGAGAATCCATTATGGCCAAATAGTGGGTGATCATATTTTCATCAATATCATATAGTAATCTGGTACCCACATATCCGTTAAAGTTTGAACAGAGAAGACTAATCAAATGTTTGCAGACCACGATCAATAGGAAGTGACTGGAAACATAAAACAGTTACTATATACTAACCGATTTTCAAATGCTTCGATATCCATGTTGGGGTAAGCCACCAACAAAAGATTATCGAAGTCAACTTACCATAGAGTTGACTTCGATAATCTTTTGTTATTAATCATATATTACTGGTATAGATGAAATTCAAAAATTGAAGATTAGTTTATTCTCACCAGGATTTCCCAATTATTTTATACATTGCCAAAAAATGAAGTTTTTAAATTAATTTCAAGGTGTCTCTAAAATGTTTTATTATCTTAAGAAACACCGCGAGATGTTGAAGAACTCAAGCTGGTGAAAGGGAAAACAGAGTTCGCCAACTCTATAATTTTATCTCTATATTCTTATCTACGATTATACTATGCTAAATTAATAGTTTGAGTAAGTGAATAGTTCGAATAAGTGATGACCAATGAAAGTGAATCTACGTTGAATATACGGTATAAAAGAGAATATACTTTAACGCAAAAATCGAGATTGACTAAACAGGTTCGTCAATCACAAAACCAATAGCTTAATAGATAGCAAATTGCCTGGTAGTTATATCTATATAATTACTTTCTTAGCAGTTTCGCATTCTAAGTGAGCTTCAATATCTATAACTTAATATACCATACCATATTAATTTGATCAAATAGTCCCCGGAATTTATTCAAAAAAATTAAAAATGCAAGATTATTAATCTAAATCTATATCCCTTCAAAGTAATCCCCTACAACTACAACACACTTGATCCAATCCTCGAATAATTTTTAATATTCGGTATGTTAATCAGTGCTTCCGGCAAATTTCCATTATTTCCTCTCGGCTGCTGAAACGCGTTCGTCGTAATTTTAAACTCGATTGAACAGAAAGAAGTCACAGGGAGCCAAATCAGGTGAATTCGATGGCTGTTAGATGGTATTTGTTGAATTTTTCGCCAAAAAATTACGAATAATGATGGCACTGTGCGTTATCATGACAATTCTGGTCTCTTTCGACAATTTACTTCATGCCAACGTCTCATAACGCCCAAATAATACTCTTTGTTTACGGTCTGGCCTTCTGGAAAAAATTCATGATTCACTACACCGTTGTAATTCATGCATTTTTTGACGGAAAACTACGTGTTTTTTTGTATTTCGGCTGATTTGGTGAACGCCATTCACTTGTCTCTTGTCTGGATTGCGTGTCATACTCATAAACCTACGTCTCGTCTCAAGTAATGATCCTTTAATGAATGTGGGATCGGATTCAGCTTCGCAAAACATGTCTTTTGCGACGTCAACACAGTTCTTTTTTGCATGAAATTGAGGTCTTTTGGCACCAACTTTGCTGCTACACGACGGAAACCCAAATCATTAACCAAAATATTCAAATCCTCCGCTATCTCTCTGATGGTTAATTTGCGGTTATTGACCAACAATTCTTTTCCTTTATTAATGTTTTCGTCGGTTTTCGATGTTGATGGTCTGCCACTGCGTTCATCATCTTTGATTGACTCACGACACTACTGCCGCTCGTGCAGTATTAGTCTCTAAAGAAAACGATCGTGGTATTAAACGATCGTTTTCTTTAGAGTATCATTGCCGAAACACTTTTCCAACATTCCATAGAGTCATATTCATAGAGTATCGTTGCCGAAACACTTTTCCAACACGCTAGGATTTAGAGGGAATATCAACAACAGACGTAACTTAACAAAAAAAAACAGAACTCGAATCAGATCGATGCGAGCGCAACACGGTGGTTATTCCGGGAAATTTTTGATCAAGGTAATATTTCATATATTTTCTGTTATAAAATTTATAATACTTATTGTCTCTTATTGTAGCTTAATGGTTAAGAGAGTTTCTTATCATGCAACGGGTGACATAAAAGCGGCAATTGTGTGTATAAAAACTTTCGTTGGGCTGACCACCTACAATTTTCACCAATCGTTATAACTGGTTCGTAGGGTTTCAGTTGAGACGCGGTAAGGGCCGTTTACGGCTTCTAAGCATATATTTTTTGTTATTATTGTCTGTACAAACTTATGATAGTATACTTATGACATAGTATAACTATGTATAAGGTAAACTGCTTTTGGTCATAATTTGTTTATGAATAGTTGGAAGAGTTAATTAATGATCTCAGATATAACATCTTAACACTGATTCTACAATTTTTTGTTCGTACTTAAAACTAGTAACTTCAATATAAATTAATTGCATAAATCAGAATTAACAAACTCTATTAAAATGCTCTATTGGTCCCGTACATATTGATATCACAAATATCACAAATTGGTACAACGCTGTACATAGTCGTCGTGTACATTATTATTTTATCCAGACAAATCCCTAAATGTAGACTATTTACGTCAGTTTAATCAAACTTTAACTATTGAACCATAGATGGCAGATCAGTCTAGAGTTTTGTCATTTTTTCAAAATAGATGCATTTTTAAAATAAAATTGCAATACAATCACGAACAAATTAATATGGAAGGTGGAATTTATATTTTCAGTTTTTTATGTGTAATGGTAGTTTAATTTATAAATTATTTGAATGAAAGAAAGTCTTTACCCTCAGTTGGACTCATAACTCAATTATGTGCAATGTGTATTTTGAAGCATTACAATTCCAAAACTAGTTAATTCATGTGGCTTCATTAGGAATGTAAAATACAAGTTAGGCATTGCATGTGGAACCAATTGTAGATATCGAAAGTTTTACTGAGTGAATTACTTTATTCTGCAAGAACAACCATCCTAGCTTACCCATATTTTGAATGGATTATGTATTGACTGCATGCATTTCTTTAAACAAATAAATAAAATTCAAGGTGTCTGTAAAGAACAACATACACCTTGTTAATGAGAATAACAATTGAATATCGTAAATGTTAAAAAAATCTATTTTCAAGCCCAACAACAAGTTATATGTATTTTCTACCCTACTAATGAAATTTTTCTATGTATTAATCATCAAAATACTAGTCAGCTGTTTACTATTTGTCTAAAAATAGTTTTTTTTCACAAAATAAGTAGAGAAATAAATTTTTTCATAACGACGCTTATGGAAAATTTTTTCACCAGTATATGTTGACCGAATTTTCGAGAAGAAATTTAGGAAGTCATAATCATAATTGAGTTTCCTAATTAATAACATAAAGTAAATATTTAATTTGCTGGTTGGCCAAAAATATAAGAATTTTTTGTCAGCTTGGGAAGTAGAATTTTGACGAATGTTTAGATCAATCCTAAGAATATCGATGTAAGATAGATAATTCTAGTAGAAAAGATGTTTAGGTACAGTATACAATAATAGGACAGCCATACGACAAACAACTTTCTAGAAATTGTCTATATTCCAAATCCAAAAAAGAAACGTGGAATAATGTTAATATACTTATTAATTAGATAATTGTCTTGTATAAAATGGGCTCACATTCAAATTTTTGTATTTTTTGGTTTTTAAATTACATAATCATATAAAATTTTCAATCTAGAAACTTCTAGAATTATCTTAAGATTCTGAAATATTGATCGAATCCCATACTCAAAGGTTATTAAACTGCAGTTTTCAACATAAACAACGGAGCATGACAACAGTGAAATCGATGCGGTAAACCAAAGTAAAAAAATAATAAACCAAAACAATAACAAAACAGTATGGTTCAAAAGTTGCTGTGACATAAATTTTTTCATTCTAGAATTTAATGATAAAATTAGGCAAAAATTATGTTTAATGACAATTAATGAATGAAAATTTGAGTTATATTGATAGAATTAAATAGTAACTAAATATTTACATCGTTTCACATTAGTTTAATGACCGAAAATATGATAAATTTCGAAAATTCCGGTAACATGTATTTATACAGATTATTGTGTTAAATAACGCTTATTTTGATTTAATTACAAATTTATTCTGATTTATATGTTCTTTTTAATTGAATAATGAAATACATAATATAAAATTTCCGATTTTAATTGATAAATTCACAAACGACGCAATAAATTATTGTTTCAACATCATTATCACCCTATGTTAGACACATGCGCAGTTCGTTTTTACATAAAAATAAAAAATATGTTTCATCCGGCACGTAGGCAATGTTATGTTTTACTATGTAAACCTTATAAATGTATATACACGATAGACGCGAACCTATTAAATTAAAAAAGAGATTTCTAGAAGGTTAGTGAAAAAGTATATAAAGGCAGACGATTTCACAAAAATCTTGTTAGTTGAGTTTGGATAGCTGTTCGTGAAGTAATTGTGAAATAAAAAATAAAAAGTGAAAATTAAACTAAAAACAATTGAATAAAAATATAAAATGTGAAATGGAAGTAATTAGTGATTATTTAATAAAATGTGAATAATAACAGTGAAGTAAACAATTAATTTTCTAAATTATATGGTAAGTTGAGATTTTATTTAGTGCGTAGTTTAATTTTTTTTTTATCTATTTAAATTTTAAAAAACTGGGTTAAATTATGCAATAGTATAAGTTTCCCAGGCGGGTGTGGTTTTACTGTAAAATTGCTATAATTGTATTTTTTTATTTTTATTAAATAGGTGATGTAACAACGCAATAGGGCGCTGCTTGCTTGCAGTGGATTTGTAAAACCAAACAATAAAAGGAGGAGAGATTCGAATGGACCACGTTTTCTAAATGCAAATTTAAGATGTAAGTTTTCTCATTTTTGCTTTATAATCAAAACAAAAACTAGAATCTCATCTGTTTCATCATAAAATACATATTATACAAATTATAAATAAATAAATATTTTTTCAGTAGGTAATTGGAATGTCTGGAAACAATGAAAATATATGTGGATGGTTGTTTATTGAGAAAACAAGAAGATGAGTGTTTCAATAATATGTAAAAAACATTCTCATTCTGGCCTTCTCAGTAAACCTCCATTAATTATCTCCAGAATATAAACTGAGTGCTTCTTGTTTTTTCTCGTAATACGACGTATTTTGATAGATAATTTGAAATTCATCTCGAATAGGCATTTTCAAACTAAATTATAATCTAAAAAGATAAACTAACGGTCGCATGAGAAAACAAGAAGTCGAATGTTTTATTTATTAGTTTTTACATTCTCATTCTGGCCTTCTCATGCGACTGCCAGTTAAGTTCTTCATTATATCAAAATTCATGTCTACTATCATTAGGCTTGTCTGGGTAAAATCATTCTTAGCCTTGAACTTTTCATAAGTACATAACCATTTGTCGTTCTTTCTAGACGATGAAAATTTTTAGATAACGCATGCGCATTTGAATAACGACGCCCTTCATTGGCGTCCTAACGATGCGTTATGAAAAATTGTTTTCAAAATTTTGAATGGATTTAATTAATTTAATATTACTTAATTAATTAAATATTTTGAAAAAAATGTTTTAAAGTTAAAAATGTTTTTATTTAAATTTCTAAAAATATTCATGGTAAATGATGATCTTCAAATGGCTAGAGCTTATTAAATTTTTGAGACGTCTTAAAATTATTTATCAAAACACAAAAATAATTTATAAAAAAATTATCTAACAAAAAGAAAATTTGGATCCTCCTATGAACATACATATTTGACTTTGTTGAAAATAGTTCGACGAATTGGTGAGCTTTTCAAAATTTCTATTCCAGACATATATTTTACCTCATTATTGTCATCATATTTCTTTAAGTTTTTGTTTTGATTTAAAATCGATAATGTTGTTTTACTGCGATTTGCGACGTAGTTAGTATTTACATAAGTAGCCGACCCAATTTTTTCCAATTTGTTTTCATTTTATTTCAGATAACATACGAAGACTTCAAATGCCAACGTGTCACGTAAATAATAAGAGAAGCCTCGGAAAAGAAAATGCAAATTGGTAAATAATATATTTTTTTTTAAATCAATATAATTGTTTAGTATTAACTGTTCAAAATAAATTTTATTTTAGATTGATAAGAGCAGATTTTAACCCAATTTTTGTGGGTTTATGGTTCGTTTATAATAGTGACAAATAGATTCTAATTTATTGTGTTATATAAGTAATTTTATAATAGAATATTAGTGTTAAATTTGTGTACTATTTGTGGCAAGGACATTTTAATTAAGTGTTTCTTTGTAAGAACTGGTCGGAGCTATATTATTTTGGGGGCAGGACAGTATTCAGTCACGCAATATTGTCTATATTATTTAATTCTTTCTTAATTTTTTTACATTAATCTCTTACATTATATAAGAATACTACATAAGCGAAGATTTACTATATTCTTTATAAATTGTAACACGTTTCTTTCTCTCGAGACTGCTGGGTGTACAACAGTTGCGAAGTTTTGAACGACTTTATACCAAGAATTATTTGTATTCTAGTTTTATTTTAATTATATTTTGTTTCTAGAACATACCACCACTACTACTACCATCTGAAATCTAATTTGCTAAGACTAAAGTTTTAGTGGTAGTTTATTGTGATCACTGGAATTTTGAATGTTAAATGAAAGACATTTAACATTCTTATTCCGGTTATCGCAATAAATTATCATTAAATTGACTAATTATAAAATGCGGTTACTATTAGATTATATATAGATTAGGATGTAGTATATAATACGTACGACCGTTTTATAATGTTTCTAGAAAATTAGATCTAAGGAATTTTCTTCATTTATATAATTAATAATATGCTTCAGAATATTTTATATTAGTAACTATTATACACAGAAAATTAGTAATATTATTAGGGTGAGGTAGGAAGATATGATGTATTACTTACAAAATTATTTTAATATTAAAAATGTTTTACATAAATACGTTTATAATTTGAAAGTAAATTAATAACTAAAATGTTAGTAAATAATTAAAAAATTTTTGGTAAAATTTATTTAGTGAACTATTTTCACTATACTATATACTTAGATAAAATTGTGTGTTCATTGGCAGTGTTACACTATATATTATTACTATTATGATTACTTAGCAGCACATTACTATAATGATGTTATTTAAGATCGTATCTACACTACTAAAATTCTAAAAATTATTTGGCTTTTTTTTTGAACCAATATAAATGAAATACAGTTTTGATTTCGAAATAAAGTAAAATTAAAATTTGTTTCATTCATAATTAAATAAATATAAATTTCTTTTAAATTACATTAAAAAATACAAACTTTAGGTATAAACGGTTCGTGATATTTATATACGGGAAGCTCAGGTATATAATATATATAATGTATACATGTTTAGAAACTTTTGTTGGTTTACTTTGAAAACATTACGGTTTTTGGCACAACGGTTGTTAACCTAGTGTTTAACCTATTTTCAATATGTAATCAGACATTAGGATTTAAATAGGAGAGGAACTATAGGAAGCTCTATAAAAAGTTTAGAGGTAGAGTATTATTTTATCTATTTAACTAAATTTTAATATAGAGTTGCTGCGGAACTGTAACTGTTAGTCAAAACAGTCTAAATTAAGATGTAAGTAAGAAATTGTAAGCAGTTCTTTTTTAAGTTAAAAACAGTAAGTTAAAATTAATAGAAAATTTTAAAATATTTATACTTAGATACTATTATTTTCATTACCAAATTGGGTTCTATCAAATAGAATAATAAAATAGATTTCAATTATAAAAACGTTTTAGTTAGGAATATTCATAAATGGCTAAACATTTTTATTTTGGTACTCAACAACTTATTTTATTATTACATAGTTTACCCACAGTTAAAAATACGAATACTTCAAAACACAAAGGTTTTATTGAATTATAATTTAATTGACATTTATAATTTAATTTTCAGAGTTATGTATAATTAAATTTTCAATATATCTTCTTTTATTTTTGTCTAACATAGTTATTAATTTAACGTTTTATAGATACGATTCTAAACTAAATGCAATGCTCTCGCGTAATTATTTAAGCCTGATTTCCATCATGAAAAAACAATTCAGTATTTTTTACTGAAAAAATCAAAGCGAGAAAAAAATCAAAAATACTATTAGAGTGACAGATCGTTTTTGACTTATTTCTCTTTTTATAGTAGATATATTTTGACAGATGCTTGTAACATAACCAATAAATTTCAATTTTCGTTTTGTTATTGAACAAAAAGACAAAAAACACTATAAATCTACAACAATAAATTTCGAAAAATAATCATAATTATTCATTATTTCAATTATTATCAAAATGAATTAAGATGAATGACACAAAACGAAATGTTAAAATTATTAATTGACCATAAAATAACTACTATAAAATGCTTAATAATGACGTCGTACAAACGATTTTTCATCCATATACATTTTTCCTATAAAATATTTTTCCAGTACTGAATAAAAATACGTCTTGATATATTTTGTCAGTACTGCTATAATAATTTTTTCAGTAACCATAAAAATTTATTCAGAACTGAATGAATTTTTTATACTGGAAATGTTTTTTATTTCTCTCTTACTTTAAGAAAAATTATATTTTTATCCTACTTCAACTATTTTGTCAGTATATTTTTCATAATAATTATCAGGCTTTATTTAGCTGTGAATTAGTAAGGTAATCATGCTTTAGTTATGACTCGTCATTATAAACTTTATTATTGTGCATTTATTTGTTTAGTAATTATTGCATTACATTTTTCTCAACATTTGTTTCTCTTTCAATATATTGATTTCGCACATACAAGTTTTAATATTTCTGTTACGTGTCAAGTATCTAACACTGTATTTGCTAATATACTTCCAATTTTTCGTTAAACTACTTAATAAAATTTAAAATCGTTCAAATATGGACGATATCTCCAAAACTATTGCCAACGAAATTATAAAGTGCATTTGGTTGGCATTACATCAGATTAATTATGCAATTTTTCAATGCATTTATCTTTTAACGCCAGAGGATTTCAAATTGTGATTGGGGGATTTGGATATAAAATCGCTCAACATTATATTTTAGTACTTAATAATCAAATTATTTGTCGAAACTTATTAATCGAAAGTAGAAAATATATAATAAATAAGATTAAATGTTAAGAAACAGTCTAGGATAGACGTAATCCAAACTGCTTAATAATAATGGCTATAGCATATTACGAACAGCGGCCACGTTATTGTAGATTTGTTCCGTGGATAAAATGTCACTATCCGCTTAAGTATTATAAAATTCCACTCTTTTGTTTTAGTACCCTTATATCGTGAATGTTATCTGGTTTCTAGCATAAAGTAACTTATAATTAAATTTAATCGATTAAACTTAGCTAAACTGTGTTTATAGTAACTACAATTTAACTACTGAAATATGAATATTACATAGGTTTAGATATACATAAAACATTATATCTTGTAAACTCTATTGACAATTTTTGTAATAATGGATTTTTTTTAGAAAACCAATTTGCCTTACTTTTCTTTTAATTAATTTAGTTTTATCCATATAATACTCATTTAAATTATTTACATTAATTTATTGTTGCAATTAATCATTAGCGTTATTGCCGTTATTAGCGTTAGTATTCATTTCCTTCAGAAATTAAATTTCATCTATACTTCGGCAATACGAATACCACCTTAAAACTGTGCCATATTTTACGATGGAGTTAGTCGAATATAAGTTTGCCATAATTCAGTCGTACTTAGGCATCAATTGTTCAGTATTGAATTTATCATAGGAAATAAGAATATCTGATTTTAATTCGAAGGTATATTGATTATAAATTATAGATCCAAAAATGTAATATTTTTAATCGACATTTCATCCATATCACGTTCATATTTTATACATATTTCAATTGATACTAGTTACATAACTTCCTAAAAACAAATATTTGCTAGAGTTATTATTTTTATGTACTAATGAACTAATTCTGTTAATTGTAAATAATTATAATCTCGATCAGAATATTATTAACAATATTTACGTAATGTAAAATTATTTGACCACTATAATATTATCGAGGATAATGTAAGCAAATTTATTGTATGTAGATATTAAAGAAATATAATTTTATATATATTTGCGCCCTACTTATTCATGTCTAATAAATACATCTTACAAAAACTAATGTTCATTTTTCTTAAATTTTATTAGTTATTAGTAAATTACATTAGTAATGCAAACATTCTAAGAATCGAATCAGTACTCATACCTTTACGTAAGTCGTATTAATAAGGAACACTATGTTATCATAAAACTTTTGATATTAATCGCTTTTCAATAAATGTATGATTATGATGTATGATTTATTCAAAAACGTTACCGTATTTAAGTGTAAAACTCCGTCGAACGAAGAACATAAATTATGAAGGGCATCTAGGAGCAAAAAAAATTAAATATAAATTTGAAGCTGAACATAATAAGTCGTATCAATTTATGTCTGGTTGGACTATAACCAATTATAACATAGAAACCTCAATTCCAAAGTCACATTAAATCACATGAAGTGATTAATAAATGCTATGCCATATCAATTTTTGTATTATCTTACTATACGACGCATGTCACTTATGTAACGTTTTGTCACTCTGTTTTTCAAGTGACAATTGATTGTTTGAAGGGAAAATGTTTTTAATTTATTTAAATTTATTAATTCGTTTAAAATTTTGTATTTAAAACGTCATAACAATAAAATAACGACTTCAAGAGTACCTTCAAGAGAGTTGTAGAGTGATTTGATATTAAAACAGGCGTTTCTTATGGACTGCGTATCGTTGGTTTGAATTAGAATGATAATTTCGGTAGACTATAAAGCGATGCTCCATCTATAATGAATTATTACAAACTTTTAAAAGTTTACTCGGTCATATTCAACGTAATAACATTTTTAAAATAATAAAGAGGTTAAATGTACTCGTAATATATTATATATTATAAGAAGTATACATATTCTATAGCTACATGTATAATGATAAATTAAGCATTATCGTTGACTTATAAAGTTTATCACGTACGATTGGGTGTCTATTAAACCGGGATTTACGTTGCTAAACTATTTATAAGATTGTGCTGTTCATTAATACCTTAGTCATGTAATATTGTGTCTTGATACATATGTAAATATGTATATATATGTATGTATATATTATATTGTATATATGCAATTTAACTAAATTTTTTATACGAAACTATTTACAATCATATTAGAACCAACGGCTATTCAGCATCATGTTTGTTATAGATACACATTATGTAACTATAATGTTGGAAGCTTAGTAATCGTTATGATATAATACTCAATATTTACAGAAAAGTTGGAAGTAACTGTAGTGCAATGACAATCTTATAGATAATATTGACTTTGTATTTCTAGAGATGCAAACATTCTTCGATCGATACTATTACGGCGCATCATTTTCTAAATGTTATTTTGTCAATTGTTGAGAGTTTGATGTGAAATTGATGATTAACAGTATTAGCCTAACTATTCTTAAAGAACTTATTGTTCAGTTTCTTTAATTTTAATTCATCGGTCTCATATAAGGAGTGGTTTTACATTATTTTATTTTAATTAATTATTAAAATAATTTATATAAACTGACATTCAAAATGTTTAATTTGTGTCAAAAACAAACATTGAGAAGTTGTAATTTGGATTTGATCGAGTTGGCTTTTATAGCTAAATAAAGATGATTTCCATTAAGTTTTGATCGTTCCTAACGCTTCCTATCGCGCTAGGTTGGATTCATATTTAAATATTCCGTTTAATACGTTGTTTTTTGCGAAACTCCAAGCTTATTGTTTTATTGAAATTAAGATTATCCGCTCCCTATATAGATTCATTAGGCGTAATGCACTTAGATAAGAAGTGGCAAAATATCTATTATAAATGAGGAGGTACCTACGGCCCGTAGACTACAGGTATACTTGTATATTGGAGTGTGCATTTCAATGTATAAAATTAAAAAACTAATTTAATATTGTGAATCTTTAAATGGTAATTTTGACGACTGCTCATGTTTGGTTATGGGTTAGTAGTTAGTAGATTTCTAGTTACTCACGATACAGTTGGTCAGAACATCCGAATTTAATTTCAGGACACAATTGTTTGAAGTGATTCTTCAAACTTATTTGGAACTATTAATGTGTATATATTTTAGATTTATTTATTAACCATTGTTTTTATAATTACATATGATAGAATCCGTTGGATTAATCTTCATTAAATCTTCATTAGTATCCACATTAAAATAATTTCTCAGCAGTTATTAATGTTACTAATATGATATATGAAGTTACAATACAACTTTTTATGGTTGCTATTACTGGATGAATGCAATAAATTATTGGTGGATGGTTGTAAGTTTTTCAATATAATTTGAATAAGTCTTATTGATTAAATTCAGCGCTATATAAATTGGAATTGAAAAATCTTATTAGATTTGGAATACAGTTTTTAAATGTGAAATATATAAAACAAAACTTAATATTTTAAACCCGAAATTTTTAGTGAAATACATTAAGTGAAATAAATGGAACAAATACTAGTTAAATGACACTATGTTAAAAACATGAAAAATTATAATCTTTTGGATTTTTATCCAAATTCAGAGTTTTACGTTCCAATGAACTGTAAAAGATTTATGTTAAGAAATTCCGAGACAAATAAAAGTCTTGTGAGGTAATTTCAATAAACTTGTAAATTCCGAAACTTTAAGAAACCATAATAACTTACATAATATATTAATTAGCACTTAATAGCAACTATTGTGATTAATAATTAAGAAATGTCTTATTGAGAAATATAGAGATGCACATATATATATATATATATATATATATATATATATATATATATATATATATATATATATATATATATATATATACAGGGTGGCGCACGAATCGTGCTACAAAAACAAAACGTAATAACTTTTTTTCTGTGTGACTAATCGGCTTTATTTTTTTTTATTGTATAGATAATTCAATTTTATTTTTATTTAACTAATTAGTTTTGAAAATGATAGACCGTAAATGACCTCCATGCTCATTCACGCATGTGCGACACCTGATCAGAAAATTATTCATTGCGCACTGAAGGGTTGAAGTCGGGATCGCCTCAATTATTGTTGTAATGGACTGCTTCAATTCAGTCAAATTCCTTGGTTTCGTTTTAAACACCTCTTGTTTGACATAACCCCATAAAAAAAAATCTGGTGCAGTGAGGTCAGGTGACCTTGGGGGCCAGCGGAAAGTGGAGTTTCTGGATATTAATTTATTTGGAAATTCCAGGCGAATAGGCAAATCCAGAGGTTTTAATTTGCTTGTAATTTGGATTTTGTACGGAAACAAGTTTAAGTCATCATGAATTATCCGTTGTAATGACCGTCTGCTAACTCCAATTTGCGCCGATAACTCTCGAGTCGAAACACTTGGATTTGCCTGAATTGATGATGCTACAGCTGCGATTGTGGCTTCGACCCGAACATAGGGATCTCGATTGTACGGTCTACGTGCGATGCTTCCAGATTCAGCAAACATGCGTACCAACCTCATAATGGTCCATCTACTCGGGGGAGTGCCGCCAAACTCCCGCCTAAATTCCCTCTGGACGGAAATGATGGACTGCAAAGCATGGTAGCGCTGCACTATCCAAATCCTCGTTTCGGTATTCCAAGCATCCATTTTAGTAAATTTAAATAATAATCTGCAAAATAAAAAAAATAAAAAACAGATTAGTCACACAGAAAAATAGTTATTACGTTTTGTTTTTGTAGCACGATTCGTGCGCCACCCTGTATATATTCGATAAATTAATATTTATATGAAATAGGTCAATACAATTAAGTTTAGCAATTTCTAAACGAATTGATTTGAAATATCAGGGGTTAAATATTAATCTGTAACTTTGACACTTACAAAAAATGATATATTTTCAATAGTTTTAATTTATGTGACTGCACAAGATAAACGTAATATTAAAAATAAATATTTTTTTATCCAAAATATTAATTGTTAAACTTACGACGAGTTCATTTCAACCAGCTTCATTTTACTTGTCATAAATTCCTTTTTCGAAAGCAAAGCTTTAGTATCAGTTAATAATTTCTCAGCAACAAAAATAATATTGATTTTCAAATACACACCCCTCAGCAATTAAATCAACTAAAAACCGTCAGCGCTCACAGAAAAGAGAATTGTTTTAAAATGGCTTAACCAATTTTCTAAGAATTTACTTGTTTTTTTTCATTTCAAGAAAAAAGTTTTTTCAAGAATTTCATTTTTTTTAATGTAAACGCGAACAAAACTGAAGATTATGTTAAAACAATCGGAATATAAAATTAAACAATTATATTGTCTAATACTTAAGAATTACACCTCCTTGTGACTATACAATGGTTCACATGCGGTTCCCCATTTTGACAATGATTTGGAAAAGCACCGCACTCATTCAACGCAATATTGAAGTTCACTGATGTTATATGGTACACGGAGATCTGGCTCTGACCCTCCATCCAAGGGCTGGCCACTTCGTCGTCTCGAGTCTAACCTAATTTATAAACTACCGAGTGATTGCTGTATTACACTGAGCATTGTAATGCATCAATATGAAATATTTCACTTTATATTCTGCATAGGGCAGATGATCCAAAAGAATGTTCTCGAACTATTGCACAACGGTCAGACCGACTATAGTCTCAACAAGAACTTGTTTCTTTGATCAATGGATGTGCCAGCTCAAACGATACACGAACCGCCACTGGTCCCCTGGACGCCGGTAGAGCTTATCGTTTCTATTACGTAGGGTATTGTCGTCTGTGTATTGGCCGGACCTCTATTGCTCGAAGCTGTAAATTTCCTGGAACCATCTGGATATTCTTGAGACATCAGATAGCCTCATGTTTTGTTCAGATTTATATTATCAGTTCATTTCAGTGCAGACAAGTAGCGTGTCAGACATCATCAATTTATAGTCTATCCGCACAGTTCAGTTCAGACATTTTTATTCGCATACCATACCATCATTGTTTTGTCATTCAATGTTGAATATTTATTAAATTATAATTAAGTATAATTGATAATTATAATTAGTATTAATAATTAAATTAGTCACTCATTGATACAAGCGGACAGCCTCATCCTCGAAGGTAATTATTGAATTAAATCTTAAACTACAGTTCTATTTTATTATAAGTTGATACTATGTGTTGTTGTTTTAATTTACAAATATTACGTTTATATTTTAACCTTAAATGTTCTATATAAATAAGTGAAAGATAAAATATTTTATAGAAATAGGACGGAGGTCGGAGTTACATATTAATTACAAACCGGTATTGATGATAAAATATGTATTTTAAAATTTGATTAAGTGAACACACTAACCAAAATATTGCATTAAGCATTAAGCATCTGTCATTTCATTTTATTTATTTTATAATGCATTAAGCATCTGTCACATTTTATATCTGTCACTTGTGCATGTAACATGCAAAATTAAACCACAATTAGATTATATTTGGCCACTACAAAAAATGGTACCGTCATTTTGTTTTCATTTTACACTAGTAATAACAAATTAAGAGACCCATTGCCAACAGCTCAAATGTACCTCACGTCTATATTAAACAAATTATAAGGTAAATAATTTTGAAAGGATATAAAAAAGGGAAAGAGGTTACAATGAATGTAAAAGCATTCTATCATTCGATTATGATCGGTGAGGTGGATGAACAGTTCCAAAAGTGCAGAATAACGGTTATGGTTTTCATAAAGCCTATAATCGTACCTATTCGAATTACTTTTGGCTTGAGATAAGAATAAATACCGTAAAACGATAAAAGGAAAAGAGTTGGGAGTGCTTCGACCCCAAAGCAAGATAGTAAAACAAACAAGTGTTTCTTATTCAGTTATTTATTTTGACAAATGAATTTTAAAAAGGAGAAACGCTATTATATTTGAGTATTCATTAAGTCTAAGATACTATTTAAAGTAATTCGTGCGTTTTCGTGTATATTATTGTTTGCTAAACGTTACTTCGGATTAAGGGTCTTAAGTACTAAGTGAATAAGTTGTTTAAATAAACATGCAATAAAACTGCATTTTTATTTTTTTTTATCATTGCCAAATGAAACCCAGCTTTTAACACATTGAAAAGTACATCTACGCGTTTAAATCGTAATGAAGTGTATACATACTGCAACATCGATTTTAAAATGTTAAACCTTAATTTTAAAATTTTAATTTGAATAGCATCATGTGTGTGTTTTGGGACAGTTTAAAAATGAGTTAGATCATAGATCAATGTAATAAATAGCATATGTAGATCAAATATTTGAAATATGTTATAATAATTTTCAGAAAATAATCTTATATTCACTATCCAGTATTAGTATACTCGAACATTGAATAATCCAACTAGTTAAAAAATTACAAGGTCAACTCGTGAAAGTTACCTATTCTCAACATACATATTTTCATGACTGACACTGTCACTTTTAACCATAATCGAATTCCATTTAATTAAATACGGATATATTTCAAATCTTAATTATTAAAAGATGAGTTTGTCAAACTACATTCAAATCTGCAAAAAATATCAACCACCACTTTGGTCATTACATCATCACTGTCATCAATTGACATTTTAGTTTGAAACTTAATATCGTTTATGAATTATGTGATCATTTTATTCTTTTTTATGGTTTTTGAAGCAATAGAATATTTTAACCATAAACGTCATTCACAAGAAACCATTGATTTTCATAGCTTCTAAGACAGCTAAATTATATTTCATTACTAATAAAAATACCTCTCCAAGTTAATAGCAATTGTTTATAGAAATATGACACGAATTATTAACTTTTCTTTGGGAATTTTATTCAATTTACTTAAGCTCGTTCACAAAAATTTTTTTACGAAGTGCTTTTCTTTCGAAATCTTACGATCACCGTCGACCAAGAACTAAAATAATACTGATACTCGATATACCTTGTTCGAATACAGTTCATGCAAATATTGTTAAAACAGATGATTTGCACGCATCTAGAGCTAAACTTAAGCTGGAGCTTAACTATCTTAAAAAATATATAGATATCTTACTAGTAACGCAAATATTTTTTGTTTACATTTGGGTGTAATGATTTGGTTCGAATGTTTGGTACTTTTTTTACATTTTAGTTGTTTAATTTAAATCATGATTTATGTTCAATGATGTGGTATACATGCATGACGGAAAATCGTACCTGAGTTGTACACGTCTTTAGGTCGTTTAGTAAGCAGTCCACGCACCTTCATTCTCCATAGCTTCGAAACATCAAATATAAAATTCATCGACATATTTTGTGAAAAACTACACCACTAGCAGAAGCTCGAATTGTTGCATTCACTTAACCCTGCTATGGATTATTCTGAATTTACTGCGGATACATTGTTGGGCCACTCAAATTCATAAATTATAAAGGATTAAAGTTAAGCGATATACTAATCGTCATGAAATTCTTCTGGAAGTATTTCTTTCATTTCAACATTTATTCCGACATTGACTCAAGAAAGACTACTGTATTCTACGATTTTAAATCTTCTCGATTTAAGTTTGATTATACTTGGAGAAAACCCGTACCACGTACAAACACATAATCGCATTGGCCAAATCAGCTTCACGTAAACTCGGGTTCCTCAATAGATGCAGACAGTTTGTTTAGATCGCATCAGGTTCTTTAGATATATAAAACCTTTATTAGATCTTGTATAGAATATATATAGCTCTCCAGTTGCTGGATAGAGTTCAGTGGCGTGCCATCCAAATAATTCGAAACTCCAGACTTACGAAAGATCTAGAAGGCGTACAGCACCGCAGAGATGTTGCAGAACTCTGCGTGGTCTGTAGATTAATAAATGGTAAATATTCTGCAGAATTAAAGGAGAGACCACCATAGATACGCCAGGAGGGGTAACACGAGGACCGGTTAATGCGCATAGGTTTACGGTGAAGCTGCCGAAACCTCGAACTGAAGACGCACAGCACGAATTTATTTATTGAACATCTAAGAAGTGGAATTCGTTGGTCGGTTTTCAGTTCCCATAAAATGTACAAGTTTAAGGCAGCTATCAACCTTTGCTTGAAGGATCTCGCGTTGGTGGCAGGAGCTCTGACAGTTACAAGGAACTAGGACTGTCTTAAAGTCCGCCCTGCACCCAATTAAAGCTTAATTTAAAAAAAAAGTCTTAGAGTTAGATAATATGTAGTAAATCACAGTAGTCATCTACCGAGTTTGATAAAAATAATTTGAAAAATCGACAAATTAAAAAAAACAGAGCTTTATATAAAAACACGTTTCACAGGAAAAGTGGAAAGAAAGTTGGATAGTATATGTATTTATGTACATTTTTGTATATAATGTTTAGACACCCAATTTTAAATGTATATATTGTAGATATACAAATGAAAATAAATCTACATTTGAACTATCTCAAAGATAGGGTTACATGAGCTTAATAAATTGATTTTTACGCCACGTTACAGATTAAAGCTTTGCTTGGAGATGTGCAAATGCAATTCATTCAAAGTACCGAAATTGTTAGTGTAAACAAGTGTATGTTTTAAGTAGCATGGTTGTAAAATATTTATGATTGTTTATTATTTGAAATAAGATATTATATATAAACATTGTTTTTTTGGTTACTTACCAAAATTTAATTGTTCTGTGAAAGTTTTATAATCTGAAAAAAGAAGTATTAATATCCTAAAAGATTTATCGTTATTAATAACTTGGAATATGTTGGTGGTAAAAAAAGTAATAAATTATTGAAAATATATTTTCAGTGAAATTATATTTATAGTGTGTACGTCTAAAGATACATTTGATGTCAGTCATTTCTGCATGTTATTTATAGTTTGAAAAGGGTTTTGATGTTTTCTAGATTTATTTATTAGGAAAATTAAAATTTTGTTTCCTAAAATAAATTCATCTATATGGTTTAATAAAAAATATTATTTTAATAAGAAAAATATTTTATATTTTTATTACCTCCCGCCAAGGAATCATTTTCTGAATAGATTTATAGTTTAAAAGGGATTAGTTTTATGGAATAATATTAGTTATTAAAATGATTTCAATTAGTGTTGTAATTCAAAGTGCTTGTGTGATGCATTCTGTGTAAATTGTTTCTATTTGATTGTAAAAAACTATTTTCTTTTATAAATGTTAAACGTTTTTAATTGAATTATTAATGATTTGTGAATTTATTTCGTTCATAATTGATACGATAAATCGTACACAATTGAAACGATAAATACAGGTTTGAATAATCATTTTTTCCAAATCATTTTATGATTAATTTTTTTATTGAAAGAAAAGTGCATATTTAATATTCATAAATCACAATTCTGAAATTATTCAAAATCTCTGTCGGGAATTAAAGTTTTGTAATTTAAATTATTATTGAACATAAATTAGGTAATAGTTCTGGACAATTTGAATCAATTAACGATAAGATTACGATAAGAAATGCTTGCTTAATTGAAAATAATTAAGTTCATTAAGCACGAACTTATAGTTTTAAAAAATCTAGATCCGCACACCGATGATATTTTAATATAATAAATATTATAATTCTTCTCATTACTGTAACATTTTACGTACGTTTTTATAACTACAATGTTTTTCCGAAAACATGCCAGAGCTTTCTTAAACAAATGTATCCTACGCCTTTTTTGCAAACCTGTTAGGATCTAAAAACTAATACCATACTTTAATGTGGAGTGTGGACATGTTAGAGCACCACGTTGATAAAATAATTTTTTAATACTAATATTTCAACCTATTAAAAGATTATTACCATTAACATACACTGCATATAGTACGATGAATCCATAAGAAACCCTTATGTATTCCAAATACATTTTAAATCAGTCATTGACGAGTAAGTTTTTCATATGCGGCATTGATATGTTTAAAATTCGAAGTGTTATATGAACATTTTATTATGGCCGAGTGAAAACGCAAGGTTTAGAATTGAACAAAAATTATAAAGTTGGTTAAACCATATACATACTTATACAAATTTAATCAAAAAATATAGAATGAAATAAACGTTTGAAATTGACGCGTAGAATAAGAAAAAGTTTAAGATAGGCAAGTTTTAGGGAGATTTCCGGTGTTGAGACGGTCGTTCAATTTTCAGCCTTTTTAAAACATGCAGTGTTATTTGCTTGAAATACAGTAGTTAGTATGATTTTATTACTATATGAATGTACTTCTTATACTATGTACTTCTTATACTGTCTGCGCTCGTCCATTTAAATGAACCATTTGTGATATTATTGTACGTAAATGTCATTTGAGCAAACAGATAAAGATAAATTATATCTAAGTTACAAAAGTGTGAAAATAAATTCTGGTGAAAGGCTACTTTTGTGTGTGAAGTTCGACGATTTAGTCAAAATTTATTTTGTATTTCTTACTTGTATTTCATTTTATAATCATTTTAACTCTTTAAAAAAGCTTATATGAATATTTGATAATTTAATTATTAAATAATTAATTTAATTATTTCTGATACAATGAAAAATTACAAATATCATTCGCTAAATGAACTAAAATCTAAGCCATTTATAATAATTTATTGAAAAATTTCAACTGAAAAAATATATTTTAAGTTTTAATTGTTGCTTAAGCCAATCTAATGAACTTACGATTATGGTTTTATATTATACTTATTGTTTGTTTTTTGATTTTATATAACTTACAGTTTAAACATTTTTCTTATACATATATGAACATACAATATAATGAAATCTAAATTAATTTATTAAATTATAGTCAATATATTATAATTTTAAACATTTTTCTAAAAAGAAAATAGTTATTTGCATTTCAATATCTTATTTCAAAATAATCACGTTTATTACCAATTTCACTGCGAGAACATACATATGACGTCAGTATGTGATTATGTATGTAAAAACGGTGATATCTCATTTAAAATTTATATTTAATTTTAATTTATTAAAAGGATATTTTATTGAGAACAAGACATTGTATTTATGATTGTAAGATGTTTTTTATAAGATGATAAAAGGATTAATAATTGAAAGATTGCTATAATATTATAGTGTATTTTGAGCGATTTACGTGCTAAACAAGTCTTAGGATAATTATATCGTTGCTCACTATATCGTTTATTAATATATACAAAATTCCATATTTTATATATGCGCAAAAGTTTTGAAATTCCGCCAACTTTCTCGGCTAACGAGGAGAGAGAGATGGAGGTTTAGCTGTAAGAATTTGTAACTTTGGAACGACGAAAATGTGGATGTAGTACTTTAATTGATTTTTAATACATAAATTGCAAAATAACAAATACTCAATCAAAAATTATACCAGAATTTAAATATTTAAAATATTTAACGGGTTATAATATATTTTAACATTAACCATATACTTTATAAAGAAGCATAGATAGTAAATATATTGCTTTTTTGGCATAACTATGCGTTATTTAAAAATTGATTAATATTAAATTAATATTAATCAGCTGCAGTTTTGAGTATGCTATGAAAATAATTTTTAGACAGCTAATATTATGTTTGTAATATATTTGTGTTCCATATCTTATCGTTTTTAGTTTCATTTATTAACTAATACGAGCAAACAGATTGCAGACCGAACTCAATTGAAAAAGTTATTTTTTTAATCCGCAATTTAATTCCAGAGTTTCGTTCGTTTTCAAAATTTTATGCTAATAAATTATCATTACTTTTTAAATTACATACTCACTAAATATTTCTGTTTCTTTAAATTCATTATTTTGATTAGTTTACTATTAAGAAACTATTTTATATTCTTGTTTTATACTCTAAACTTTCTTTTATAGTTTTTTTAAAAGTTTTGATCACTTCAGTTTAAATATTCATTCTATTATATACAATTATTATAAAATACAAATAATAGTATAAAAGATGGTTTGCATAACTTTGATAAGCTGTTATTAAATCATCCAAACAGATCAAAAAGCTTTGTAAATGATTAAAATTTTGCTTCACATTTAAATATTAGACCACTATATATTAATTAGAAATCTTCATAAACAAAGAATCCATGGGTATTCTTTGGAACATATACAAATTAAACAAATATAGTTTTAAAATAAATCCAAGTTTTTTTTAGTTAAAATAATTCATTTAAGTAATTTAAGTATTATAAACAGTTGTTACGCTTTTATAATCTTTGATAAACAATTATATTTTAACATGTTAAGAAATGTTTGGCAAGAAAGTGCATTCGCTGTAGTTTAATAATTGTACGATATTAACTATTAAGAGTTATTTTGAAAGAGTGATTTAATAAGCTAAACATTATACATTTGATGAAGTTTATAGAATTTTTTTAACCAATCTTTACTATTTAATTCAGTTAACTTGTAGATAAAACATGGGCCTAGTATTATGATATGAACTGTGTTGGTTTGGATCAAATTATGATTCTTTTAAAAAGTCGATAAGGAAAGTATTTAGAGGTTTAATAAAAATAATGACCGACACTAGAATGAAAGACCGACCCTGATGGGTATGCACTTTATGACCGTCGTTGTTTTAAGAGTTCTACAAACAATTAGATTTATAAGCTTACTAAAACTTAGTAAATCAAATTATACGTGTTAAAAATGAAAAGTTTTGTGATTGTATTTAACAAAAATAAAATATATTATGAAATGGTTTTAATGAGAACCAACTAACAGAAACTCCAAATTAGAATTCTATTTATGGGATTATTATAATTTGTCAATTAAAATTTATTAAAATAAAATTTCTAGTATCAGTTTAAAGTTGAATATACTTTAATATTTATATTTAAGTTCGATTTAAACTGTCTTTATTAAATATTTTTACTGTTATGACTTATTTATTTCATTAGATATTTTTTATAACAATCGAAAGTCTTGCAGTATTGTAATATTTAATACATAAAATTAAAATTATTTAACGACGTTGTTTCTATAATTTTGACTGATTTATTGCTTAATCTTAAAACACGTATAAATCATATAATCTATCATAAAAATATTATGCCTATTAAATATAATGTAGTTCTAGCAGTATCGATGCTCTGTTCTGGCAATAGTTAAAAGTTTCAAAACATCTACGAATTTTTCAATTATATTCATTTCAAACGAGAATTCATCTCTTAGAATTTGATTTCAGGGGATGTAGTTTAGATCAGAATATCTTTATATCTTTATTTTGCTTTCTATCCGATTTATTGATACCACGTTGATTAAAAAGACCTTAGTTTTTAGGTAAATTATATTAAGTTCCGGGGACCGAGCTTTGCTCGGAAAAAGAAAGAAAATTTTTTAAACACTTCAAAACAACTTTAATTTAATTTAATTTTATTTATTTTATTCCACTGGGAAATCGTCGCTGTTAATATCAATACTTATAGAATTTAGATCAGGAGCGTTCAATGCTTCTTTCCACACAACATTATACGTGCGACGTTCATTTTCAGGTGGTAACAGAACTATCAAGCTATTTTGTCGTTTAACACGGGAAAATGCTACGTACAACATACCATGATTAAAGACAGGTGTACGCAACTCGACGCCAACAAATTCGAACGTTTGTCCTTGAGATTTATGCACGGTAATAGCAAACGCTGGTCGAAGCGGAAATTGATGTCGTTGTATTGTACATCCAAGTTGACCTGTACTGGAGTCGAGCGTAACTCGAGGAATGTGTACTTCTTGTCCAGCTTTTTCCCCAGTAATTATTTTTGCTTTAACTACGTTGTTACATAATTCAGTAACAATCAGGCGTGTTCCATTGCACATGCTCTCCAAAATATCTAAATTACGTATTAGCATAATTATCGTATTTTTCTTTAGTTTTCATTCATGGGGTGGCAAATCAGCAATTTCAATCTAATCAAGAAATTCTGGCGTGAATTCAATATCTCCTTCCTGTTTATTCTTTACAGAATCAAAACTTTTATACGATTTCTATTCTCCTGGGAGACGACCGACGATCTCAGCATTAATATTACTGACTTCTTTGTTCAGCGGCGCGAGAATAACACGTTCCTTCATTCCTTCGTAATTTAGATTCGCAAGGCTATTTCCAAATACTTCTTCGATTAAATTACCACTGGAAATTATATCCTCAGGTAATTCGATTTCATTGAAATCATTTTTTGGAAGATTTCCATTTCCCAGTTTCAGGATGTACCTTTCGAATGCTTCCTGTTCCGGATCGACACGCATATTTTTTTTAACGAAAAAGTTTTGAAATGCTTCCAGAGATGACTTTTTTATAGACAAATCGAGTGTTTCACTACGGTTGCTTCGGAGTTGAACAGGTAAGCACTGACGGAAATCACCTCCAGCGACTAAAATTTTCCCTCCAAATGCCTAGTTTGGATTTCCAATAGACCGCAACAACTGATCCATATTTTGTAAACCATACTTTGGTAACATCGGTGCCTCATCCATAAGGAAAACATCAACTTGAGCGAGTTCTGTAGCTTTGACTGAACCAGGTTTAATGCTGGAAATTGAATCTGACAAAGCGGAACTTTCAGACCAAATGTCTTGTGTGATGTTTGTCCAGCAGGCAATAGAGTTGAAGCGATTCCAGTAAATGCCATACATTTTACTTTGCCTTTTTGGCCACAAAGTAAGTGATATAAGGCCTTATACACGAAGGTTTTACCGGTACCACCTGGTCCATCTATGAAAAAACATTTTGTTTCAACATAGTTAGAGTCATTGACTGCACGTAAAATACTGTCCACAATTTCAACCTGGTTTCCTTGCAGAATATTATTTATTTTTATATCATTATATTTTTTAATCGAGTGTGCATTGCGTTTGAATTGCAATTTATGCGATAGGGTAAAAAGAAATCAAAATTAAAAAATTCAATCAAAAATTCAATAACGAAAAGTGGTTACTTTGATCGAAAAAATTTATTTAAAGTATTTGTGACGTCATTCATATGAAAAATGTTTTTGCAAAATTAAGGCCATAAACGAATTTTCCCAAAGTCGCGACCTATCTAGATCGTTTTTTCACACCGGAAAATGGTAGTATGCCAATTTTCAGAAAAAATAATAGTGCCGTTTTCGAGAAAAAATAAACAAATATACATACAATTATTGCTCGTTTAATATTATATATATTAATATTTACAAATATTAACACAATAAATTGTGCCGCTTGCCACTGGTGATTAAATTTTAATATTTATCAATTATGACTGGGCTTACTTAAAGTAAGGTACCATCAGTCTTACACAAAAATTTATATACCAACTGGATCTGGTCATTAAAGAAAATAACACTGACACTTCAAATTAACATGCTATTGGTGTGAATAAAGATAATTATAAGTAGCAATTTCTGATAAGATTTCGAACAGAAGTTAATGCAGATAAAGTAAAGGCACAATCGATATAGAACTATAAGAAATAACTAAGATATTGTAGGTAGTTAATGATTATTGTAAACAGCATTAACGATGAGTGTAAAATATATCCTCACTCCATCATTATATCACTGAAAATGCTAGTGATATAATCAAATGTTGAGTCGATTTAGAGCTACAATTGCTTAATGTTGTAGAAAGACAAATGTTTTTGTAATTTGTATCTTGTTAATAATTGTAAGATATCTGGGCTTAAACTACAATACATTATTTTAAAAGGATAGGTATAATTAACTTTATAATAATTTTATAGAGATCTCCAGATTTTGTTATGATTTATTTATGTACGTAATTAAATTAAATGAGTTAACGCCACTACGAAATGACGATTGATAAATATTCGCGAAATAATAATCATCTTGTAATTAGAACGACGAATTTGGATTAATATGATAGATAATACATAACTATAGTTTATTCTTCGAATTTGAAGAGTGTTAAATGATAAACATTGCATTTTATTCAAAGCTAATTTCATAAAACTATAAGTAGCATATCCAAATATATGTTAGTCAAAATTATAATTAATAAGAATTAGATGAATTAACCTCTAATTTTAAGACATACAAGTGTTGTAGGTGTGTAAAAAATAGTGACAGTAAAACTAGTTGAAATAACAAAAAAGAACTGGAATATATAAATTTAGTGTTAATAAAGTGTTTTTGATATGGTCTAAAACTAGAGTATTTACCTTCCTATTGATTATGGTTTTAGTTTTTTCCTTTTCGAACTACTAACGGCATGCATGATCGTAATGTTTAATATGTCTGAAACAAAGCCTCCTCAATAACGTCGATATAAGTTAAATATTATAATATAATACTGATAAAAGTGGTAAGTTAGTTATTGACAGTTTTTGTGTCCTTCAAGAACAAGCCTTCAATGAAACGTAGTGTTAACCAAAATGTTAAAGTTCAATTATAAATTTTTAGGCAAAATTAATTTTAAACCTCTATATTTTTATCAATTGTTGGTTAAATTAGTTAGAGAATTAGTTTTACGGTTTTAACAACCTATTTTGTTTACTTCCTCAAAATAGATTCTACCTAGTTTAATCACTCAAGCTAAGGTGGTACTGCATACGTTGATGGTTGCATGACTAGGGGAGACTTAGTCTTTAGTATGTGCACTCCGAATTTTTCTATATTCAGTTTTAAAACCTTGCCTTCAAATGGTAATGCAGAGCTCTAGCATAGGCGATATTTATTTTTCGTGCCACTCGTGGAAAAACAGTTTTTGTGTCGACGACATCTCTATATTTCAACGAAATTCTAAATCAAGAAGCACTCCGCCACCGTCACTTGTAGAACAATAGGAAAGTAAAAATGGAAAATACTGAACTCTGAAGAAAAAGAAAGCTGAAATAGAGAAAATGGTGTCTCTGTAACACAGAAAGTTTACACAATTGTATAATATAAAAAATATCCTGTACATGCAATGCAAAGATAGAAGGAACACTAAGAATCCTCTAGTTTAATATCTTAATACAAAAAATGTCAAAGGTTATACCCTACAAGTAGGGTTTCCAAATAAAATAATTCGGATAATTTAAATATCCGGATAGTAACAAAAATTGTACTATAATTATACTCGATAACTTTGTGAATTGGCGTGAGGTAAGGACGTAAAAAAGCGAACCGCGAAAGAGTTGGAAGTGCCTCGTGCCCCGAAACAGATTGTGGAGATAAAAACAAACAAACAACCTTTACGAATTCCATCTTAAGGTCGTGATCGATTGTGGAGCATTAGCAAAAACTTTATCTTCGATGTGGCCCCAAAGAAAAAAGTCTTAATGTAATAAAAGACAAAATCTCGGTGTCCAATTGCGATCACCTCTTCGGGATCAGGAAACTTTTCTTGCAAAATGGCCATTATTTTGCTGCTTGCATGGCACGTATCGCCGTATTGTTTAAAATAGGCGTCCGCCACATCAATATTTTCCTTTTCTGGCCATAAAAAAACATGAATCATAGCTCGGTAGCGTAATCTATACATCGTAACAGTTGCACCAGCACCTTTTTGAAAAAGTAAGGTCAAATATCACCGCCAGCCCAACAACGGCATCAAACAGGGACACGTTGAGGATGGAGAGGCTTTTCAACAATCATTGGATTTTCTGAGCCCCAAATGAGACCATTATGCTTGTTAACGTAGCCTACGATGTGAAAAGGCCCACCTCATCACTGAAGATTCTCCCATAAAAATCCGGATCATTTTGAAGCATTTGAAGGAACCAATCAGCGAAGGTACGACGCTTATTGATCGGCTTTAGTTCTTGTGTTAACTTTAAAAGTGTTAAGACCTAAGTCTTTATGTAGAATACATGAAATTTTTGAAGATCGACCAAACGTCTAATCCCAAATATTGATGAGAAATCGACAAACCTTGGTTTTCTTCAGCACTACTGCTTCAACAACAATACTCTCAGTTGTTATTGAGCGACGCACACGGGAATTTTCAGATCACTAACTGTTCCAATAGCTCAAATTTTTTCACCAGTTTCCATATTGTCACCCGAGAAAGGTGCTTCACGAAATCCAAAAAGTGCTTTAGTTTGGCGAACTGGGACGATGCTTCAAAAGCACCACTGAATTTTTACTTAGTTCCTTTACATCTGTTTCAATGGGCGATAACATAGCAAGCAACGGTTTTAAAATGGATTATCCTCGTTATTTTGGATTGACCCAATTCATTCATAGTTCTATTTACCGATTCCTTTATTTGAAGATAATATTTGATCATAGTTATCAAATCGCGCCATCGAATTTTGAAATGTAACATCAGCAATGGTTTACTCTCTTGTTCATTAACATATCTTTGTAAATTATTATTTTTTACCGAAGAGGATTTAATCATTTTTTGAATTTTCCTGAGGTTTTCTCTTGTTGGAAGATTATGCTAGCATCTTCAGAACTATTTACATTCATAAAATTTTTTTCTAAGTAAAAAATGTAAAAATATATCCGAATAATTATGTTAAAATATCCGAATAGTCAAAATTGCTCGAATAATCCGGACTATTCGAAGATCGGATATCCGGATTGGAAACCCTACCTACAAGTATTACCTAGACGTAGGTGTGTAAGATAAGTTTGAACATATGTTTCCCAAGTATGTCTAGGAAATACAGATACACCTCCTAAATATGTCAATTTTAAGCTTCAATACCCTTATAGTTAGTCATTCTTAAGGCAACAAACTACAGATGATACGAAGTAGCTAAAGCACTACAAAATAAAGGATAGGCCGTAAAAATAGCAGAAAATCGTTAGGCTTGTTGGATGAAATTTACTATGCCTACAACGAAATTCTAGAGTACTCTTTAACAATTTTTAAATAGATTAACAGGAAAGATACAAGCCTTAGTTAGATAAATGAATATCCAACAAATTATGAATCATGTTTTTTTTGTATATGTAAGTTATGTAAAATATAAATAGTGGTTGGAATGCAAATGGACTAATAGACCACGAATTACTTATATTTGTAAATTCCGACAAATTCCCGTATGTTTTATAACAAATTAAATCAAAAGTCTCATAAAAAAATAGGGAATCGTTGCTATCATCAGTAAACTTTAAAGCATAAATAATTGAAGTTTCGTTCGATAAGTTCTTAAAGCACAGGTTTACAATAATATTTTATCTAATATAAAAACACTATAAAATTAGATTAAAAATACATTTTAATTCAGTAAATTTTGAAAAAGAAGAAATACTTTATATTTTTGATGAGTAAATATAAAAGAAAGAAATACGTTTAACAAAGTTAAATCGCATGTGAATATGTTGGTCAAAAAATTACTAGATAAAAGCAATCGCAAATAAAAATGAGAAAAAACGAGAGACAAAATATATCATTTTATTATTATAATTTTATATGTTGTAACAATAGGGCCCAACCAACTTATTTAATTCCGGGATCAGATTTTCGAAGAAAATATCCACAAACTAATTCTGTAAAATCGATCTTGCTGAGAATAAGTTAGTAATCTTATTAGCGAAAAAATTACATTACTAATTTGAATAAATTTAAAAATTATTTGTGAAAAATATTTCTTTAATAAATTTAAAATGGGAGAATTCCGATTTTCCTAATCGTTTGTAAAATCCTGGAAAAGACCCAACCCAAAATGGACCTGGACCCAAATAATTGTTTGAATTTATACTTTATCATTGTACTGCTAGATCATATTTTAGTATCTCGACTAAATTTCAAATAGCATACATAATTCAATTACAACTAGTTTCATACCAAAAGCTATTGTGATCGAAAATCAATTCAAAATATAGTCAAAAAAATTTCAAGTCTTAATAAAAATAATAAAAGCTAAGCGGAAAATGTTTAATAGTAAAATTATAATAATCGTCCATTCTGTATGTTACTGTGCGCAATATTCCCCTGATTAATATTCTTAGTTGAAACGAATCGTATAAGTTAAGAAGTCAAACTGGATAATCTTGAGAATTCACTTGAAAGTACAAAATTCTAAAAACGTAATAAAAACTTTAAAATTTAATATCTCTGCATAATTGAAACAAATTTTGGTGCTGTACAAATAAACGTTATATTCAATAAATCATGAATTTAATCAACTATTAATTCAGCGCATGGAAAGCTATAAAAACCAAAAATCTCTACGAAAATAAACATAGTCGATCTTACAACCTTTCATCCAGCTTCTTGCTCTAGGTTTTGATAAGATCCTACATTTTATTTATTTCGAGCGTTATCAAACATTTCATTGCATTTAACGCTAATAAACATTAAAATACATTAGAAAAACATTGGAATCCATTAAAAATTTATTTAATTTTATATAAATAACGTTAATCCCTTTCTCCTACTGATTCCTACTGATCGGCCGAAAAAATAACGATATTTTTTCCGAAAATTACTAACTGAAAGTAATCAATCCTATCACTAATTTAAAAATATTAAATCTTGTATTTATTATCAAAGTTGGAGGATAGCTAAATTAGGATTCATATTTAGCTTTGTCGTAAAAAATAATTAGCAAAAATGTTATGTTGTAACATAAGTTTTAAAACTAAAAAAATTTAGTTATGTAACTTGCATGTTGAAGCTGTTTTATTTAATATTATAGCATAAGTATATACCTGTTCTAAATTTGTTTTTAATCTTTATAATCGTTTCAAGACACTTCCGTTTCGTGGTTAGTTTAGTTACGCCCTACTTTACGCCACACCAGCTAATTTTTATTTTTATGCAATACATAACATTATTAATGATCTTCTGCTGAAAACCAGTTGAATCGAAACATTTCTAGTTTAGGTGGTGCGATCTTGTTAGACATGAAGTTATATATGCATTCATGTTGTATCTCGATTATCGTATCCTAAATTCACTAGTAATCTAATTACAAGGAATATGTGAAATACAAAGAATATGTTTTAGAAACTAGTTAAGTTGTACAATGTACAGAAAACCTGGCAAAAAGGCTAAGAATTTCATTGACAATATAACTGACGAAACAACTTAACTTCTTGAAAAAACTAATGTCTTAAATATTATAATACTATATTTGTTATAAAAATGATTATTTGATGAAAAATATTATAATAGTATTTACAAATAAGTGGTAACTATACAGATCGTAAGAAAAATTATAAACGTAACGTAAGAAAAATTAAGTGTTAATGTATGCCTTCCTGGCTATCGGCCCAAAATTTCGTACAATTATTATCTGTGAAGGTTAAAACGTATTGATGCCTATCTCTTAAAGAGATATCTTAAAGAGAAATGAAATAAATTTATTAATATTAAATATGAACACTAAAAATAGCTATCTACTGTAAGAATCTTGCGAAAAGTATGGTTGAAACGTCAAAAAAAAACGTAAGCAATTAGATTCGTTGAAAAATGTTACGTTTATTTTTCAGTTTATACGGTGTCTATGGTTAGCTCATAAGCTTAAAAGTTTACGTACAGTTATTAAAATCATGCTTATTTTGATACTTCTAAGTTGGTTTCTACAGTATAATTATTATTACAAGATCTAACATTATTACAATATGAGTTATGGTTGGTTTACATTCAATGACTTACGTAGGTGCAGATAAATGAAAGGAATTTATTTTTACACACAATTTAATTTAATCTGAAAACCCGAAGAGAACAAATATTTGGTCCTACATATATATACAAAAGCAAGCCCGAAGGTGCTGGGTTCGAATTCCAAATGCAGAATGCAATATGTGAATGAAGACGTCTATGACCCCTGTTGGAGTGCAGAATTCATAGGTCGACCAATTTTCCATGTCAGTACTATACACTGGCGTAGCTAGGCAATGTGCAGTTGGTTCTACGTAAATCGGAGCTATATAGGCGTACGTCCATAATTTAGCTATGTAATGGCGTAATAAAGGAACCGTGAAAGAGTTAGTAGTGCTTTGAGCACCAAAAATGCATAGAAACAAACAATTAAATTAACCTACGTGATAGATTTAATTGTCTTCATCTGTAAAAGTCGTTAAATGTAAACTAGACTTTAATTGCCAATAAAGCCTAAATATATTCCATTAATTTTTAATAGGTTAAAGGCGGTTTAAGGCGCGAAAACATTGGATGTGGTAACTCAATTATGCATAGTATAAATTTTGACAACGAACAATTAATCAAACGATAATGAATATTAATTAATTCAATTAAATAGAAATTAAATTAAATCATTTATATAAAAAAATAATTTTTTGTTTTGATATCACATAAGAAACAGATTTCTTCATTTCAATCCATAATTTACTTTTAATACGGAACGTTTATACGATATATATTTATAAGTGACTTTAAAAAGTCGTTTAAAAATGATTTCTATGTAAAAATATATTAAAGTTTGTTTTGACAGTGGAACTAACTACTATAGCACTTATCATAAGATCATTACCATTGTATTTTTATTTTTATAAAATTTGTAAAGCTTGAAATGAAACGAAATAACTTTTACATCGACAGAACATAAATAACAAAGAAATTTTTCAAGTTAACATGTTTCAAATTGATTTAGTCAGTGAAAATTATTGAATATGAAATGCAAACAAAAACGACACTGAACGATGACACAAAGAAAAAATTAGAAATAAGTTCATTATTTGTCACATTCTAATTAGAAAGGCTAACCATTGCAGGATGAAAAAAATTCCAGATCCTGTATAGAAATTTAACTTAGAATGAAACTTGGAATCAGTTGTAATAAATCAAAGAGAATGATAAATAAAGTATTTATGGAGCCCAGAAGTATTGAAAAGCTCATTGGAATCGATGTGTAAGATATGAGATCAATTTTAGTAACTTATTAAGATAGTACTAGTTATATTACAAACGTGAGGTTCCAGAAATATTAATTGATCGTAATAGCTATAAATATATAAATCGAAACTGATCCTTTACTTACACTCCATCAAATTCTCAAGATGTTACTTGCATCGATTATTTAGAACGTTATCGTAGACGAAAATTGTTGAAGAGAATATATTAGAACGTAGGTATAAGGTTTATTAGGTATAATGAAGAACAACAATAATTGGCTCCCGGTCTAAGCCGTAGAGTAATAAAAATGAACGACAAGGTACACGAGTAGTTATTTGACCGACATAATGTAGATCTCATATTATAAAAAAAAATATTCAAGCGTCGAACAGTTTTTGGTGACCTTCAGTCGGAAAATGAGATTTGAAACTGGTGTTGTCGTTGTTAAAAAAAACGATAAGGTACACGGCAGATCCATAAACCATTTGAAAGGTTTTAACATGAGCTTTCCAAATATATACGTGGTTTTTATATAGGCGATGAAAAAGTTGGTCAATTTCACCAAAGTTAGACAAAAAATGGTTTAATATTATACAATATAATAGAACATTCAATGAAAAATGTTTCCTTCTGAATTAGAAGCGTGAAAAATGCTTAAGCGCTTTAGCGTGAAAAATGCTTTAAGTATATCAAACGGTTAAGGAAAAATCGAACTATAGCAAATTTCATTTCAATTAACTTCTTTTTGTACATGTCAAAATTGATTGATTTTTGATTGATTGATAGAATTGAAGGACCAAGCGCTAGGCTACAGCCGTTTACATAAAACGATAGCTATGGATATATGAAGGCATGATAGTAAGGAGAGAACGACCCGGTTACAGACACCTGGCAAATCGTTACTAAATTACTATTAGCAGAGAAACAAAAGAAAATTGCAATTCTAATCTATGTTTTGTGTACATGTCAAAATAATAGCAAAATACTTTCTGTTAGTTTCGGTCAAAAATAATTATTATTAATTAAAAATGAATAAAAAGTATAAAAATGGGATGTCTAAACAGCAAATCTATCAACGCATTTACGATGTTCAAGCCAAAACTATTAGGGCTGAATCAAGAAAATATTGCTGTGTTTAAATGATAGTTGGTAGGTTAGTCTCATCAAATTATATTGAACAATTTTAATAAATTCAAAAACAAACTAAAGGAAGGGTAAATGTGGTACGGTGACACTATTAAAAGAGAACAAGATCCGTAGTAAATTAAACTCAATGGTATGTGGTTGATAATCCTTTTTTGTTTGAACTCGATAACGTTAGAATTAAAAATGAAGGATAGATCGACCAATCAAAAAATATTGAAATGTACGATAGTTCAATTTACTATATATTCTTAGAGGCACAAGGTAATTTTTATCAATAAAAGACTATCAACTAAATGAGCAAACAATTTTTGTTTTGTAATTTTCACACATACCTGTAAGTAAAAGGTAACAAATTTTAAAGGGAAAACGTTTTCAAAATAATGTACTTAATTATTTGCTTTTAAATACTTTTTTTGATAACTTAAAACTAATGTTTCGGCATTTTTGTATTAGAAAACAAACCACGTTTAAGTGTTTCATTACTAAAAGTTTTTGCCAACAGAATTTTTTATTAGTTCATAATAATATTTTAGAATTAACTAATATCAAACTACTAATGTTGTCTTTAAATTATTGAAAATTAATCATATAGTGTAAAAAGTTTATAAATCCTTAGGAGGAAGTAACTTAGCTTCTTTTATAATACCACAAAGTATATAAGTTAGCCCAGATGTTTCCAACATTGCCAGTATTTATAAACTTATCTGTTGTATGATTTGTAACGCTTTGACCAACAGATGCTTTTACTAACTATGATAAATATTTCGTTCATATTAATAACTAATAATACTCGTTCGAAATTTTCGATTCTTTGCGATCATCTCAATAGTATAATAAATTATTTTACGTAAAGAGTCTATTCTTAATACATTACTACATAATTATTTCCTTGTTGACGGTTCAGTGTTTTTTGTGTCTTAATTGTTTCATATTTTATAATTCTCATATTAGAACAAAACTATGTCAAGTAATATTATGTTATATTTATTTATACACCAAACTTTTGATTTCACATAACATATAATAATCGTATATTGAGCTTTTGTATCTGTTTGTATTACGAATTGTAGTATTTTAGAGATTTGTGTGAGTGCATTTTTGTTAATACTATTTATCTTTTCGAAAAATTATTTTAAATTAAAAAGTTTACAAGATTGCATGTAAAGAGCCACCTATAATACCGAGCGTTACGATGACGAAATTTGATGTTAAACTTTTCTTGTTGATAAATATTTAACTCTATTCTGCAAAATTGGTTGTAAAAATGACAATTACATGAAGTTTATCTATACAGTAAATAAAACTATTGTTTATATAAATATACTTATTTTAATTCAACATAATTATTAGATATTGCTTTATTCAAAAAGGTTATGCAACATTTATTGGTATAAATAATTTATTTATAAAAATTTACTGTTTTTATTTATAATCTAAAGTTAAAAGTTTTATATTATTATATTTAATAAATTGTATTTATGAAAATTTTCGAAAAAAAGAACCAACGATTAAGTTTATAAATCAGAATAATCAAAGTTGTTATACTGCACAAAGCGAACTTGATCTCAAGACATTGGTCGTTCTGCAACATCAAAATATTGATAACTGCCGCCATATATCAGCCAACAGTAAATAATAATTTCTTAATTCACTTTAAAACAATTTCATTTTATTCCTTCGAGGTTTTTAATTATAATACAACCCAATGTTTAACCATTGGTAAAATATTTGAGATAGACAAATGATAATTGTATTAAATTGATAAATTTGAAGCTGAACTAAGTGTAAAGTTTTTTAAGAAATTTTTTAATGATTCAACCAATATTATTGATTCATATTTCCATTCAAATAGGAACTGGCAGACCAAGATTACTATTTAATTTTAATTTGATTAAGCTAATGCTGACGTATTAATTATATTAAATTTAAATAATTAATAGTATTATGTTCTTAGTAAATACAATTGGATTTTGAAAATTATACTAACTCATTCGATGATAAAATTTTATTCATTTTTGTCAACAGATCATTTAAATAGTATTCAAATTTAAAATTTATTTTTTCTATATTTCGATCAATACATCGATGAAAGAGAGTGATTGTAAAGGCAATTTTAAAAACGTACATAGGCACGGAAATAATTAAAAACTTTTCTTTCAGAGCCGAGGAGAGAAATTATATTTTTTTGGTTTTATTTTCCAAAACATTTTTTTTTTAACTTTCCCAAAATACGGAAAGACTTAAGAGTAGAAAGAAAATGAATTTGATCGCTGTTTAAGTAAAGTTAATTAATTATGTCAAAAGTTTAAACGAAACATTTTAATACATATTTTAAAAAAATTGAGTTCGCTTTTAAAGCCATATTACTAAATATATTAATTTCGGTTCAACTAATTACTAAGTTAATTGTTTAAAAATAAGCATTGTGGGAATATAGTTTTACTGGTTAATCTCACCAAAATGCTAATTTTAATTAGCATTAAATTATAAATTTATATGATAATTTATGATCGAGTTAATTTAATGTTATTTTAAATTATTAAATATTAACTATTTATTAAATAATAATTTAATTAAGTGAGAAATCTGAAAACTCAATTTTCAATTCATCTTCATTATGAATATGCACAATATATTACTAGTTTAAAGATACGTCTTATAGATTAATATAAGAAGTTTGTATTAACCGAACCGAAGAAGTTTGTTTTAAGTTCAAGCTATCTACAACTATAAATTAATATGAAAATAGAATAAGCCTTAAGTAGGCATTGAGTACTTGGTTATTTTAGTTCGAAGTCTAAATAAATGTCTAATTTAATGTCATAATAAAAAATCATAAGATTTATAAACTTTGATTTTGAAATAAAATATATGCTAACTAATATTTAATGATTACACTAACCATCACAAAAATAAAGACTGATGGAAATTTTTTTTAATATACAATTTCTACTGTATGGTTAACTAATTTAAGATTAATTATAATTAATTAAAGATTGGTTCATATTCAATAAAATAAATGTTTCAAATTAAGTTGATGAGCAAAATAATATTAAAGCATGGTAAAATAAATGGCACAAATATAGTTGTAGTATGTTTAGTCTATACATACTCAGATTAAAATAATCTGCAGATCGATCAATAAAGCGATTAACACTGAAAAAAGTTAAATTTTATAAAGTATAATTTTATGTTACACCTAAACTATTTTATATACACTTTTAATATGTCGAACTTACATATATTTTAAGCAAATAAGTCTTATTAGTGGTTAGCGACTTTTTAAATTACTGCACAAAAAATAAAAGTGAATAGCATCGTCAAAAAATAAAAGGCGAATGGATCAACTAGTCTTATATGTTAAGAAATTCAAGACATTGGTCGTTGGGCCTATAAAACTTCAAGACTGGTTGTTCGGCTTGGTCTAAAAATCAAGATATGCATTCTGGTTAATGGTGTTATCTGGTTAATGTTTATATCGTATGCTAATTATTGCAACACTAACATTGTCATGGCGAGCATCGAAAGAGTGATCGCTTTCTGGCTAATATCAGTTTACCTAACGTGAAGTGGGGGCCCATTTCTCCTACCATTCTAAATCGGAACGTCGAAGTCGTTCTGGGATGTGAAGGAAATTAACGTAATCAAATTTTGGAAAAGTATAGATAAGAACAATCGGAGTGAGTTAGTCATTGGTTGTATTCTACGTATAAGCCTTAACATGCGTAATATAGGAGCTAAGCAAACTTTTATTTCTATAAATAGACAAGAATTATTTGACATTACACTTGTCTGTTACTCTTTAAGGATAAATTACTGAATGGGAAATTACCATTCCATACCTACAGAACCATCTTACACAGTTTATTATCGGTTTTGGTTCCTAAACGTCCTTGTTCAGCATAATAGGTTGAAACATTAGTAGACAAGCTATCTGATAGTTTTATTAAAGCTGTGTTGGCTGGATGCTCGGTTAGCAAGCTTCTTGATAAGCCTCGGTCATCTTGGTGGTCAAAATCACCACACAGAAATGTACAATACTGATTAAATCGATAATCTCCTGCTGACTGGTACTACTACAAATAATTCTCAGACCGTATAAGAATATCAAGTAGTAACTTGAACTTTACTATCTGAGATCGAGTAACTAAGTTACTAACTCAGTAACGTTTTGGAAAGTTAAAACCTACTACAGAACCATCTTACATAGTTTATTATCGGTTTTGGTTTCCTAAACGTCCTTGTTCAGCACAATAGGTTAAAACATTAGTAGACAAGCTATCTGATAGTTTTATTAAATCTATGTTGGCTGGATGTCAGTTAGCAAGCCACTTGATAAGCCTCGGTCATCTTGGTGGTCGAAATCACCTCACAGAAATGTACGATACTGATTAAATCGATAGGATTGCTGACTGGTACTGCTACAAAAGAATTTTCAGAACGTATAAGATCAAGTAGTAACTTGAACTTTACTATCTGAGAATTAAAAACTAAGTATATAACTCAGAAACGTTCTGAGAATTCAGTATATAATAACTAAGAAATGATGAAACGAAAAAAGACTATTCTGTGGTAAAATATAAGAAACCTCAGAGGCTGCCAGACTACATAAAATACTTCAGCGAATGATATTGCTATATTGTAGTGTTTAGAAAATCCCTGCCCGCTTCAAAATTCGATGTGGGCCATTAGTTATGGTCTGGATGCGAGTCCACAGAAAAACGAGTGGAGCAAACTAAACTGGAAACCTAAAATACAACAATTGGTAACTAAGTTTTTTTTTACCAAATCTACGGCCATACAACTTTTATTTGATATGTAGCAAAGTTAAAACCTCAAACCTTAATTTTAAAACAATGTATTTTACAAGGTACTGTTAATGTTCGGAACTCCCCAAGTAATACTTTAAAACTGATGACCAACTTTTCTAAATTTTTTAGTGTAAATTATTACTAAAGGCCGTAAACGGCACATACTGCGTCTTAACTGAGACTTTACGAACCATTTTAACTTTTAGAGCACATTGTAGGTGGTCAGCCCAACGAATGTTTTTAAACAACCGCATTTTATGTCACCGGTGCATGTTAATTTATGGTCAACGGCGAGAATCGAACTCGAGACCGCGGAGTGATGAGAAACTCTCTTAACCATTAAGCTACAACCGGCGACATTACACTTCATCTTATATAATTTACTAAAATAGGTTAATCTTTCTAAATCGATCATTTTGGATATATTTGTAGTTAAAATAGCGATTACTGTATTATTATATAAAACTTTTATTTCAGAGCAACACCGAATAATATATTTTTCAAAGATCTCGTTTTTAACTGAAATATAACATAAAAAATCGTATTATCTTTGGTTCGATCCCAATAGTTGGTTAAGTTGGTTAAGTTTGCGATAGGTATATTTAACATTATAAACCGGAAATAATAGTGTGCTCAGAATCTCTCTGAAGTATCGTAGCACAGTGATAGAGTATCATACATAAGTTGTGTGGAGATTTTCAATTTGATATTTTTAAAATTGATTGACTTGCATAACTGGTGGTTCTATAATCGATTTATTAAATTTAAATAATAATTTAGATCATGTAATAAGTACAATTATAAGCGGCTAATATCAGTTATAACTATGAGATACCTGATTTAAATTATCTAACAATTTAGTGTTCATTCAAAATATTAAGCTTTATAGCTTTATATATGTTTTGTAACAATTATTGATTTTAATTTGAAAAATGCTTTTTTATACTGACTTACTATTTAATATTTTTCGTAAATGCAAGCATGGATATATAATTCTACTGATATTAAGAACTATATGCATTCTCTTGATAAACTATAATCTGCATTAAATTAAGGTTTGATAAATTCTTGGTAAACTCATAAAATATTTTTTTTGAGCATAACTATTTAAAAATATGTGAAGAATTAATATCCAAACCAAATTATGATCCATGGCGTGATATTAAATTTTTAACTTTTGTAAGTTCAACAAAATTTATAAATTAGCTAATTAAGCTACAACAAAATATAACAATATTTGTATATAGTACAGTTTAAAGTACATATAATTAAAATAATTAAAAATGATTTACTTATAATTATATTAAGTGATGATTAACCAACTCAAAACCAAGTTAGAAAGGAAATAATGTTTGATATCAAATTATTTGTGAATTAATTTGATTGAATAAAAATAATTAAGTATAAATATTTTATTAAACATCTATTTTAATTAATTCTTTACACATTCATATGTACCTATATAATATTTACTTGTTTATAATGTGCAGTGAAACAATATCTAAACTTTGTTTCTAAATCTGTTATAAATTTGAAATATACCTAGTGATCAATTAGATCAGTTTGCTTGCTTAGAATCGTTTTTAGTGATTCGAATGCTATAATATGAATATGAAACTATGCTATAAATACTATTTTGGGCGGTTTAAATTTTAGCTGTCTACATAATAGGATAGGTTCATCAAATCACCAGAATAGTTGGTTAGGATATATATATTTTTTAAAATTAGTTTTATTTAATTATTTTATTTAAATTATTCAATATAAGAATAGCTTCAAAAAAAATTTAGTATTTACTAGTGTTTATAATTTCCATGTTTCTATTTTAAGGAGAAGTTTTTTTTTAAATATATTTTTAATCTTTTCATAAGTGAAATTTCCCTAATTGTAATAAATGACTTCTGATTAGATCGTTAATTTTCATTAACTGCTGAAGAATTAAACAAACTTAACTATAATGATGTGTACGGAAAATTGACAATCTCAAAGTGGTTCAAGCATGTTACAAGGCACGGGTCGTGCTGTATTTTCGCCAGATATTGCTAGTCTGATGTATGGTTCTGGTCAGGTCCATCCAGGGCATTGGAAAGCTGGTTTTTAACGATACTTTAGTCAACAATGTTGTTGATGATTTTTAATATTTGAGTTAAATAATGATTTTTTTGCCATATTGCAAGCCGCTGAAATCACGAATCAAACTTCAAAAGTATATCTACGTTGGTAAAAATTTAGGTTATTTCACAAATTAAAATATTTCTAAGGTAATTATAAAACATTTAGACCATACCCAAAAACCGTTTGTGAATTTCACGTTTGCGTTATTTTTAATATACCCTGGTGTTTAGATAAGATGTTATGCGTGTTCCATTTACTTTTGATAAAAATAATTAAAGAATTCGAACCACCACTTTATAAAGGTTTTTTAACGCAAGTGTTTTTTTATTTATAAATAATCATGATCTGATAAATTTGTAAATACATTATAAAATAGTTTTATAAAGCTTAGCATATTGTTCAAACGTACTGAGATTATTCTAATCAAGCATTTCTTAATATAAGCACTTCAATAAATAGAATCACTGCGAAAGTAAAATTAAACATTTTTAACCGGTTGCACTTTAACTTGCCAATATCTGTAGTAGTTTTAATATTTTGTTTGTAACTGACTTCCACTTCTGAGAGCTATATTATATATACACTCAAAAGAAAAATCTAGTGCCTACAAAATGTTTTAAGAGGAACATATTATGTTTGGGTTTTTTTATTGCAACAATCATATAAATTCGTTACATATTGGTTTACATCATGGTTGTGACCATGTTATAAATGATTAGATTTTGTTCCAGCAAACTTAATATGTTTGTTGCAGTTATATTTCTAACAATTTAAGTTGCACTAAACATTGCATGTTGGTAGCGATCATGAAGACCTCGAACAAGTTTTGTTGCAATGATCACAGTACTTGATATCGTATTACTTCTTTAAGCTTATTGGTATAGTGAACATTAAATGTTTGCTATACTATAAAGGTTCGAATTGTGAAATGATTTTAGTAAAAATGTTAAGTAAAAATAAATTTTGAAATAATACAAACAATTAAATAATTTTTATTTAATTTTTTATTCATTAATAATAAAAATAGTTATTATATACTCTTACGTTAAAAATTTAGTAACACACTAATTTCACGATAATGAGTCGATTTTAACTTAATGCCAACACAATGTCCGTCGCAACAAATAGACTGCACACCAAATGACGAAAACTCTCAGATTTCTAATTAAAATCTTGAAAAAATACACCAATTTCATAATGTTCTAAGTTACTTGACTGAAAATCGAAAAACGAAAGAAAAAATTAATTTTACATAATTAGTGTCAGTCAATGAAAACTGCCCGTAAATTATTTATACCTTTACTTGTACTATTCAATTAAACCCATCATTACGATCGGCAATCACTTCCAAGCTTATATTTCTTATAAAACAGACGCATATTAGCCACTTTGACACTTACAATGAAGTGAAATACTTAATAATTCAGAGTGAAGGAGCAGCAACATAATTGTACGTACCATAACATGTATGACATACCATAACATGTATGACATGTTTTAGAATTACAAAAAACATGTTTGGTACTATTATAAATATAGTTCGTACAAACATAAAAGATGGTTCTGAAGAAATAAATGTTTTATGCAACCATTATACGATTACTGAAACTTGTAACATTTTATGTTATATAACAATCATATTATCGTTAAAACCATGTTTTGTTCGCAGCAACGTTAACCTGCCAAAATTGTATTGAAAAAAGCAATATCATTACAGCAACCATAATCCAACACAAAATATTTGCCTTAAGCATAAATAACGGCCGATTAATTTATTAACCACAATTATATTTGTTTTGTAGTAACTAATAGTTGCAAAAACTTCATTTTTACATTTTAACAATAAAATGGTTTCTACAATTATTTTATTTTCATACCATATACCAACTATTTGCATTGTAACAATACAAAGTGATAGTTCCTACATTTATGTCATGGAGCGATTATAATCATAATGAGTACAATATTCAAATTAGCAACGAACAATTTTATTTTTAGACACTAGCTGTGAACGCCCGAATTAGTTGTGTTCTTAGCTCTCAACAACCAATAATCTGTTGTCACATTTTAAACCACGTTAAAATTAAACAGTTGATTATTCATATTATATGTACAAGGACTATTAAGTAGTTAATTACAAATTTATCGATTATCCAATATTTAAGATTTTATATTTTATACTTAAATATTTAAGATTTTATATATTAATATTTAATGTTAATATTTAAGATTTTATACATAAATCACCTTACCTGTAGCAACTGACTTCAAACTATTTTTAATTTATTTTTATTACTTCAGTAATTCAACTTACTATGATTTATGAGTTATTATTCTATCAACTAGGCAAGATATTGTTGTGAGGTAGGCAATTTCTATTTACTCATACATTTCTTAACGTGTTCATATACGATATAATCTTTGAGTAATTACTAATGAACTAAAATAATCAAGCATCACGTGGATTCTTTTATAATGCTGTATTTATTTATTTAATGTTTTTATTTGTTAATCATTTACTTTTAATGTCATTCTTCTATTGTATAAGTGATAAAGATCAGATAAACCGACTTTAAATCGCTATAGTATCTAATTTAGACTACAACGAAATCTTACTCGATTAAAGCGGAATTTTAAAATATAGTTTTGAAATGCATAATTGCTGATATTATCTCATCTAACGAGTATAATAATAATAGTTTAAGCGATCATAATTAGTTTTTTTCAAATCTTGGTTTCTTCATAGATTTGTTTGAACAAGTTGACCTTATATTATTAATTGATTAATTACTTGTAAAATAACAGCAGTATTAGCCTTTCAATTAATTCGTTAAATTTTACTTTCGGATCGAACTCTGAAGTTTTTTTCGTCCATTCGTTTATATAATTCACTATAAAAATTCACTATAATTAAATTAAATTATGGCAACATTTTTCTCCTTTTATACTACTAAACTAACTGGTAGTTAGTTGTTTACGATTTGTTTAAGCTCTTCGAAAACTAAGCAACAAATATCTGAGTTATATCGAATTATTGATTGATAGTTTAGCTCGTCGATGAATTTATAAAATTTAAATATTTATATAGATACTTCTGTTTTGGATTTAGTGACTGTTTGTGTTTGAAAATTAAACCAAAGCAACGATAGTTAAACTTTATTCACCAAAACTATTATTCGGTAAAATCCAGTTCATTAAATTTTATATTTCTACTTATGAATCTAAAAATTTCTATGAATATACATCAATTACTCAGTAAACCGAAAGACTACGATAGAAAAGCTTATTCTCAAGAAATGTTGCATACATTGAAAGATGGCTTATTCGGTTATTCTAGATCTAAACGAAACATCGAAGCAACAAGATTAAGCTGTCAAAAAATTAAACTGCAACATATTGATATCTGATATTTCTAGAATCAATATGCTATTATATCAATACTCATCTCTAATCATGTAAATACCAAAGAGTTCTACGAATTTTATCTGGCAGCATTGTTATCCATTCATTCCTGCATATACAATATAACCGATACATGACTTCGATTACTTTATATACAACATTCATCTCAACATATCAATTACTAATATGAGTTCAATTATGAAACATTAAGATTCATCAAAATCACCACCAAAGAGAAAACCAGTAAAATGAAAGCCATATGTGTAAGGGAAATAAAAGCTGTGAATTTTACTATAAAGTTAATAAAATTGTGTATCATAAGTTAATTTATTTGGATCAACGTTTTTTAAATTCGTATGAAAATCACTTGCTCAGGGTTTCTAAACCTCAATTATCAATAACACATGCTTGTATTAAATACGATTTATTTACCTGTTATAAGAGATATATCATCATTACCCCAAAGAGTGCATAAGACATTATATACTTAAAGGCATTTTATTTGTGGATCAGGTTTGTGAGGAAATCAGACTGTCTGATATGGTAATGTGAGAATTAAATCTCCTATATCATAGATTTTTACGACAAACTAAATTGTTAATCATTATGTTTTAAGTGGTTATTTGTAGTAACAAGTGTCCACCGGGAAGGTATACTACTTTGTTTTGCCGCCATTTTGGTAAACGTTAGTCTTGACAGTGCGTATTTGGCAGGCGTGAAGTAGACACGTGGCAAATTTCTGTAGGTGATAGGCCCAAGCATGGGCCACAACGTACTGCAAGATCGGCTGAAAACATTATTGCTGCTCAAGAAAGTGTTCAAAACAATCCATCAACTTCAATTCGACGCCCTGTGTATATCGCAGTATTTAGTCAACATGTGTACTGTAAGATATAACTATTTTCATAGCTGCGAGAAGTTCATCAACCTACAATAAAATACATACATAATTGAGTTTTACATAAGTTTCAGACTGGTTTACGTATATATTGTAATTTTATTTTGAATTTATAGTTTTACAATCATATATAATATTTAAATCAAATAGAGAATTGACATTTCGTAACCTAAGAACTTTCATGTATAAGCGACTAGGTTACGACTAGGTTACGATACACGGTATTATATAATAAACATTTTTGACTCCAAACATTTCTAAAATTTTATGTTGTTTAGTCGATGCAGTACTACACCAAGAATTTATCAACTAAAATATTGTTTGTCATATAGTCAATCCTAAAGGTACATCATTCTAGCATCTAGTAAATGCCATTTTAATTTTAACATCTTCGAGGTTTGAAAATTATATTACCTACATTATTATCGATTCTGACTGGTGTTTGACGCAACATTTTATATTTTCCTGTAAACGGGTGATAAATTGTCATAAATTGAATTCTTAAACTTAATTTTCTTTATTTTTAATTTCATTCGAATCTATCGAATGAATTTTATGTAGTTTATTCGAATATCTTGAACACTAAAGTACGAATATTAAATTAACAAAATAAAAAGGCTCGCTTTCTTTTAGGATTGGTGCCGCCAACACATAATAAAAGAATTAAATTGTATGATTTCATCTAACTGTATATAAAGTATAGACAAATTCTTGAGTTCATACTTGATGTTAAAGTTAATTTTCTGTCATTTAATTTTTTGTTTGGGCTCTTTTTTCTATTTGCCTTTCATATTTTACCTAAAACATTACTAAGACGTTTGAATATTGTGAAGTGTCACAAATCTGTTTTACGTTTTATTTATATTTACTTGGAAACTGTTGTGCTGTATTATTGTTTTTGAATTTGACTGGTGAACATAAAATATGTGATTGGTTAATTGAAAGAACAATTCACTCAAAGAAAAAAATATAGTTCCTATAATTATGTTTTAAGAGGATCATAGATTTTTTATTGCAACAATTATATGAATAAGCATATATTGGTTTTAACAATTACGATATTCCATTCGAGGAAACATTACATTATGGTTGTGACCATGTTACCAACGAGCTGCTTTTGTTCCAGCGAACATAATATGTTTATTGCTATTATATTTTTCGATAAAAATTTATGTTGCAGCAAACACTGCATGTTGGTAGCGATCATGAAAACCTCGAACAAGTTTTGTTGCAATAAACATTATCTGTTGGTTGCTATCATATTACTTATTTGTGAAAATTATTGGTAGTATTTATTATATTATATTAACTTGGTGGTATCATATTATTTCTATCTAGCTTGGTATACTGAACAATAAATATTTGCTACTACAAAAATTTGATTTTATGTTATAGAAATAAATAATTAAATTATACAGATTATTAATAAATTTTTTTATTGAAATAGTTTTATAATAAAAATAATATATAATAATAAAAATGGTTATATAAAATAATATAAGAAATATACATTGAATGTACATATATTGTAGTTCATGAACATTTTACTACATAATTACTACAGGGATATTGTTCTCAAATATTCTGAAAAAGAAAAATATTGTTATAATACGAATAAAATTATATAAAAATTTATTAATATTTATACTAGTAAATTAAAACTATCTTTACCATCGACTTATATATAAACTATACTTTGACTACAAAATCACGTTTGTTATATTTATTATAAAAAAACGCATTAAAACCACTTTAACACTTAACATTTAGAAGTTTTAGGTAATCATGAAGAGAAATATTTAAAGTTTAATAATGCAGGGTAAAAGATATTAACCAATCATGACATTGTAGATGCATGGTTGGTACAATTATATATTAATTTTGATACCATCAAATATTTTGTTGATACAATCGTACTACTTTTGACACCATTAAATACCTTATTGATACAATTATAAAGATGATCTCCTAAATACATGTCGGGTTTTAGTGTTTCAATTAACCAATTTGGCACAATTCTAAATATGATTCATACAAACATAAAGATGGTTCTGAAAAAATGTTTTATGCAACCATTACATAATCACTGAAATTTCTAACATTTTGTGATATATAACCATCATATTATCATTAGAACCATGTTTTGTTTGCTGCACTTTAACCTGCAATAATTATTTAAAAAAAAAAACAATTATATTACAGCAACCATAAACCATCACAACATGTTTGTCTTAACATAAACTACGATTGATTAATTTATTACCACAATAATATTTATTTTGTATTGTTGAACTTACATTTTAACAATAAAATTACTTCTACAATCATTTGGAAAATTATGACATTGTTACGACTAGCAACTATTTTCACAGTAATAATACTATAATCTTAACAACACCTATATTTGCTGTGGTTATAACTCAACTATATCTTTTCTCTGAGTGTGTGTTTACGTTTTGAAAATTTTTATTTCTTTATTATTACCAAGAAATTATGTTCTTGTTAAAATTTCTCGAATATTATTTAAATTTTAAGGCTAAAGATCTTATAGAGGTTAAAATTGTACGTTATTAAAAGGAATGGTTTAAGTATAAGTTTTGTCTGTTAAACGGCATCTTAATTTGCATATCTCCAATGCGAAGCATATATGTAGATACATATATATCCTACATGCACAAAACCTCCAGACATACCAAAGTCCCTAATTTCCAAGCCTACGAATAAAGAGAAGCTTAGAAGCGGTCATGTTCACTTTTCTAGATAATATTAAACATAAAAAAACGCTTTTGAATGGTAATGTGAGAACTAATCCAATCAACTGTTGATCAGTTATAATTCAGTGAATATTATTACGACATCAAAGCCGTCTAGAAATATATAACTTGACTACTAATTTAATTAATAATTAAAGTGGTCTTGTAGGACCTAAGGTAAAAGATTTTTTCTGTTTCGATTATATATCAACGACATCAATCTGTCTTTTTGAATAATAAATAATTTTTAACGAAAAAATTTAAGAATCTCGATAGATTTATTGTAATGATTGACGAGATGTATAACAAAAAAATTACTATTTCACATTATATTTGTCGCACTCAATATTAAATACCATATCTCGTAAGAATATTTAGCGCTTTTCTATGTTATATATGTACATATAACTGGTATAACCCAATGTTAGTTTCTATTTGCCTTGTGTTTGTGTAACATTTAATTGTCACAGTTAGTAAATAATAACATGAAACAGTGAACAAAAATCCTAGTGATATTGTGAAAAACTATTACCAATTTGTTATAAATTTTAACGTATAGCTTCAATAAAATGTGTAAAATAAAAGTGAATAAAAGTTAAACAGCAACTAAAACTAAATAAAAGTTTTATAAATGTAGCTAAATATAGTGAACTGAACACTTAAATTACAATCTTGCAAAAGTGCAGTAGTCAAAAAAATTTAACGATTCGGTAAATAAGAATTAAAGTTAAAAATTAATAAAATTATAACCCACATCAAAATCAATAGTATAACAACAGATCGCAACAAATAAGGGTATTATAGCAAATATCAGCAATCAAAATAAAACCTACAAAACAAAAGAAAACTGTTAACAGTATTAAGAATGATAGGGAGGGCATGATAGGGAAATTAATATGTAAGTAATAAGAAGTGTAGATATGGGTAACATATAAGTCAGATTCAACTAACGAGTACCTATCTTCATCACAAGAGAATGTGAAGCCTACAATTCAACTAGCAATCAAAAAACAAAACAAACAAGTTTACAGAAAAGTCCATACAGAAAAGATAGCTTCGCCACTATAGCTATATCGAGTACTGAAACATGGAAAAATACAATAATATTAAATTTAAAGGTCTCATTTCATCATAAACAACAAATTCAAACATAACTTCAAATCAAAATATCACGTGATCAATAAATTAAATAACATATTTGAATAAAGAACACTTAGACCAGAATTTTTTATAGGCCAACCCATGAGTGCAAGAGTATATAATTCAACTTGAAGTGAAATTATATGACATAAAGATTATTTTTTAGTTCGATACAGGTTTTTATATCAATTACAAAACACCGAGTACGAGTCTAGTTCGAGTACGTCGCTAACATCTTAAAAAATACAAACTAAACTTTAACTAAAACAAACATAATATAATGTGTGTAACAAACAGCTAGAATAGCATATATCAGATTAATATAATTGGAATATAAAAGATAAAAAAAACTAGTTATTATATGGACTTAACCATATAATTAAAACATTGGCACCAGTTATATAAATAAAACAAAGTGTTTCGATACTCATAAAATATGTGTTGTGTTGGGTTGTGAAGGCAGCCGTCATTAGGGGACAAGACATAGGCACATGAAATCTGTAAATAGTTATTGTGCAGTATTTTATCAGTGCTACGGTTATTTTGTGTCAGTATGGCTGCTTTATTATACTATACAGTGTCTAGTATACTGTTAGTCAAAAACTGTCAAATGTATCGCTTGATTTTAACAAGCTGATGGTATACTGTTATTGAAATGAGACTGCTCCACCTCACTCTGATTGACATAAAAACAGATTTTTGTTTGTCGTGGTCTGTTGTGTCGAGATGTAAGAGAGTTTTCGTCTAAAAAATTGAAATAAAAATTCTGTAATTGAAACTGTAAGCTTTATACGAAAATTTATGAGCTTAACTGGTAAGAATGATATTTACAATTTGCAAGACCAGACCTGGTCATCTCAAGAAAACGAGCTTTTATCAAGAAAACGGGCCTTTATATCAAGCCTGTGGCAAGTAGTACAACGCGTCTGATCTAGTTGAAGTATATAGAAGCCAAAACGGATGTAAATAATTTGTTCAAAAAAAATGTACGATGTTATAAGGTCACTAACTACACTCTTACTAGAGCTTAGAAAGATATTAGATAAAACAAAATAAAACAGTAAATATGAACCAATTCGATATGCACATTTTTCATTAATTTTCTGTGAGTTTATAATATTTTATTGGGGTTTGTGGTTTGGTCGACCTTAGGGGAGGATACCATTACCTTTTCTAATAACGCTTACGAAAGTGTAAGAATCTATACGAAGTGACATTTTAAGTATTTGGCAATTACTTAGTAAAATAAAGATATTTCTACAATACTAAAGCATATTATGAACGTAAAAGTTTGTACATACATAAATCAATATACAAAACAATCCATTATTGTTTATTATTTAATTTGTATAACATCAATCTAGGTTTAAACTTTTATTTAATAATTTTTATATGACTATTCATACATATTTTGTTAGGTTCTCTTTTACATTCATCTTCCCAATGTAAATATTTATAAGTAAATATATTATTAAATAATTTTCTTTTATGGCTTTCTTGTTTAGTTTTCTATAATAAATTATTTTAACTTAATCCAGTATTTTGTTTGTTTATAATTTTGTAACCACACACTATTGAAAAGAAGACATTACCACATCAACCACTCTTAAAGTTGGCATTTCTTGCTAATCTGTAAAACACAAAAGTTGTAAAATTAAAAATTTTCGATTTTGAAATGCTCGACTGCTTTCCAACGTCGAGCCACAACATATGCTTTGAAATGTTTTCATAATACAGAATTTAGACAGAAAACTATCACTTAGTAGTTCTACAATAAAAGAAAATAATTTTTTAAATAATAGCATATATTGAAATAACTGATCAAATTACATACATGATCAGTAATATAACAAACAGATATTTGCACCTATAAGAAATATATTATAATTGATTTAACTGCAAACTGCAGAAATATTTTTGTTGAACGAGTATTTTGATTTTCATTTTTGTTTGATATACTCCATGCAAGCAATATCATTCATCACGTAAGATGGTAGTTCAAAGGAAAAATTTAGACAGTTTTTCACAACATAAATCTAGGTTACTAAGAAGTTAAAACCATCCTCATATTAGAATCAACCTAATATATTCCTTAAAGATGACTTATATATAATTTGCATTCCATTTGAGTTTTAGAATAGACCAACAACGAATTTTAAAGAGAGATGTTTCCCTCTTATTGGTTTTGAAAGAGCTTTTTTGTTCAGTTCCACCATTCCAAATTGTTTTGCGGCGTTGATTCTACAGAAAGATTAAAAATATGAGAGAAAACAGTAACGCGATATATTATTTGTCTTACTGATAAAACAGAAGAAATTCAAAATTCATATAATTAAATAGTAGTGTACAAAATTGTTTTTTAATATTGAAATTTATTTTATTTAAAATATATTTAATTTAATATTTTGATTAATGTGATGTAGTGTAACGGTTATGTAAATTTACTTGTTGCTTTCAGTTTTAAGACTCTTTAACGCACCTCGTTAAATCAAAGCATCCTAAATATACGAACAACAATGCTTGACCCTTTAAATTTATCGATCTTATTTATGGGGTATAGATTTTCATACATTCCATAACAACTAATGTAAAATTGAAGATTTTTGATCCAATTTTAATAATTGAAAAATACTGAAAAAAAAAATTATTTTTATATCAAAATTTAAATCAAACATTTTCATATAACATACATATATGGAAATCAAATGAAAATACGAATTATTTTAATAGTTATTATAGAAATAAAAACGGTTTGATTTATTCAATTTTTATACATGTATATGTTATAATTGGTTCTAAACGCCGTATAAAAATATAAAAAACGATATCAATGACGTATGAACTACGAAAAAGAAACATATACTTCAAATGTTGGATGAGAGATGGCACTTAATCATTAAAGTCGTAAGGTTTTTTACAGTGTGAATTGTTTTTCTTACTAAAATATAGCTTCGTCCACAGATTAATATTCAATGGTTTCAATTTTGTTTCATTAGATGAATTATTATGCCTATGAGGACGATTCACCTCAGTTGGATATAACGCATTTATGTATGGTTTTCTCAACATATATATTAATTTATTGTTTTTTTTAAAGTCTGTTTTTAAGACATTGTCATGAGCACATTTAAACGTCAAACCGATTTTTGGGCTGAAAATAGTTCTTAGCGACAATTAAACACTTGCATGACTGTCCGTTTAAAAATAAAGCGTTACTTATAGCTTCGCCTACATACATTTATTTTTAAGTCATATAATAAAAATCATAAATTCATTCAAACATTTTTTAATTTAAATTACCATGACGACTTTGTAAACTTTCCACTTCAGTTGAATATGAAGCATTTATATGTGATTTCGTTCAACAGATGCAGCTATAGTGTCAATAAATTCAGTTAAAGTCTATTGCCATGTGTACATGTATACGTCCGACAGATTTTTTGGCCGAAAAATTAATAAGCAGACTGTGGATATTAAAACTCCACCTTTAAGCAGATAGTGGATTTTAAATCCTTTTTTGATTCCAAAACATTTATGATAAAATCATTTGCACGAGAAAAAAAATAATAGTTCCAAGTCCCAACACCAAGCCCATCGAAAGACATCTACGAAAGAACATTAGCATTGGTGATCGAACAGAAATTCAACAGTATATTGAATTCATCAGTGGAAATTCAAAACATATATATGACTTTCTCGACACATGTCAATATCATACAAGTTAGTAAATGATTTTAAACAGTCGATATCGTATCATGTCTCATCGACTTAATTCCGACCCAAATATTAATTATTTATTATTGGAATTCGTCTAGACAATGACGAACTAGCGAAGAACGATCATTATGTGTGTTTGTGTTATATTTTGTGACAACATTGTACCCTCACGATGCCGAAATTTTATTTTACGGCAGTTGCACAAAACACATTTTTAAAACTTAAATAATCGCCCGTCGATTTTCAAGATTTTGTAAGTGGTATTTCGTATTGCTTTTCAATGTTTCCGACGTTCACTACTGCTCTAACGTCAACGACTTACATCGAGAAGATGAGTAAATTCTTCACATAATGGTAAACCGGAAACTTGTATAACCGACAATGGGACCCAATTCAAGAGTAAATATTTAAGTAATTTATATCGTTGCCGAGGAGAACGAATGTTAGAATATCGCATGGGTAAGCTGAACGATTTATTGAAATAATAAAAGAGAACAAAAATTATAAATATGTTGAGAACAAACAAGTAAATTTTAATCTAATTCTTCCATGAATCAGTACAAATACAACACCAAAACACCAACAAACTAAATCATCACTGAAGAATTATTCGATGCCCCTCAATCCACAAAGAACTTAAACTAGTTTGATTTAATTTGGAATTTTTAAACACAGTGGATGATGATCTACATCAATGTTTGAAAGTCAAGACGACCACGATCATCAAAAGTAGTGATGTTTCTAAAATTCTAAAACCAATAGATACAGTTGCACAAATCACATTCACAGACTATTTAACATTTTTATCCACAGGCCAAAAGTGATACAATATTAATTATTAAACGTTTTATTATGATAAATAATTTATTATTGTCGACGGGTATAACCTATAAAAATTTTGTAAACAATTTTTGACAGCAAACAAAAATAAAATGAAAACTATTTTTTTACTTTTCTTTGCTGTACACTGTCCGAAATTTTTTAGTAATAGGATGATTTTATTATTTTTTTAAATGATGTCACAACTGGTTGATGTGTGGTATAAACTTTTTAAGTTAAATTTTGATGATTGCGGCTTCTATATTTAGGAGCTTTGGTTAAATCTATATAAGGGTCAATTTGTTAATTCCAAAAACCAAGTCAACAACTTTACTCAACAAAACAAAAATAAACGTTTCTATTTTATCGAGATATATGATGAGTAGTACTTTGAAATGTTCAACATATTATTATAGATTATTAGATAATTTAATTAAGAAAATTTAAGAATACTTTATATAGATTATATGCTACATAGTATAATTTGATTGTCTCATACTTTTTAATTTATTACGTACTGGAAACCGTCAATCTCATGAGATGAAATTTGATTAGCTATTTAGCCAACATACAACAGTTTATTAATTTAAGTTGGATTTTATCTTTACTATAAATGTTTCTTATTGTGGTTGAGACATCGTTTTATATACTATAAACAAACCCAGCCATTCAATATTGCATGGACGCCGTATTATTATCGAAATCTATTATACATAATTTGTAAAAATGTTCGCTTGTACTTGATATAGGAATACTTATTTACTAAGCATTTTGTAATTTATAATACATTTCTTGATTTTCTGTATATTTGTATAATATGATTGCATCAGTCCAGTATGTAATTAAAAATTTAAATTTTAGTTATAAATAAATGGCTTAGTAGGGCAGTCATATATATTGCAGTTAACAATCAACTCTAAACTTGTAAATGTAATATTGTAAATTTTATTAATTTGAAATTGTGTTACTATTTATATACTATTATGACATTTTACTATTTCTTAATTATTTAAAGTTTTATTTAAATATATATTTTATTTATTCGTCCTAGTCAAACTTATGTTTTAATCATCAGCATGCTTTTCTTAATAATCATATGTATACATTTATAATCAGATGTGTTTAGCTTTAAGAAATCCGCATAAATGACTAATTTTTATTTACATATTATTACATGCATCCAGAACTTGATGAATTATAATTTATTAGGATAATATTTTTATTTAGCATCAGGTAATTTTTATCTTTAAAGTTTGCTTACACGTCCAAATCCTTTGTATTTTATATATAATAGAAACGATTATTGCTTCATCGTTGCTCAAAATGGGTTTATTTTTTAAGTATTACAAAAGTTAGGATATTTTGCTCAAATTAATGATTTTGAATGGTTTTAATTAAATGTCTTGAATTGTTTTACTTTTATTACTTATAAGTTTGACATTAACTGTGTAACTTTTTTAATTATTTTGTTTTAATGTAATAAGTGAAGTATATATACTATCTTGATAGAATTACTTGGCCTTTAATCTGGGTCCTCAAAAGAATTTTCAGAAGAGTTACAGAGGTTGTGTATAAGGGCACTCAATTGGCATTCCAACATTCTCGTGGTTACTAAATAGGCATGCGATACAATTTAAGATTTTATAATATTTAAGTAAAAATACAAGTAGGTTTGTGGCTTTATTTTCCCAATGCTTGTTTGCTCTACAGTTTTTATATAATACTCAATTAGTTTTTATGTATTATTTTTTAAACATGATTTATTTACAAAAGTGCTTGTCGAATGGCGACAAGTTAAATTTTTTTGGTACATAATTGTTGCCAGTCACTAAAATTTTCTGAAACCACTCCAAATATATGTAAATCTAATGTAATGTAACGTTGAAACTAAAAATCTTAACATAAATAAACACTAATATTTCACATTTGTTAAATTGTTGCCACTTTTTTTACACTCAATAACAATAAACTATAATTAGTGAATTAGAAAATATTTTAAATTAAATTTAAATTAATTATTTATCATATCACTCAGATAAAAATACTATAAAATTAATACGAATTTCTATTATATTTAATTTTAGTCAATAGTACATATAACTTTAAATTAATATTTTGCAAACTATTATAATAGTATTATCTACTATTACTTTAATAACGTGTTCGCTTTAGCATAATAGTATCATATATTTAAAATAATGGTAATTTACTATTAGAATAAAAGTACAACCGTATTATTATTTTAAAATTAAATGGTATGCACTATTAATTTAAAGAGGAAACTTATCAATTAAATCTTACAAATCACATGAGAAAGGGCTGTACCCAGTGGCGTAGCTACAAGGGCGCAAACCCCGCGCTGCAGGGGGGCCCGCAACGATAGGGGGCCCGCTGCAACGCGGTCCCGTGGTCTTTGTTATATTTGTGTATTGATTATTTTGTATTTTTGTATTGATGTCCACAATCCATAATCATTTATCAAATTTACGAAAAAAAACAGCATTTTCGGTAAGTTTTGTTGAGTCACTGCTTCGCAAACAAAACTGTAGCTGAAAGTCATAGTTTGCTCGTGGATTTGTATGTTGAGCATGGTCTTGCAAAAACACAGTGCTTTGTGTGGTTTAATCGCTTCAAAAGTAGTGATTTTGACATTAAGGACAAAGAGCATCCTGGTCAACCGAAAAAGTTATAAGCTGAATGTCAAACGCAAGAAGAACTTGTAGAATCATTGGAAATTGATCAAGCAACAATATTCAGACGTTTGAAAGCCTTGAGATTCATCCAAAAAAGATGGGAAACTGGGCGACATACGAGTTGAAGCCAAGAGACGTTTGGAAAGACGATTTTGCATGTTCGAAATGCTGCTCGAGCGCCACAAAAGATGTTGTTTTTGCATCGTATTGTCACTGGCGATTAAAAATGGATCCATTACGATAATCTCAAGCGCTAAAAAACGTATCTCAAGAAAGACGAGGCAGGCCCATCGACACTGAAGCCGAATATTCACGAGGCTCTCACGTATGCTATCAGATATGAGTCAATTATTTCCACCACGATAACGCTCGGCCACACATTGCGGTTCTGGTCAAATATTACAGATGGCAGATGGGAAATTCTGCCTCACCCGCGTTATAGCCCAGACCTTGCACCTTCCGACTACCACCTATTTCGATTCATACAGAATGCCCTACCCAGAATACGCTTCACTTCAAGGTATCGAAAATTGACTTGATTCGTTTGTGACCGCAAAGCCGTCGCAGTTTTTCTGGGATAGAATCCATAAATTACCAGAAAGATGGGAAAAAGTTGTGGGTAGTGATGGGCAATACTTTGGATAAAAAATCTTGTGATATTTTTCCACAATAAAGGCTCAAATAAAAAAAAAATCCGGTTTTTAATGCATACCTAAAAGCTTCCAGTATTTCATGTTTAAGTATTGACATGTTTATTATTGTTTCTTACGTTACCTGTAATAGTCGCAACAGTGGAACGATCTTTTTCTAAATTGACTTTTATTACTCTGGAGGAAAGGATATGTAAGGTGGAGGGAGGATAGTCTAAGGGTCTACATTAAGTTATGCGGGGAGGCCAAAATTTTGTAGTTACGCCACTGGCTGTACCATTGTAGTCCTACACCTCCAAAATAAAATATTAAAATAAACATACATCTTACATTAATTTTCTATTTATAAATTCATAAAAATATCATTTACATCTGTACAATTTTAAATTTTCCATCTCTCAACGACAGATTGGTGAGTTCTTCACAAATAGTGATCACAGCAAAAAAAGTTGAGCCGAGCTATTGTTGTACAATTTTGATTGTAAACATCAATCTCGACCTAGACAATTTTGAGATATTAAGATTAACAAAAACTTTGAAATATTTTTAACTGAAGTAAATCAAACTTACCAATAAACGACCACAGTTAATTTATAAATTGACCATTTTTTAATATATTGAGACCTCCTATCAATATTATGTTGCCTAATAGTAACTTTTTAGGTCAACAGTTCCGAATCACGTTCCGAATCATTTTCTTTGACTAATTTATTAATGTACTGCAAGTAAATATTAAAGGTTTGTAAATAAGAGTTATAGTTTTTAAGATAAATCTTTAACTAGTGATACCTGTATAATCATCAGCACAAGAAGCATTTAAATTTCTTACCAGTTGCTTTAGCACGTTACCTAGTGTCTGAAAAACATTTCCAAAATAGACAATATTCAAGTTAACAACATTCAAATAAAAGCAAGTCCTTACAAAAAGAAAACTTGACCCAAGATTTTAACAATGGTATTCATATTATGTATTTTAATACTATTTACTGTAGTATCAATTCGCTGGGCAGTTTTAAATTAATAGTATAATTTCCATTAAATTAATTGTACAAAAGAATGAAACATTATTATTTTAATATGAAAGCAATATACTATAAAATCGATGTAATAGTACGACAAACTAATAGTACGTGTGACGTAATTAAATTCAGATATAAACTGAACAATTTTCATGAAATTTGAGTATCTGTATTATGTGCTAATAATTATTAATTAAAATTAATTTTAAAATAGCCTGGCCTCGAACAATTAGTCAATAGATCAATGAGTTTATATATTTTCGATAAAAATTTATTCTTTTAAAATTCACAATGAAGGTATGGAAAGTGTACATGTGATTCTAGAATTATCTGAGACCGTATTAACGAATAACTTAAAATTAATCTAAATTAAATTTTTATATAAAGTAACATTAATCAAAAACCGCCCAGGTGGCGCAGTGGTTAAACCTGTGGCAATTGGAGCAGGAAGTAGCGGGCTCGAATCCCGATTTCGGGGCAAGACGCAAAAGGGGTTTTTCACCTTCGATAGTTTGGCTGTACAATGTGCAGATGGTTCTACGAAAACTCGGACCTATAGCCGTACATAGAGTGGTATCACAACGGACCAATCGCCGGTCTAAGTGTGCGATAGCAGCCACAATAACATAACATAACATTAATTAAATCAAAATAGTACAATTGATCACTATAATTTTACCTATTATTTTCAATTTAATTACTGTAGTTAAGAACCAGGTTTTTCTTACACTGATATTATAAGTCATGTCAGCATATTGTCACTGAACTAAACATTTTTATATATTTTAATTTATAATTCGTAAATGAATCGGTACGAATACGTTGAAAATAATTAAAAAGCTAAAAAGCTTAATTGCTAAACTTTGATATATAATATATTGAATCGTTTGTCGTAATTTTAATTGAATATTTCCATAATCTGAATAATTTTACATGTTCACTTCTTAGAATTTTGATATTCGTACTGTTATATAGTAATTGATCGTTTAAGGATGTTTGTTTGAATAAATTTAGCAAAACTTAAAACTAGAACAGTGATATAATAGTTAAAAGTTTAATTTAGAGTTTAGTTATAAAAATAATGCTAATGAAATTTAAATATTGAAAGATGGGATGTTAATCCATAGTACAATATGACTAGTATAGTAAATTAATTAAGAATGCTATTATTTGAATATAAATTTGAACAAAATAATGATGTGTATTTTCATAATGGTATCATTGAATACGTGGTACCCAATGTTATTGTTTGTGTAAAATGTAAACATCCGACGAATAATGTTTTCCACAATGTTAGATTAAATATCTACATTCAGAAACGTGTTGTACTAGGTGGCGCAGTCCCTATAGGGACAGGATGCAAAAGGAATGATATTACGATATGGAGTGCAGAACTCATGCGCCAACCTATCTTCCATGCCAGCACTATAGGCTGGCATAGAGCTATGCAATGGTTAGGAAAATCGGACCTATAGCCGTACGTCCTCGAATTGTCTGTAATGGCGTAAAAGTAAGGACGTAAATAAGCGGCCCCGAACAAGTAGGGGTGCCTTGAGCCCCAAAACAGATTAGAGATAAAAACAAAAAAAAGTGTGGTAATGCTGGAATTATCCAAACATACTTTAGCACCAATTTTCTTCAAATCATAATTATTTGTATAAATATTAATTTCGACAACTATTTTGTGTTCCATATTAGCAATATTCGCGGTGTATCGAATTTTTAGACGTCAAACTACACAGTAAAAAATTTTGGTTGAATATTACGTGAATTTACTTGTGGGCAAAATTGCCAAACTTAATCACGAAAATTACATTTACAGACAAATAAAAAATAATTATTAAAATTAAATATTATAAGTCATAAATTTGCTAGCAAGATCATGTAATATTTAAATAACAAAACTTATAATTTTGCAGGAAGTTTGCACATTTATGGTTAAAAGAATGTAATTTAACATTAAACCCCTGTAATATTATTAACTTCTAAAATTTGTACATAACAAAACGTACAATTTTACCTTAGCTATTGCGTAATTTTAATAAATCAAACCCCAAAAAAAGATTTTGCATGAAAATACTAATGTGAATATGGTAGGCATAGAGCTTCCACAATGCCCAGCCAAACCTACAAAACGGTAATTCAGACATTTCTCTCCGACCACGATTATTATTCTAGACCCTTGAGATATCCGATAATAATACTTTATATATAATAACGTTGTAATAGAATAGCAATATTGAAGGAGTTTGCCAGTTACTTGGCTCCAATATTAACTAAACTTTTTCTCCTTTCTTTTAAGCAAGGTAAATACCCGAACGCTTGGAAGAGTGCGTTGGTGCAACCGGTCCTTAAACGTGGTTGTGATAAAACTGACCCTTCAAACTACCGGCCAATATCAATTGTGTCAGCCGTGGCTAAAGTTTTTGAGAAATGCATTAACCAACAACTGGTGAATTATCTTAAGATTAATAAAATAATTTCAGATAAACAATATGGCTTCCGTGAAAGCCGCTCCACAACCGATCTTTTGACGTATGTTACAAACAAATGGAATCTCGCCCTTGAGCACCATGGAGAAGCCTTTGCAATCGCTTTGGATATATCCAAGGCTTTTGATAAGGTTTGGCATGAGAATCTCATTTGTAAACTTGTGGCATACGGCTTGGATTCGATGGCCATCAAGTGGATACAGAGCTTTCTCAAAGACTGAAAGATCAACGTTGTGCTAAATGGGAAATCATCAACGACACACTCCCCAAAAGCCGGAGTCCCTCAGGGATCAGTTTTGTCACCAACTTTGTTTTTGTTATACATTAATGACTTGTTGGATAGCACTGTGAACCCTATCCACAGTTTTGCCGATGATGCAACATTGCACTCTTCTATTTCATTCGAGGTCGAGCCTACTCCTTCAGAGTTAAACGGTAAACGGCTGGAAGTTGTAACTTCGCTTAATTCCGATTTGAGTAGAATATTTGAGTGGGCAGTTAAAAATCAGGTTAAATTTAACGAGAATAAAACACAAATATGCACGTTCTCGCGTAAAAGAAGTCGCAACGAATACCCTTTTGTGGTAAAAGGCCACGTTCTCGTGGGTTGTGACTCAATTCGTCTGCTTGGTGTTCAAATAAGTAACAATTTAAAATGGAATGAACACATTATCGCATTGGCCAAATCAGCTTCACGTAAACTCGGTTTCCTCAATAGATGCAGACGGTTTTTTTAAATCGCATCAAGTTCTCCAGTTATATAAAACCTTTATTAGACCGTGTATAGAATATTGCTGTCAAAATTGGGGTGGAGCATACACTGCTCTCCAGTTGCTGGATAGAGTTCAGCGGCGTGCCATCCGAATAATATGAAACTCCAGACTTACGAAAGATCTAGACAGTCTACAACACCGCAGAGATGTTGCAGAGCTCTGCGTGTTCTATAGATTGATAAATGGTAAATGTTCTGCAGAATTAAAGGAGAAAATACCACCATTAGTTACGCCAGGGCGGGTAACACGAGGAACGGTCAATGCGCATAGGTTTACGGTGAAGCTGCCGAAACCTCGAACTGAAGGTACAAAGCGCGAATTCATTCATCGAACATCCAGGAAGTGGAATTCGTTATCCGCTTTTCAGTTTCCGTTTGAGTATAAAATGCACAAGTTTAAGGCAGCTATCAACCTTTACTTGAAGGACTGCGCGTTGGGTGTAGGAGCTCTGACAGTTACAAGGAGCTAAGACTGTCTTAAAGTCCGCCCTGCTCCCAATTAAAGCTGCATATAAAAAAAAGTATATCGCGACGAATAAAATCTATTAGTTGTGGTTTTGGTTTGTAAACTTACGGAATTCACAATTTTACATGAAATAGTTCTTGGTTACATTAATTTTCTCTTAAATTTAAAAAAAAAGGAATAATAATAGAAACGGTTTGTGATTTTACTATAAATATCTTCCAATTTTAAATTCCTGTAGAATAATACAAAAATAATAGATTTTACATAAGAATGTGTGTAAAAATACTATTATCTTGCTTTATTATAGACAATTTTTAAATTTACGCTACAAAGTTACCAAGATTTCTATTGTTAATTCAATTTATTTTTTACTGTGTATCCGATTTCAAAAAGTTTCATTATAAACATTCTCCGTTTAGTAGAACCGCTATCGTATTTCAGCGGCAAAAAAAGAATTAGGCATGGGACCGGAAAACCCATGCTTAAATTAAATGATTCAATTTGGCATTCAAAACATTTTTGATTTAGTTTTCAATGTTTTTATTCGGAACTTATTAAAGTTTTATTCAAAAGCGTTTAAATAATTTCAAATACTCGCTTAAATTAATTTAAAATTTAGAAACAAGCCAAGCCATATAGCATTTACAATTAACACAAATAGTTGTAGGTATTTATTAATTATTAAGGTTAAATAATACAATAAATTTATAGATAGTGTTAATAGTTTTATAATTAAGATTTTTATCAATTTCTGGCTGTACTTTTTCATATAACATAGCTTTTCGAATGAAAAGCATGTATAACTACGTTTTACGTTACCTAGCACCCAATAGTAAGAAACAAATCAAACTAAAGCACACTTTATTATTAATACATTTCAAAGTAATATAAAAATTATTTGTCTATTTCAGTTGAAAATAATTTTTTTGTTAGTTGTATATTTTACTAATTAAAACTGTATAAAAAGTATCAAAATGAAATTGCCTGAAACGCAAATATATTAACTCTTCAAAGCATTAAATATATGTGCCAGCCAAATCAAGACTGAATCAAGAAACATTTGATACGCTTACTGGTGAATAGTTCGGTCTGTGGTGCTGAAGTGCGCAGCCCAACAGCACTGTGTGCCGAAATACTCGTCGCTAGTCGATCACTAATCGAGATTCACAGTCGCATTTAGCATCAAAATTAACCAGCACCAGAATACGTTGTTTATCTCATCCAAATTCACCGCCAGCTTAATATCATAGTCCACCTAATAAAACTGCAAGTTTGCCTCGTGGATCAACAAAAAAAAAATCGTTTAACCTACTACTAGGTAAGAAAACTAAATTATTTAATGCCTATTATAATCGGCCTGGTATAGTCACAAGAAAATAATTTCCAATGCTCAAGATAAACGAAATAAATTCAGAAGTTTAAGTTAAAGCAATAAGAAATTCTTGATTCAGTGGCATGCTAAAATGATTTAGATTTATTTCTCATATATTTGGACGATTAAATTGACTGAAACAATCACGAAGTGCCCGATATGCATTTTGATTTGAACGCCCATTTTCATAATATGCCTGAATAACTTAAACGCGTTCCTCGATTGTGTATATTTCCGTGGTTCAAATTGGGTTACTCTGAAATTGAGAAATGTCAAATTAAATGCAGAAAAAAAATTGACGTTTAGGTGTGGTTCACATTCAACGTCGGCTCTTAAAATTTAACCACCCTTTATTTGATCATATTATAAACTGTCCAGTGCAGATTTTTGCAACAGAACAACAATATAAATTTATAGCTATTATAATTTAATAAAAAGTTATTGTATCGTAAATAAATTTATGTTTCAAAATAGTTTTCAAGAACTAAAAATCTAATAAGCAATGTTAATATTCTAAGATATGCATCTGTGGCCAGAGAACATATCTTCACACTTGACTATTAATTAAACCACTTTTCTCTAAGACAAGTTTTTTTCGTTTAAAGGATGCTTTATTTGAATCGCAACTAGATCTAAGATGCAAATTTTATAAGCCAATATGTTCTAGTTTCAAATTTTGTCTTCTCACTGTCAATGTTTTTGAAAAGATCGTAGATATACGTTTGTGATCAATCTAAATTTATGAAATAATAATAACAAACTTATTACGACAAAAATGGTTTATTATAGCAATACAATGTATAATGTTACGAGCCATCTGAGCGTCCGGCCATAAAATGTTATTGCTCTAAATTAATAATTCACAAATCAATCGGTTTCCCAAAATATAATGCTAAAACAAATCTACGGAGAGTCCTTAATAGTCTGGACGCAATTTTGTTACAAAATGATTTTACAACCTGTAGTTGACACGACTAATCGTTGGATGGCAGTACTACCCTAGTGATGTAAATGGTAATATTCTCGATGGTATAATATTACCGATAAAATAGGTAATATTGGGTAATATTACCCAAAGTCATGTTACCTAGTAATATCGGTAAAATAAATTAAAATATGTAGTATAAAAGCAATAAAACTTGTAACGGCACTGGATTATACCTATTTCCATTCGAACAACATTATTCTATTTAAAAATTTTCGTGCGAGTAGCATTATTAGGTACTTTATATAACCCCGGCCCTGATAGCCTTATCTTTATTAATCGAAACTGTAGTAATGTTTTACCGTACGTTTGGCTCGGCTGAGTTCAAAAAGAATGTTACTAGGCACGTTCGACATTTGCTGAAATGTAACAAAGTCCCCAAAGATGTTCGAAGCCAAACCTCAGCCCATGGTAATAATTTAGAAGGCACGTCATTAAACTCAGAAAGCATGTCATCCCATCCGTCAACCACATTATCTAAACCAGGAGGCACGTCATCCAATCTAGAATATACAGTCGAGCACGATTCTGACCCTGAATATGATGTCTCGTGTAAAAAAGTGACACCTGCCACTTCCACAATTGCAGCAACACCTTTATCGAATCAAAATACACTAATGTGTTGAACTTCGTTGACACAATGAGGCCAAATGAACAACAGATCATTGACGAGTTGTTAGCTCGAGCTATTTTCGTCTCAAGCTTAAACACGAATTCAGCTTGGATTTATTTATTTAAGAAACTGCGACCATCTTATCAACTTCCTTCACGATACTAACTTTCTAATGCATTGATGAACTTTGAGTACAATCACGTTGAAAACCGTGTCTTATAGCAAATTACCAGCGCTTTTATATTGACGTTACAAACGGTCTAACATACGCAGAGACTCCATTACAAATTACGTAATCAACACGACCAAGCCGGTTTTCTACAAATCTACCAAGACTACTGAAAATCGTCATATGGCTAAATCTTTTTCCGATGAAATAAAATTGGTCTTGAAAAATGTCGGTGTTGATACATTTTTTGGGCTTGTTACTGACAATGGCGCGCATATTAACGCCGCTCAAAATATGGGGATATATTACCGAGTATGGGTGTATCTGCCATGGGCTTAACTTGCTAATTTTAGACATATTTAAGATTCAGTCTATCAGCAGATTAAAATCCTCAGTCATTCGGATGGTTTCCGAAACAAAAAACTCTCATAGTTTGCACGCTACCTTTGAGTGAATACAGCGCGACAAAATGTTTACAACCCCTGCATTTTGCCGCTAATTTGCTTTAGCCATCTATTCGAGGAAACGATCTTTCGGAATCGGAAAAACTTGAAGCGACTGAATACATTTTTGATACTGCAGAACTCTACCTAAAATATAAGGAATTGCAAGTGAACATCTTTTTGGTGAGATATGATGGGCTGGTGTATGCTTTTCTTCATTTTGAACATGCTCGCATCAAAAGCTACAACGGAAAGGACATTTAGTACCTACGGTTTTATACACAGCTCAAGACGCAATCGATTGACTGTAGAGCGTGCAAGGAAACTAACGTTTATTTTTGCACAACTTCAACTTATTAAGATCAGAAATTGGAAGTACGGCTTATGAAAATGAGTCAGTGTCTTGCTCTTTAGGATTAGATAAAAATTCAGATCAATTATTTGTTGGAGATGATGTAATGGTAGACCCATATGCGTTTGAAGAAGAGAAAGACCTGTACATAATTCGAATTTGAATTTGAATGAGGATGACTTAAGTGGCGACGATTACCCAAATACTGATTAAATGGTTGTTATATTAAACTAGCGGGCTACGCCCGCTATGCAGCGCGACACCTCCAGGGACATTTAATAAAAACTTCCAGAGACACCGCCAGGGACATTTAATTAAACGTTTTGCCATATAATTTATTTCTAGGGACTGTTTAGGTAGAAAAAATGACTAACTTAATGAGTATATGAGGATTCGGTATATGAGTGTAAAAGGCATGGAGCACTGCCAATGATAACGGAATATAAAAAAAACAAACCACTAAACATTTAGTTTTGAAATGCATTGAGATAAGTTAGGTGGCCTTAGTTTGTTTATGATCTTTTTAAAATTTAAAAAATGATAATTGAAATGTGTAATACATTAAAAATAAGAACAAAATAAGTACAAATTTCGTGTCAATGATATATATTTTTTTATAATAAAAGGCTGAACCCGGTGTGCTACCCCCATCATTATGAAATGAAATAAAAAGTGTTTATATAGTGAGGAATAAATAATTTTATTATAAATTAACTATTGTAACACCGCCCAGGTGGCTCAGTGGTTAAAGCTGTGGCAGTTGGAGCGGGAGTACCGGGTTCGAATCCCGATAGGGGCAGGATGCAAAAGGGATTTTTCACCATCTGATTACGATCGGTGGTGTTAATGAACACATCTATGACCCCCTGTTGGAGTGCAGAATTCATGGGCCGACCCATCTTCCATGTCAGTACTATAGGCTGGCATGGAGCTATGCAATGTGCAGATGGTTCTACGAAAATCGGACCTATAGCCGTACGTGCTCGATTTGGCCGTTGAGGCGTAAAGTAGGACGTAAATAAGCGAACCGCGAAATAGCTGGGAAAGCCTTGAGCCCCAAAAAGATAGCATAGAATAAAATATAAAAAAAAAATAAAAAAAAACTAAACGCTCTAGAATATACAATATTTTAAGTTTGTCCATTCGGAGCATAAACAAACAAATCGTTTGGTTTCCCACCACGGGAGCATGCAACGTAAAGCTGTCCATGGGAAAAACATGGATTTGACAACACAAACTTGCAGAGATTGACCTTGAGCTTTATTAATTGTCACTGCAAACGCTAACCGAACAGGAAACTGTAATCTTTTCAAAATCAAATGGCAAATCTGTTGGTATCATTGGAATGCGTGGCAACAGTACATTTGTTCCTTTATATTTGTGCCTGTTATAATGGTCGCTTCGATTAAATTGTTTAGCATTTTTTTTACTGCAAGTCGAGTGCCATTGCAAAGCTGTGGTGGGTCAATGTTCCGCAGTAAAATAATTGGAACTCCAATTTTGAGTTTCAGCAAATGTGGTGGAAAACCTGGGACATCAAATGAGTTTAAGAACTCAACAGGATAATTGACAGCATCCTCATCTCTCATAACGGCATCAATGGATATGTATGTTGCTGCAGTTATGCTGATTTTATTTAGAATAACACTGTTTACTGAATTGATATCAATGTTTTTGGCAGCAAGTAACGCTCGTTCAGATAACCATTGCTCGTTTCTGAAATTACGTTCGATATTTGGAAATACACTATCGATTAACTCTTCAATGGATTGTGTCATTTTGCAACAGTCAGGTGGAAACGTAATGCAATTTGTAGTTAGATCCGTTGGTATTTTTCCATTTCCAAATTCCAACAACTGTTTTGAAAATCGAGTAGCTGATGCATCGCGTTGCAGCTGCACTCGCATATTTGTTGTTAGTTTCAGTGTGCGAACGTGTTGCCAAAGAACAGATGATTTAAGATCGTCACGCATTAAGCTCGTCAGCTGGGGTTGCACCTGGAAGTACAGGCAATGTTTGGCGGAAATCACCGGCTAACACTATTAGTGCTCCTCCAAATAGTCTTTTGTTGCTTCTAAAATCCTGTAACGTGCGGTCAAGGGCCTCTAAAGGTTTTTTGTGGGCCATTGTGCATTCATCCCATACTATGATTTTACATGTTTGCAGGACTTTACCCATGGAGGAGTTTTTTTTAATATTGTATGTGTGCGTCTCAGAGAATTGCGGTTTGAGAGGTAATTTCAGTGCCGAATTCGCTGTTCTGCCACCATCCAAAAGTGTTGCTGCTATACCGGACGATGCAATGGCTAGTGCAATATTATTTTGCGATCGAACTTTAGCCAACATCAACGAAATCAAAAACGTTTTTCCTATTCCGCCTGGTGCATCAATAAAGTACAATCCACCACTTTCATTAGTAACTGCTGTCATTAAAGTATTGTGCCGAGCGTTGCTCCTGCTGTAAATGTGGTAAGTTTTCAGCCTTTCTAACTCTTGTGGATTGTAATTGCTTTCTCGTTATAAATCTTGGTCAGACGTATGCAAGTAATTTTCGATAAGTTGCACATATTTGGCCATTAACTGTACGCAAGTTTTCGAATGAAGTTGGTCCACGAACATTTATTAGAACATTCGTAAATAAAAGCATTCTGCATTCTGGGGATGAATAGCATACAGCCTACCTAATGCATCAGTGGAATATAAATTTTGCCATCCTTCAACTTCTTTTCCTTGCTTGCGGCGTTGAAATTTGAGCATAAAGCAAAATTTGAGCAAAGGAATCATTTGTACATATGTATATCAAAAAAAGAAGTTAACGTTGTAGCTGGTGCCGCTGCCGCCGTTTGTTGTGCATTAACTTCTATAAGATAAACGCGTTGTCCATTTTCGAGGTGAACAGATAAATGCACAACAGGCGGATGACGTTCATGAATTGGAAATCCTATAATTCGCCAAACAGCTTCATTGCTGCTGAAGTGGGCGTGGTTCATAGTTATATGGCGACGTTAACAGTATTAAGAGCAATATACTACCAAATTAAAAAATCCGTTGGAAGGAACATATTTGTACAGAGAACAAAAAGTTTAAAACTTTCAAAAAATTTAAACTTTCGAAAATTTGCTATCATTCTACAATATAAGTTGAAATTTAAATGTAACATAAAAAGTATGTTACCCTCTTTACCAATGTTGCCGGTTATATTACCGGTAATATTACCAAATTTAAAAGTACCGGTAACATTAAGTACCGGTAAGTTTACATCACTAATTACACCCGATAATTGGAGGAAAATGTAAAACATTTTAGTCTAATATTGTGATATTTTTAAGGAATAAACACGCCCAGGTGGCGCAGTGGTTAAAGCTGCGGCAGTTGGAGCGGGAGGTACCGGGTTCGAAACCGATTCGAGGCAGGATGCAAAATGGGTTTTTCACCTTCGATCGTTTGGGCGGTGCGATCGGTGGTGAAAAAGAAACATAATCTGGATCCTCTGTCGTGTTTGGAATCCTTGGGGCGACCCATCTTCCATGTCAGTACTATAGGACTGACATGGAGCTATGCAATGCGCAGATGGCTCTACGGAAAGACTCGGACCTATAGCCGTATAGAGTGGTATCACAACGGATCAAATTTGGTCTAAGTGTGCGATAGCAGCCACATCAACTTAGCTTTTTTTTTTAAGGAATATCATAAAATCAAATGAAGAGATCTAATGGAATTCTAAATACGAGATGTATACAACGGCAACATAATCAAAATATTTTTTTAAGAACACTTGAGTTTGATATTTAAGTTAGGTAAATAATTTAAATGAGATTTTATTTGAACATTTTACGTTACAAAATACTACATCGAACGTGGGTAGAAACTCTTAGAATTTTATTTATGGTTTAGGCTATTTAGATTTTACAAGATAGTTGGGGGATGAAGAGCAATATATTTACAGTCTGAAAGAGCTACACAATTAGGCAATAAGACTTATTGTGTAGAGCTTATATATTTCATTAACCGCAAAAGCTTTCAAATATACTATACTGTGGCTTGGGCTACCATGTTTTTGGTTTACTTGTACTACCTGAGGTGTAGTACATCTAGAGTGTTAAAAATGCTAATTACACAATTTGTTACCTCTGGTGTTAAATGGGAAGTAGGTTGAATTAAGTATTTGTAGAATGGTTACAAAAATGTTTTGTTTGATCTACTCATAAAATTTATTTTAATAAAATGTTTATTTTCACGAAAACACATTTAATTTTGCGTAATAGAGCATTGCTTCAAGTGTGTCACATAAAATAATAATACATTATGCACATTACATTCAGATTACTGATCTTTATAAAGATTATTACAAATATTGTTTTTATTTATCATATTCAGGTTTATTCTTTAAGTTAGATATGTTTTATTCTACTAACCAAGACTGAAAAAACGACTACGACGTTTTTGCACTATTTAATCGATTCTTAAGACTGACTGAGACAATTTCTAAATCCCTTGCTTTAATATAAATAATATTCGCACCTTTCAATCTTAAATTATAAACATTTCGTTATAAAATTTAAATTAAATATTTTTAATAAAATTATAAAATTATGGTGATTTGTAAGCTTTTATAAAAACCAAATAATACAGTACATAAATAAACGAAACTCATCAAAAGCACCAGTACCAAATAATACAGAATATTTGCAACGAAACGAGCTTTCAATGTCAAAGTACATTTCGACGGTTATTCAGTTAACAAACGTAAGTTGATCAAATTTATTTTAATTTTATATTTTATTAAATTAAGCTTTTAAATATAGGGATGTGCAATGCAACCATCAACGTTTCTACTTCAACATTTCTTACGCTCAACGTGATTGATGAAAATAATGGTAACACTCAACTTTGTTGGAAGATTTATCTAATGCAAATTAATGACTTTATAGCATATAATTCTGTAGTAAGTTTTTGTTTAGTGAAACCCCTATTATCAGTCAATTAATTTTTTATCATTTTAATTACAGATAGTGGGTGGTCAGTGCTTGATGTATAAGTAAAAAAGTTTTGAGTGTGTCATAAATATAATTTTTATTTCCAACATACATTTAAATAAGTAGTTATGATGAGTTAAGTTTATGTTTTGTGTATTGTTAACAATAACGTTGAAATCATAAGAGCATATACATAGCAAGAAGTCCGGCCTTGTGGAAATGCAGATTACGAGTACGAGAATACGAAAACTTTGGTAAAGTGTATCATTAAATATTAGAATAATTAATTTGTTTTCAGGAAATTCAAACAATATATTGGAAATAATTTTAGGTGAATATTGTGTGTTTGTGTGATTTTACATGGCATAATTGTTCCTCCAGAAATTGGATTGATTTATTTCAACATTTTACGTAGCTATACAATTATTTGGCAGACTAAGGACAATTTGTCCAGAAATGTCACTTTTTATCATTACAACGTCGAACGAATTGTTGAATATTTAAATCACTTCGTTTCCAGTAGTAATCTAATTTAAATTAGACATTTTTCTTATCAGCATATTGCCTGCTGGAAGCAATCCATAAACTTTACTATGATCATTTTTACCAACTATAGACAAATCACTACAGTTTAAAAATCATAACCTTGGGAATATGTCACTTACTCAATAGTATAACATAGTTAATCTGTTAAAACTAGAACATTTATATTCTAATCTGACGAAAGGTTCACCAAAGCTTATTATTTAAGGGTTACCACCTAGTTAGTAAAGAACCCTTTACAGGAATTGACAATCGAGTCGTTCGTAAGTAATTACAAAACATTAGCGCTAGAGAAACTATGCAGTCGAGCCTGAGAAATTTGGAGAGTATCTCTTTTGTAGCATCAGTGAAACCTTCAACAAAGAACAATGATGCCTTTGCTATAAGCTTAGGGATAAATACACTGGGGTGCAAGTGTGATTAAAATCTCTTAAATTAAAACTTCGATCTAGGAATGCCAGCAACATCAAAGTGAAAAAATGAAAAGTGACTTATTGATTCCGCAAGCAAAACATTGTCCCTTGGAAGAAGAAACACGTCGGATGCTATTATATGCCTTCTCCAGAGAACCAGGCCAAAAGACGGAGAGTATCCTCTGGGTTGAAGTCACGGGCCACCTGGGATGAGGGCTCGGTTTGAAACTGAACTTCAAAAAAGTTGTATTTGACGAGCGCCGAGTGTTTGTCAAAGACGATAGACTCAAGAATCTTGATGGGAGAACAACGCTAATTGATCGAAAAGTAATAAAACGTTGTGCTTGTAGAGGTCATTTGGTTTTCAAGGGCTGTGGTCTGTATAACGGCAACGGCAACTTAACATGCGATGTTGCGGATCATTAAAGTTGGCTGGAACCCTTTAAGTAGATATTGTTTCCTGAATAATCACATGTTCCGAGTGAACATTCGAAGCAACGCAACCCGTGAACAGCGTGTGGAGGAAAAGAAACTTAGCTCTTTTGATGCTTCTGTCCTTCATACTTTTCCTGTAGACTTCACTGCTTTGGATCACGAAGTTCGGCCATATAAATTTTTAAATCCGATATTTGTACTTGGGATATTAGTTAACAAGTTCCTTCTCTCATTTAAAGGTATGTAAGATAATGATGTGAGTCCTTCAGGTAGGGTTACTAATTCTCCACTTTCTTTGATCTTTTGAGGTTATATACACAAGAGAAAAGATGCTTTCGGAATGTCTCCGAAGAAAAAGGTGTGATATAGAGTACGCGTTTTTCACGGAACCGGACCAAAACGATTAACAACCACCTTTCTTGAAATCACACGTCAACTGACAATACGGCCTAGTTTCGAAAGCAATACTGAACTAGATTATACGGTAACAAATCATGAGCGTCGAGTGTTTGTCAAGCTTTGATGAAATTCAACTCTCAATACCTGATTTCCGTGAGCTGAATATTTTAAAAAAGACTGTGGAACCAATAACTAAAGAACGATAGATTACTTTTGGTCAAAAGAGAATCGAAGTATCGACTTTTAAACCTTAACTTGGGTGAGTCATCTGTTCAAAACCTAGAAGCATTTGTTTTTCTAATGTATGTTTAAAACAACTAAATTGTATTATACTTAAGATGATACTAAATTGAATGCGACTTAGAAAACATTTTGAGAATGATTGATGATGCTTCGGAACTGCCAAAACAGATTTAAGGCCACAGTTTCTATTGGTATCATTGTCTTATAGTTCATACAAATAGATTTAAAGGATAGCTTTGGCTCACTATTTACTGCCATACTTTAAAATCCAGATTTGCTTCTTTCATCCAGATTGTCCTAGAAACATCTCTACTTATATGATTCGGAGCTTTATTCATATTAACAATAAAATAAAGCCAATCATTGCCAGATGCAGCAAAACCTCACTTCACGTATGCTGGGGCAGTTTAGAAGTACATAAATATAAAATTCATCTTCATCCTACTTATCTTCATTTGACCGGGTCATCTTAATGTCTAATGGACCAACCATTCCGACATCTTTAATACAGGAATTAATCCACGTTACTCTTGCATCACGGAGTCTTAAGTGGACAGATCTAAAGATGGAAGTACTTAGATGAGAACTCTCTGATTACGGCTAAGTTTCCTTTTTCGTTTGCTGCGATAACTTTGTATTAAGAAGATTTATTTATCCAAGGAATAACAATTGGAAATTTACGGGTTATCTCAACCGATCACTTCAATCTTCAGCTTCAATCTATTACAATAATAACTGCTTTTGCAATTCTAAGCTAGATTATACTTAGACTATTCCAAATCGGAAACGAGCTTATAAAAAACTATTTTCTCGAAAGCAACGATTCAAATAGAAAAGATTGTAATCGTCTCACAACGTCACAAACCGATTGTAATGTTTCTGATATGGAAACTTCCGCTTAAGATTAGATGTTTCCTAATCTGCTACACAAGCGAATGGAACTCATCCTGCATTGCCTTATTTAGAGCCAGTTTGATTATTCGATTCGTTGTAAAATCGCGAAGGGAGATCAGGTAGAGTTCATCTCGAAGAAATCAACTTTTAAATCGATTTTACTTTCTGATTGTTTTACTTTCAGAACGATCTACCGAATTGTCGTATAGGCCACAAATATTTACCATTTAATTGGTATTTTAAAGATTATTTATTCCAACCAACATGAACACCAAGTCCAAAATGCATGATCATCAGGAGTGCTTTGTCAGAATAAGAGAAGGAGCGTACTGAACAGTCCACATATATGATTTCCATCGATCCGAAGTAAAGCGCATGTCAATAGAACAAATAGGGTACAAATGACTACGTCTTTTCTAGCGAAGCAGACTTAAAGACAGATGGTAAACTTGGGATGTTATGAATTTAAAGGTTAACCGGAATGAGGACAAGGATCGTAAGTGATTCCGAAACTGGATCGCAACTTGGTTCTAAATGACTAGTTTAAGCCCTTGTTAAATCCATCAATTTTCGAGCAAACCTTGTGGTTTTTGAGAAATCTTTGATTGTTAAGGGCTTTGGTTTTTATAACCAAACGACAGTTATAAAATTGGTTACGAAGCGGAATGGACCTTATTCTGAGATCAACCTAGGCTTGTGATTGGTACAGTATTCGTTCCGGTTCTGATTCAAGAATGTTCAGGTATTCTGAAGAGGCTGCAGATCAAACATCCGGAACTAAGGTCCAACAAAAAGATAACCCATGTAGAACTAAAACGTTTACTAAGCATTGGCAGAGATGGATAAACTATTCAAGCTAGGAGCACTTGGTTTGAGACTATTGAGGTATCTCTTAGGTGTAACTTTTAGGTGTTCATTATACGCTTTTTATACTTTATAAGAGATGTCCTCTTATGAAATCATATATGCCATATAACGGTAGATTTTCTTTTAGGTCGTAATTGCTGAAATTTAAAGAGCTCTTTGGCATAAAAATGCAGATATTGTTGTACTGCATTTTCGCTAACAGCGAAGTTTCTTGAAGAGCAAAGGACTTACGCTCCAATATTCAATTTACTGCAAATTTTGTGGAACCTGAGATATGATTATAATACGTATTATTTCTTAAATAATATTTGTAATTATGTAGCTCAGATGATTTGCTGTAGTTCAATAAACATCTAGCATCTAACAAGTGATTCAGCTTGTTGAACCTTAGTCGACTATTTATATAAATTGTGACTACATTAATTTGTCCCAACTTTTAAATTGTTTGCTTTATTTATATTATGGAAGTTAATCATTGCTGAAGTTAGAACAGCTTAAAGGCATTTCGTCATATTTTGTTTGGACACAAACTATCTTTTCTGCAAATATGTGTTGGTGTATATGGAATATTTCAGAGAACGAAAACATAATCATAAACTTTGGCAGATATACAAAATAATAAAGAGTGGCAGATATACAAAATCATAAAGTGTGGCAGATAATCAGACTATTTCACCTAACATTATGGATCATGAATACTGGAAAGTGCAATAGTTAAACAGTAATCATACGGAGTGTGTTCAGTTTCTGTCGGGACAAGACTATTAAAGGGAAGATGTTTACTACCAGTCATCGGTACAATAATTCAATTAAATTGCTTAAACATTTTAACGTGGAAAGAAATGGAAATCATCCTGATAAAATGAAGGAAATAATTGGAGATTAATGCAACGATATTCAGAAGTTTATTGAAATTAAGCTATTAATAATATGGATAACAGATAAATAGAAGCTTGCTACTACCAAGCTTTCTTAATATTGTTACGAATGGAGCTTTAATAATAATTATTGATATATGGAACTACAAAATGTTTAATGTATCGAATCGAACATCCTATTGAATATCTACGTCTAATATGCTGAATTTGGGCATCGTCAACTAGTGTGTAAGTGAAATTTTGGTTGTATAATTTTGTACAGATACTAATTTAGTTATTTTCAGTTATTTGGTTTAGAACGTCTTGGAAGTATATCATAGTTGGAGTTTTGATCAACCAGTAGATTTATTATTCTAGATGGTCACGGTAAGATTAGTTTTAAAGGCGTTTCTACATTTATTCATTACCAATTAGATTTTTATTCTGTACAGGTCTGTCTTAAACAAGATTTGAAGGATAGTTTTATACTATTTAAAGATGTTTATTATTATACAATGTTTTGTTTAATAAATTAACTTTTCCCGTGCAACCTTTACAGTATTTAAAATACCAGTAATTTCGTTTGAACTAAAGGTCTCATACTAATGAAAAGCCAGAGCAGCTAATAAAAAATATTCAGATTATTTACATATAATCAAAACATCAAATAAAGTAACAACAAATATTTAAGAATAAAGTGTAGCTCAGGTTATATACAGTGAACCAGAATGCGCGTTGTTTATAATATGACAGTATGCGAAATTTCTGAGTAGGTTCATTAAGTACCCAATATGACGAGTTAATTATGCCAAGTAGCTAGAAAAACGATTTCTACGAGACTAGAAAGTACTGTAGAACGTTCAATGAGATGGAAGTTTTTAATAATTTATGACAGCTGAATTGAGGTTTAAAACGATAGAATCTGTAGTTGTCACAAACGCACTTCTAGCTTCACAATTATTTATATGGGACATATCCATGACGAGGGATGTACACTTCAAATCTGTTACTCATTTCAATATGCGTTATAATAAGGTGATTGGTTTTCAACAACTAACTTTCATTAATTTTTTTATCAAAATTTAACGACCAATTATATGCTGATATGCAAATTCTAAAAATTCAAACGGACATTATAAATGAAACAAAGAAAATATAGTTCACATAACGATTTAAATAACTTAATTTAAACAATCAACCAACGCCATTCTATACCAAAGGATTTACATTAGGTGTGAAGAATCTACTTAAATGTTTAAAGACAAAATTAATTTCTTCAACAAAATTAATTACCTAAATGTACGTATTTCGGATCAAACGACATATCATAAATCGAATGATACTATAATATAGTCCTGTAATATTTCGATATCTAAAGTTATTTAAACTTCGTGTATTCCGATCAATTGATATTGATATATTAAAGCTATTACACATATTAAAGCTCATTTTCCGTAAAACTACCATAAACAACAAATATTCATGATCAACACAATTAATTTCATTAAACGTTCACGATTATTATTCGGAAGGACTTTGAATACAAGGAAGCTGAGATACCTGAATAGTATTATGGATCAAATTGCAGCACTCAATAATCAACCATTCGAAGATGATGTTTAATATAAAACGATGAATTTAGCTAAATATACAAAATCTATAGAAAACTAAAGTGTTTTAGTTAAAATTTAGCCTTCGATATTCTCTAATTTAAGCAACCCCTAATCAGTTAAAATATTTAAGGCCCAACCTATTAGATACAATATGTTAGACATATTTTCAACTTTGCATATTACTGTAAGTTTGCCAGTATAGACGACGTACGAAGATTAACGACTGTCTCTGGATATTGCAAAAAGTTTATCAAATTCTATGAAACTAAAGTTTTTTTCCGCAAACTTTATTCAATACGTGGCCTGTTTATAGAACGAAACATTAAGACTTGATACCGCTCGAATTTTGTGGGACATATAAAAGTACAGACATTTATTTAGAAAGTGTTTACCTATAATGGATCACTTTTTTTATACAGGTCTCATTTTGCGCGTAAACTTTAGTTTAAATTAGTATCTAGATTGTTTCTGTATAAGTATAATCTGTTATAATCGAATGCCACAATTTCTTAATATGTCATACACATATATGTATACTTTTGTTTATAATCTATAAGCGGAGGTTATAAATCTATAGTCGATTATTTAATAAAATTTTGAATTTCTAGGCAGGGTACCGGACACAACGGACGGATAACGATATTTTTTTAGTCGTAACAAAACATAGCTTATGTCTTAATTTAAATTCATAAGTTATTTTTGTTAAGTCTATTTAAAAGATATCGTCATATGCAGCAAAGCAGGAGAAAGTGCATCTTGGAAATTTGTAATACATTATCTAATTTCATTTGTGTACTGAATAAAATATAAAAATAATAATTACTGTTTTTTATTGGCTTATTAAATGAGAAGTTACTAGATACGATATCATACTCTTCTTCCGCCAGGTTTAACAGAGCATAATGAGAGTAAGTTAACCTCGTTTCACGGTCATTAAAAGTAATTGGAGAACGGCCTGCTATTTTAAGAGGAACATCTTGGACTTTTGATCACTTTAATCTGCCGTTGCCAAATTACGGTGTTAGTCACTGCAATGCAACACATAAATCTTCTAATCTAACTCGTAATTGCAGATGCTCTAAGAGGTAAATGCATATATACGCCATCTGTTGATGGAAATGCCAACGACAGGATGATTTCGTTAAATAAAAGTTACGGAGAAGATTTCTAGATGGCATACCAATTAACGAGAACAAGAGATGGCACGCGAAATATTTTTTTAATGAAATGCCATAATATAAAAAAAAAATTTTGTTTTTTTTATTTATTATTATTTATTAATTTAAAAATTTCCAATTTCGATTATAAAAATTAATTTTTTTTTTTTAAATTTACAATTTTAGTTTCGTTAATAATTCGTTGAATATAAAAAACTGCCGTTAAAAATGTAAATATTTCGTTCAACTACTACTAGTGCCATCTTTTAATCGTCTCCGGAATTATATCACGTTAGCACATAATATCGACGTGATTTCTCTTATAGTTATTATAAGTTATTTGTCTTAAATTTTTGGAAGCAGGGGGCCTTTTATGAAATTGAACGGAAAATGCGTTGTAAATTAAATTAGCTGTCGAATTTGACATTTATTTACTGTCGGAAATTCTGTGTTAAAGGGAGTTTTAGTTTCATAATATGAATATCCGATGCGAAACGAATTTTACGACGTCGGAAAAAATTCATAATAGGCCCCCTGATTATGGAGTTCCCTATTATATAAAAACATAGCTAAATAGAAAGTCAATAATTAAATTAGGATTGATTGTGATCTTATAATAAACATATAGTTGCATGGCTCCATTAAATTATATGAACTGCACACATGTGGTGGAACAAACCCACACATCTGGGGACATTCACTTATTTATAACGATTTCAATAATATCGGAATTATGAAAATAAATAATAGATCAACTTAAATGTCGCGGTCTAGCGAATTATAGAACTCGAAACATTTTTAAATTATTTATTTCTATTGTTGTGTGAGGATTATTTATTGCACGCAATGGTCAACTCGTATTATTGGTTGTGAACGAAATAAATGTTTACATTCTTTACATCCCTTCGTTTACATGTTTTTTTACATGTATAAAACTTGTAATTTACATAAGGTTATTTTTTACATTCTTAAAAAAACTGACACGCCATCTCTTATTAAATCTAATTGTAAATAAAGCACCATCTGTCAAAAAAGCTTCTTACTATTTTACAAATAAAATTTGTGATATAATTAACTGTGTAAAACCGGAAATAAAAATGTAACAATAATTTGGTTTAGATAAGAATTATTAACAGATTAATAACTGGATTGGGTGAAGGTAAATACCAATTTCTTTCCAACTAATAACGCGGACCTGAAAATTAACTGATTTTTAAACAGGTGTCACTGCAAATGGTGTTTGCTTGGTTTTGTTACACGTAGTTTATCTTTTATGTAATTTACTTTTTTTTAAATAATTTACATAGAAAAGTTAAAAACGTTTTTACATGTATACAATTTTTTACATTCGCAACCTAAGCTTTATAGCAGATTTCGTGTTCATGGAAGGATTTATGATCATCGGTAATATTGGACGACAACAGATCCCTGGTTGCTAAATGATATTTCTGATATGGTTTGTTAACATTTATCAAATTGATAGATTACGAAATACATATTCCAATTTTTAAATGCAATTCTTAATCTCAATCGACTGACGCATAAAGTTTTAATTAATATCTAATAAGTTAGCAAAAATAGTTATTTGAAAATCAACGAAAGCGAAAGGTTAGATCAATGAAAAATATTCGAGTCAGTACCTTCCTCACTTCACTTATCAAGAAGTAGGTTAATAGTATAGTAACACTAACAGATCTAACAGGATTACTGAATAATTTTTTGTAAATCTAATAAACCAATATATTGTGTCTAGTAGTTGACAATCAACTAGACTAAATAACTAACAATATTTTTATTCATGTTAGCCAATTTTTAGATACCAATTTATCACAAAACCGTTTATCCCAAAACCAATGAAAAATAACTTTTTACAACCCCAGGATACATTCAGTTGGCATTCCGAGTTAAAACATTTTCCTGTTCAACAGGACAACTTTACACTATATAAAGTAGAGAATACTCACCAAACCGATTCATAAACTTCCAACTAGTTGACTACTTATTTCGAATTAATGAATCCGCTGCACAAATAGAAAGTTCAATCCCACCCTTCCAAGCAACTCTCCTTAGTCTTGCAATAACTGAATCGATAATAAAATGAATGACAGTGAGCTGAACGAATTGCAATTAGTATTTGATTATAGAAAGTTAACATCCCAATTTCCATATAGTCGTTAAACATCAGATGACATCAATTACTGAATAATAAACTGCTAAATGTTACAGGAAGTAATATTCGTCGTAAGAATGAGCTTTCGAGAATACGACTACATTGAAATTGACTCTAGTGATATACCAAAAACAGCATGATAAGTTTTTATAGTTTAGATCGTAATTACGAGTGGGTTCGAACACCGCATGCTTTCAAAAATGTTCCATCCGCTGTCCGGTGAAGTATAAAGTATTATTATGATAATGATAAATCTAGAGATTTCAGAATGCATAATGATAAATGTATCACAAATTATTAAACTGATTGTCTCTTTTTGGTTAATCCCGAGATTATATATGTTCTCTACCAGGATTTCTGGAATGATAAAAAGACTGGGATCATCGGATTGGAGTCCTTAATCTCAAGTGATGGACACAATGAAAACTCTATTGAATCTAGTTCTACTGCCCGATTGATGGTAACACAAGTGGAGAAAAATTTGAAAGCATGCTCTACTCCTCATAAGAGCGAATGGCAAGAAATAACCAAAAAGCTCGAATACATAACTAATCAGGGTAAATCTGTTTTATATAAATGTACAAAGCCACTGGATGCTAATTCTAAGCGACTGAGCATTGCCGCTTAGAATTAAAATAACATTGTAGAACCAACGAAAAATATTCACAGACTATTTGAATCTAGGCAGTTATAATCTTTCTTACTGGAATGATTCAAATTTTACCAAAAAATTGATTCTAAAATAAAATCGTTAAGAGAGCAGAGAAATCGTCTATATTCTAATTATTAATTACTTTGTCGAAGTATGAACAGGTTTGACACATTAAGAGTTTTCTGCGCTACACTGAAATATTGAAATCTTTAAAATTAAAATTTAAAAAACCGAAGCTTGACGTCTGTTATAAATGTGAGTTGGTACAAATGCAAATTAAATACTCGGAACATAAATTACAGTAATATTTGATAAGAATACACATTTAGAACAAGCTGATTATGCTTATATACGCAAACAGGAAGATCAACTGTTTGCGAAAGAAAATAAAATTATTTGACTATACACATAGGACAAACAACAGTACCTGCCCACAATATATCTCGTATGCTTCAATAAAAGACAACTTTATACGTTCAATTTAGACGGCAATATAGGTGGCAATGAAATTGCGTCATGCTTATTTGAATATTGGGTCCTGTACAGAGAATCATATGCTGGACAAATTAAAAATTATTTCTCGTCGCAATATTTCAAATTTTAATCCTCATATAAGTAACTTGTATTAGATTATGTGACATAAGATAAGTTGTTTTAAAATAAAAAGAAATGAAAAATAACCTAGTTGCGTTTTTCTTATTTTTCTTTGATTAAATTAATTTATTTAAAGTCAGGTTAGACCGAACTTTCAAACCGAATTTTTCTTCCGTTTTATGATTTATGAGTCTGTGTGTTGTGAAGGGACACCAACGAACCGCAGCGTGATGTTGGCTGATTTTTAATAGTATTTTGAGTTGTTGTGTTTTGTTGTTTGTATTGCGCTAGGCCGGTTTCGATCTGATGATGACGTCATTGAATAATATTGGTATGGTCGAATAGATCAAATCCATTTCATCAGACATATGGTACCGGACATAATATATGTACGTGTTTGATTCGTATATGTAAATCTTTTACCGTGTCGCAACAGTTCTAGGTGTCCTAGAAATAATTAATCTCTAAATTTTCGATTTATTTGATTAAGTAACTGTACGATTTATTTATTTTGGTACTTACTGAACGCCATAGTACTTTACCTTTTTACCTCAGACTTTATCAACTATCGATAGGGTCATATATGCAACCAAATTTCCTGTATACGTATACGGCCGTTTCCCATAGAAAAACATGGCCAGTCCTATGTATGTGTAATGGAATAGAAAGTGGTAAAAACATCAACAATCGTATGAATGAATTGATTTTTACGTATTTTTTTTCTTTTAACATGCTATAACTTCGTAATCAGGCCCCAAAACCAATGACTCACTTCCCAGAATTTGGAATATGATTATTTATCAACAATCCTGGTTTAATATTTTTCATTTAAACCAATATTTTAAATCATGTTTTTGTAGATTTAAGAATCTGGATTTTTATTTTTTGAATCGTCTTTAGATATTTATCAATATTGTTAAGATTTGGATAGTTCCTAGCTGAATATTTTCAGTAATTTAAATAACATCAATTTTATTATTTATTAAAATAATAAAATCTATGTTTTGCTTAATAAAACATAATTAACCATCATAAAAAATGTAATTAACCATCATAACCCCGGAATTTTCAATAAAATTGTGGATCAAATAATAATATAAAATTTATGGATACTTACATGTTTGTTGAAAATTATATTTCGACAAATATATTTTATTTAAGTCATAAACTCATAACCATTAGAATGTTTAAATCCACCAAACATATATTAAGTTTTAGCATACTGACAAGAGCACAGAAATAATAACAAGCCTATTGACAAAAACAGAAATAATAATACACAATGTACCATTAAGAAGAGAAAAACAAAAATATCAACCACTATGTATTCTTTGTGTGCTAGAGTGTTTTTTCTATACATGAGGAGTTAAGTTATATAATCAAATGCAGAAGAGGAGTTAAGTTATATAATCACTCTTTATAAATTTTATCGAATAGATTTGATCATCGAAATTACATAAAAGCCGAAAATAAAAATAAAACTCAAGAAAATTTCTTATGCTTGAAAATTCAGAGGGTGTACTAATAAATGGGAAAATTATTCCAAGACAGTCTTGATAAAAAATTATATTTAGATGCGTTTTAAACAAAAATTGTTGTTAGGGCCGGTATTAGCCGTGTTTCTTGACGCACAGTGATCCGGATCAGATCACGTTTTCTATGCAAACCAAAGACACATTTTGATCCAAAATGAAATTTGGATCAAAATGTGTCTTTGGTTTGCATGGAAAATGTGATCTGATCCGGATCACTGTGCGTCAAGAAACACGGCTATTGTAAGATATAACAAAACAAAGTCAAAAAAATGCGTGAAATCGACAGTTTAAAAACGAATTGTACAAATTTTGTTGTTTTCTATTCAATTACTCATACTAATTCATAAATAATTAGACCTGAGATGTAATCAAAGCTGACGTAAGTATGTATGTTTATACAAGCCTGCTTATTTTTTTTTTGGCACGAACATAATCAAACGAAAATATCAACCATAGAGTGTATTGGTAAACGAAAAAGTTCATATAAAAAAAAATTTAAAATTACTCGTTTCTCACTAACACTATTCAACGTCTATTTCGAAAATCAGACCGACACGCACACCGCAAAAGATTTAGTAGTATTTGAGCATTTTTATTCTCTTTTCCATCTCTTCTAAAGAGCGATTGGGTCGAAATGACAATATTGCATTTGGTTATGACCAAAGCCGACTGTAGTGTGTGTGTTTCACACAAGCCAAACTTTATGCATACATATGCTGTAGAAGCATATCAACCTGTAGCGGTATTAGTGAATATTCTTCTATTCGTATACGATTGCGAATACAGTATAAAAAAAATAAACAAACGCACACCACCTAAGTATTATTGAGTAAAAATGTACAAAAAATGTAAAATAAAAACGAATGAGCGTGTCTTACTCTCTGTGTCAAACCCAACGATCATTTAATTAACTATATTGACTTCAAAACTTGAGTTAAATTATCGCGGTAATTATGATTTAATAGCAATATCGATTTCCAGAACAGTTTAAAATATTCAAATTTTAAACAGGACATTATCTTTTATTCATGTTCATTTAAACATTCATACCGTGACGTACATGAAAAATCTACACAAAATTTTTCACGCAATGGTACACTAAAGACATGAAAATTTTAACTCGAAAAAATAATAAAATGTAATGTAAATAGACAAAAGTTGTATTAAACCATTTATGAATTTCGAATCAAAATACATTCCTATGTACATTCCTACTGATATATTTTATTTATGTTTGAAAACCCTAACCACAAACCTATCCTACTCGAATTTACACTAAACAATCAAGATTCACTCGATGTTATCCACAACATTATACTATTGTGTATTATCCACAATATTATTATATTTATTTACACAACAATTAATCTATATTTATTATAAAATCAAATAAAATTATTTTACATAAATGAAGCTGTCATCGCATATATGTCATTTTCAAAATTACCATTATCATTTGACAATCGTTTATCAGTTTAGGGAGATGGAAAAGAGAATAAAAGTACTCAACCTTTTGTGGTGTGCGTCTGTTTTTCGAAATAGACCTTAAGTAGTGTTAGTGAGAAACGTCAAATTTTGAGTTTTTTTTATATGAACTTTTTCGTTTACCAACACACTCAAAGGTTGATATTTTCGTTTGATTATGCTCGTGTAAAAAACAGAAGCAGGCTTGTGTGAAACACACACACTACAGTCGGCTTTGGTTATGACTTATGTACATTATTTTTTACTAATGAGATGATTATATTCTCATGCATATTTTAACTATGCATTTTAACTCAATAATACATGTATGCATAAAGTTTGGCTTGTGTAAACACACACACTTGCGTCGGTTTTGGATATAATAGTATTGTATACATGATTAAAGTTCTGATGTTGAAAACGCTAATACACACACTACCGTCTACATTTCAATGTCAAGATTATATCTGTAAGACTATTGAGGTTTTAATGTAGTGCCATGTATAGGTAAAAGGGATTGGAGATGGTTTTAATACGATTACTACCGTAATACGATCATTATTTTGATGATAATATACATGATCAGTAAAATTTAGCTTTTGACTGGTGAGAATTTAACTGGCTAATATAAATATTGTCGACATGTTGGTGTCGACAATTAGTAGACAATTCGTAGACAATGTCGACAATTCGTAGACAATGTCGACAATTCGTAGACAATCCCGGTAAACCACAGGCCAGTTATTCGTCGTATTGTTCGGAAAAAGATTATAACATTCGTGGTCGAACTAAGTCAGATAATAACATTACCATGTGAGTTATAAGGATATATAGTTAGCAGGCCATCAACCGTCTTACGAATGACTTTTGTCATTGTAAGAAGTCACTTTCAGAGCAATAAATTTGTCGACATGATTTCAACGCCAACGTCTGTTTTATTTGCGACTTAATTGACTAACATGAGCCAAGGTTGAGCTCAAATATTAAGTATACTAAGAATCAACATAAAAGAATAACTAAAAACAGGCGTCGGCGACAGTTACGGAAAAGAGGAAGAAATGTCTATTGCAATTCCAACCGAAAGGGCCTAATGTATCATGGGATGAAATGTTAGACAGACTGTCGTTTATATATATATATATATTATTTTATTAGACGAATCAAATTAATTTAGCGAACCAAGTACATAAAACCCTACACTTCTTATAATAAAAACCAAACACTTTCACGGTTTATAGTTAAATTATAATTATATTTATACAAAATAGAATAATATTTCAATATTAATTAAATAATTATATGCAAAAATACATTAAACTTTTTTTATTCTGTCCCACTTTAATTTTTGTAAAAACTCCTTTTCGAGTAGTTTCTGAAGGATGAATTTAGAGAACCCGTTTATTTATTTCTTGGCTGAGTTGGCATTATCATTAAATGAATACTGTGTCTATGGTGTAGACCTAGCAAAACAAATTAAAGAAACAAAGTTAGAAGATAAAATCTAAATAAATGTATAATAAGTATATATATATATGTATATATATATATATATATATATATATATATATATATATATATATATATATATATATATATATATATATATATATATAAATATATATATATATATATATATATATATATATATATATATATTTATATATATATATACATATAAATATATATATATATATATATATATATATATATATATATATATATATATATAATATATATATATATATATATATATATATATATATATATATATATATATATATATATATATATATAAGAAGTAGGTAATGGCACCATACAGTTTGTTTTTATAAAACAGTTTAATAACTATTTAAACTTAAAAAATTAATGACTACTATTTAAATAAAATAAGATCAAAAATACTTACCATGCTTTTAAAAAAATCGATTTGCTGCAATTGTAGCTCCAACTCATCCACCTTTTGTTTCGTGTCTATTTGTATGCCTGAGATAAGAGATGATGAAAAGGGAGATTTCTGAAAATATTCCATCATCATTTTCATCATGGTCTAGTGTTGAGCCATAATTTGGTGAATTTATGATTTATAATTTTAAACTTTATATTAATTATTGTTTTATTATTTTTTATTAAAGAATCGATTTTTTTGTATTAAAATTGATTTTAAAATTAATAACCCAAAATATTATCTAAAACCACGCTAAATAAAAACCGTTATAATATTAATGTAGAAAGAAAATTACTTACCCATTATTGAAGCACGAGCACGATGAACTGATAACTAAGAACTGACAAAATAGAAACACGAACCACGTGAAAACAGAAAATAGTCACACAATTGTTTAGTTCCACCATTGACTTTCACGTCTAACATTAGTTTTAAAATAAATGTTCAGCCATATTATTGACTTCAATGTCAAAGATGTGTATTTAAATTGTTGATCCAATATGTTTCAGATAGACTTTATAGTCTGTGATATGAACATTCCTTTTCCATTTAATATATTTTTGACCACAAAGTCAAAATATCGTAAAATTCCATGTTTTTTTTTTAATTTATACAGACTTATAAGGCAAATTATTGTAACTGACTTTTAAGCCAGTCTAACAACAGGTAATTAGGTCTAAGTTCTGTTATTCAGTCTTTAACATTTATTATATAATAAACTCACGGGCCAAAGCATTGTAATTGATTTTATTGTCTATCAAATAATTGGCTTATAAGTAAAGATTTTTAAATAGTCATTTAAAGTACTGTCTAAAACTGACTTAATAGTCAGAATATCTAAATATGACTTTCGTGTAAGTTATATTCTTGACATTTATGACCAAAATATAAACTTGACGTTTGCGTTTCTTATAAATAGACAACAAACAAACTTAGGAGCCATATTCATAATAACAACATGAATGTCAGTCTTGTGATTGACAAATTCAATATTTTAGACTTCATGGTTTACCGGGAATGTCGACAATTCGTACACAATGTCAACAATTTTTGGATAATGTCGACGTTTAATAAACAATTCCGAAGTATACCAAATATGTTAGCTTATTATAACTATACAGATTAGCGAAAATAATATTATTTTATTTAAAAGCAAAATTCTTACGAATTTTGAATAATGTCATAGAAAATTACAATAGATAAGTAAGAAAATTCCCAATATAAAATAAATATATTTTGTGCAATTTGTTGGTGTAACTTTTGTAATAGATTTTGTAATTATATCTGTCTACCCTTTTCTAACATTAATGCATTGTATAAGTATGATCAAAATTTTCGTGTGTACAAAAACAGTATAAAACTAAAACAAAAAAAATCGCGTTCTATAACTCAAAAAATATATTTTTTTAAATGTCATTCATAAAACAATAAATATATTTCTACTTACTTCCCTTTTAAACGCTTGCTAAGATCTATATTTCCAAATTTTTATTTAATAAACGCAACAATCCAACAAAATTGTAGACGATATATCGTCGGCGAAAACTAGACCGTGTTTAAGTAAGAAAACATACATATTTGTGTATCGGGAAACAATGTACCAACGATACGAAATATTTTTTTAGGAATGAAATACGATTTTTGTTTTGTGTTGCAGCTGATTACTGAAATTGGTGTTATTAACATAATTTACATTTACATTATCACAATCTGAAAGTTCACCGAGAGTGGTACTATCATTTACCATATTCACATCTAAGGGTGTTTTCCAAACACCAACTTGAATGCTTATACCGACTTATTCAAATAAGTCTGCTATCGATGAATTTGTATAAATTGCAATATAAAATTTTCTATCGTTAAATTCAAACATTTGTTCTGGATATGAAAAGAAAACAGTTCAACATTGTATTCATTTAAAAAATAATTTTTAAAATTGGTTTTGATTTGTGGTTGTCAGAATAAGTCACCAAAATCAATTGGAACAGCTTGACTGACTTATTCAAGATGGCGTCAAATAAGTCAATAAATTTGAAATAAGTCGGTGATTGGAAAACACTTTAATAATCGTATTTATTTATGAAATTTTGTGGTTTTGATGAATCAAGAGGTGTCCAGCAAGTTTTAAGTTCGATCGAATGAAAGGAGCAGAACTTTTGAAAAATTGACTGAATTTTGAACTCAAAACAGTAGCACAATTTTAGTTCTTAAAAATGACATTCATAATAAAAATTGGCGCTTCAAGCAAAAGATTCACTTAACTAAAGTTTATTCAAAGTGAAATCTAACCCAAAAACTCTCTTAAAACAATATTCGAAAATCAGTTGAATATTACAGTAAAAATTTGTCTAGGGCACCCTCAGAGCACAATATTATTATTTATATTTGAACTAATAATTTGATTTAAACATCTCATGAGATATTGTATTTTGATTATGATATTATTTTATCTCAGCTACTTAAATTATTTGATTTAAACGCACGATCCTATAAAGAATCTATAGTTCATTTTGTAAATTATTATAATTCATTTAACTCGTCGAACCACTACATTAGACATGTTGGATAATAAACACATTCAAAAGATATTAAAGCTAAATATCAGGCATAGTACTGATAAAATGAATGGAAAACGAATCACATATTTAAATTACACAATAATTTATAATTTCGATAGTTTAAATCATTTAAACTAGCTTAAACCTTAAAATAAGATTTCAGATAAAGTAAATGTTAGAAATCATCATTTAATAACTTTTTAAACGTTATTTTGAAAACTAATCAGAATTGCAAGCATGTTCGAGTAAAAAAAGTAAGGATTGTTTTCGAAAGCTAAGACGCACCTTAATGAACACAACTGATACCCATAAAAAACAATTTTAGTTTGTAGAATAGAATGGTAATTAAGAAATGTATAAAGTATCTCCGATGGTGATCCACTGTAAACGTGAAAAGTCCCAGAAACTATGTTAGTTTTAATTGATTGCTTTAAATATTTTTTGTTTGATTTTGTCACGTGAGAAATGACCAAATCAAACAACAAAAGTTTTTTTTATCAAAATGTGTCAAAGCGTGGCTAAACGTCAGATATCAAGTGGTAAAACCTGAAATCTTAAAATAATCAAACCATATAACCATTTAACTATTTTCATTATCTATAGTTATAATAAACTAACATATTATTCGGTATGGTATAAACGCAATATTTTATCAATTGTCGACATTGTCTACGATTTGTCAACATTGTCGACACATTTTTTTAATTGTCGACATACATTGCCGACACGTGTAGACAATGAATTGTCTACGTCATGTAGACAATACGGCACAACACTGTAAGCATATGCTTATTTATATATTAGGAAAATCATGCTTTTAACGGAACGGTTTATATTCAGGTAAGCTTAATACGACTGTACTAAACTATTTATTTATTTAAATAGTTTCCCTCACAAATGAATTGACAGTGTATTAGATCATCATATTGTTTATGGAAATGGTCATCGCGAAATTGATACTCTCCCACGCGTTAGATGGGGATGGATTGGGAATTATAGAAACACATCTTTAAATACAGCATATGATAAGATGACCCAAAGATGCATTTTAGAGTACTCCAGTTTTGACTGTTGGCGATTCAAATACATATGATGAATTTACAATGATCCTAACCTATCCAAATAACAATAATAACAAAACTAACAAACTCAAATCCCAATGAGAAAATGATTATACTAACAATATATAATAATTTACTAATAATGTAGTCAGCAATGACTCCGCTGTGGATTATCACCTAAGTCGTTTCTGTGATTAACATTCCTTTTTCTAAACCTTATATGTTGCTGGACTGAGCCCGCATTATTTTGGAATAAGAATAAATAATAAGTTCAACACAATATTAGTTTTTAAATTTTTTTATCTTATTTATTTCTTTATTCAGTTTTCTTTTCTTGTCTGGTTTGTTTTTAAATTATATATACCAAATAAAATATTTAATTTATTATAAATGGTATAAATATTAAAATATTACATAATAATTATTATTTTTTTTAATATTATTATTATTTTATTTTATAATTATTTTTAATTAGTTACAGCGGCATTATTAATTTCATTTTTTTTGTTGTTTTATTATCATTATAATTTTTTTTTAAATAATTTTAATTTCAGACAAAATAAAAATAATATTTTTTTTTATAATATATATATATTATTTTTAATAACTAATTTATATTAATTATAATTTTATAAGTATTAATTTATACATATTTTATTATACTTGGTTTTTTGTTTTATATATAATATATAATTGAATAAAATTAAAAATAACACTTCTTTTGTTTTTAAGATTTTAAATTGGTTTTTCTTTTGTTTTAGTTTAGCTATCTAACTTATTTTCTATGAAAAAAATAAAATAAATATCGAAAAATTTAAAGAGAAAACAAAACAAATATTTCTAATTATTAAATTAAATAAATTGACCAATACAAATTTGTCTATGAATGGATTTATTTAGTTTATGTTGTATGCCATCGAACAGATAAATGTGACGATTTTATTATATAAAATTCGGCCATTTGTTTTCTCTTAATTTCTGTTTACAAAAACTCTGGCTATTTCTGGGTATGCGATATGTTTTTAAAAATAACTGAATTGTTGTATGTAATAACATTAATTGTAAGGACATAAATTTAATGTAAAAAATAGAAATATTCAAAAATTGACAGTTTTAAAATTATATATATTTAATATTATGTTGTTGTTATAATTTCACGTATACATACTTATTTAATTTAATTCAATTCCATATAAAATTATATATTTCATCTCGTTGATCGCTGATTTTTTTTAGATTCTAATTAATATAATTTATAGATATATATAATTAAATAAAATTATTTTGAGATTTTTAAATAAAAAATATAAGTTTATATATTTATAATAATATATATTTGTTTTGAAATTTGGTTAAATGGAATTTATTGTTTTTATTTATCTAGAAAATTACTATTGTGTTATTTATGATTTTCTTTTTTTACAGGGAACGAAGCTAAGCTTCTAACATCAACGATTTTCACAGATTTTCCACTGTAAGCACAAAAATATTTTTTACTTTGCTGAAACCATTTTAACTCGTTTTGAATTTGTTTTATTTATTTAATTTTTAAAATAATTTTAAATTTTTCTTTAGAATTATTATTATGTTTTTTTTTAAATATATATAAATATAATTAATTAAGTTTTAATATTTCAAAAATTAATTTTGTATTTATTTACACATCACATTGGTTTGTTTTTTTCCTAATACATAATAAAAATTATATATGTTTACCGAAATCATAAATTTTTATTTTTGAAATAACCGTGATAAATGATAAAACAGTTTTGGGACATAATAAATGTTGTGGGCTCACTTTACCTTCTGAGTAGTACTGTCTTTTGATTAAAGTTGGTGTTAATCAATAATACATCAAGATTTAGGCGGATTATAATTTTGCTTATTACCTTATCATGTTTACTTGCCAGAATTCAACATAACTGTACTCTCGTGTTCAATGCATGCATGTGAGTACTTATTCGTAATTCTTTTTTTACGTCCTTCCTTAAGCGAAAACCGAATCGAGGTCGTATTACGAGGCCGATTTACGTAGACTATCTGTTCATTGCATTTCATGTGTATTTCATGCCAACTTATAGTACTGACAAAGAAGATCACGAGTTCTGAACTCTAACAGAGGGTCGTAGCTGTGTTCAACCACATCACATGTATAACATATTGTTATAGAATGATGAAAACTCGCTTTTGCTTCCAAGCCCTATCGGGGTTCGAATCCGCTACCTTCCATCTCAACTTCAGCAGCTTTAAAAACTGTGCCATTTGGTTGGTCAGAGTAAAGTCTTTACTGTTGTTGGTGCGAGTATAAAATCATGTTTTGATTAATTTAAACAAAAATATCTGTATTTAAATTTAATCTTTTTAACGCATGTACAATGTTATGGAATAAATATTGCACATCAATCATAACACCTATAAAGAACTTTATGCCATGTGGTCAGTAAATTGATACTAAGATTCTCGACCTAAAAGTGAAATGAATCGCAATAATTCAACTGATCTTGCACACGTAAATTGTGGTACAGAATTGGTGAGTCAGTTATGATAAACAAGTATTGATAACATATGATTTGGTGACCATGACGAGACCATGCAATTTTGGTGAGAGAAATTTAAAAATCCAGTTAGAAGCGAACACGAATTAGAAATTCGAGATTGTGAGGAAATTTTTAGCAATACAGGATATGGTTAGCGATGCAATCAACTTTGCTGAATTCAAGATAACTATATAAAAATATCAGGTTAGGTAGTTCTGAATAACAATGAAATTGCTTGCTAAGAAAATAACAGGAAGGGAAATTTACGGAAGTAGATTATAAGAAGATCAATTGGGAAATTGGTATAATCTCTTTGGTTTTTTTTCCACCAGGAGGTCTATTATGAAATATATCCAATATATCCGACTATTCAGTTAACGGAAAAATTCGATCCGATCCGAAGAATATAACTTCTAAAAAGTCCGGTCACGTTTTGTTTAATGTTATGAAACGTCAAAATACAATCAATCGAGAAGCAAATACATCAGCTAAATAGCAGTCAGGTTTTGCTTGTGTGTTCGGATAAATCCGATTCGGGTTTGCTTTTTAGTTTCCTAATAGCACGGATTTATCCATTAATGCAAAAATCCTACCCGGACATACCATATTTTATAATAGACCCCGGAGTTGGAAGTCAAACTAAACAGTACAAAATTACTCAATGAGATGTTGAGGTTTTGTGAAATTTACACTTAGCTCTTAAATTCTAAATTATATCAGTCAATGATTTAAAATTATTTCGAACCTCTCTCAAGCTGTAGCCCCATTTAAATTTCTCAAGATGGTGACAAAAGTTATAAGAAATACGAAATATAATTTCAACAGTTTAAAAGCTTCAAAATATTTGATAAGCTTCTGTTTACAATCCCATTTAAATTAGGACAAATGGTGTTGGATGCTCAATACGTGCGGTGTGCACCCAAATGCCCAGTTCCATGTGTACTAAATTGGTCAGTTGGGAATATGACATTAAGCTATGAGTGTCAGCATATAAGTGTAGACTTACCCAAGCTTATAACGACATGTCTTTGGTTAATTTAAACCCTATATTGTTAAAATTAAAATAATTACAATTTAAAAAAAATTTACAAGCATTTATTATTCCCAAAAATTTAAATTTATAAAAATAAAATAAACAAAAATATAAAAAAAAATTATAACATAAAATTAATAATTAATGCTGCCAGAACTAGTAACATACTAAACTGATACAAAAATTGGCACTCCAAATTTAATTATTGGAGTAAACAAAATATTCTTATAAATAAAAAAAATGCACCCACCAATCGAATCAAAATTATTGGACAAGGGTAGCTCTACCACGGGTTGAATCTATGTGCCTGCGTTACGATTCATTGTGTCATCTCAACACACAAATATATCAGAACTGGGGCAACATTATCAGTGGATTAAATTTGGAGTGTTATAATAAAAAAAAAATTAATAAAATAAAAATAATATTAAACAGGTGTATCGTCATTTTATGTATGAGTTTAATTTATTTTTTAATTAAATAAAAATTTTGTTTCATTTGATTCTTATCAATAATTTTTTTTTTTTAATTTCTTCTTATTAAATTCTGTACATTAGCAAAAATAATCTAGTATCACCTCAAATATCAAATATCTAAATTTCTAAATAAAACAAAATTAATAAACAACTCAGACAGAGGGTTAAAAAATGTACGGTGTTTAATTAAAAGAAAAACACATGGTAAAAATTTAAATTGAAAAATATATTAATTATTGAATGAAATAAAAAATTAATTATATATTTACAAAACCTAATTTTTTTTTTGTTTAATTTTTAAAATATTGGAAGCAAATCGAATTGATTAATTTATTTTTCGTGTGTAATTCAATTTATTTAGGCAACCAATAAGGATTATTTAATTAATTAATATAATAATATTCATTTGTTTTGTTACCTATTAATTAATAATTATTTTATTATTTATTTAATTTAAAGAGCAACTGGGGGATTCTTTTGTTTTTATTTTTTTTTAATGATCTTATCGTTTAATAATTTTTTTTGTTGTTTAGAGCACATCTAGAGTCCATTTTTATAATTTTTTTTTTAAATTAATTAAAAAAAAATTTACACATTATGTATATTATTATAATAGTTGGTTTTTTTTACGTTTTTTTTATATTCATTTTATTATTCAAAAATAATTGTTTTAGTATAATTTAATATTTTGTTATTAATTAATTTTTTTTTCATCATATTTCTTAGTACGTCTTTTATAGTATTATAATTTTTTAAAATTTAAATTTTTTAATTATTCATCCTACACTGGTGATACCGAAATTGGACAAAGTCATCTGATAACAATCAAAAATGATAACAATAAAATGAATCCATTCACTAGGGTTGATCTATTCGATGAATTGGTATCCGAACATTTACCTAAAATACGAGTATATAAAGATTATAAATAATTAATTGGCTAAACATTTGATTATGACGTACCGGATGTTGTCAGATTCACTACTAAATAATGATCGGGCGATTGTATATCGCCGCCCCTAAAACACGAGTCGCCTATATACAAATGTAGATTATTTTCGGCCGTCGTACGATATGTTAAACATACGCCGTGCTGTGTTCCCGCATGCTTCGCAATCACATAAACTGTTTGGTTTTCGGTCCACGAGCCGTGACACGTGTATACTAAAAACAAATAAAAATTAATTTGATTAAATAAAATCATGTTTTGTATGCGATCGTATAGTTACCTTCATCGCGATCCTCGCTACATTGTGGCCGCACTTCGATTACATTTTGTTCGCTGCAACCGACTAGCAGTTGTCGATTCGAATTTACATTCACCGTACACATGGGTACATCTCGTTTTTTACGTTCCTTGTTACTTTTGTGCAACGCTTTTTGTTTGGCTGCAAACAGTCGCCGACGAAGTTCAGTGCTGTCGGTATTCTCGCTATCCCCATCGTCTCCATCTAGATTATTATTATTATTGTCATTGTAATCATTTTCGTCGTCATCATTACTATTCAAAGCACCAATATTTGAACGTCGATTACGTGTTGAAATGCCACGTAGTGAGCTGCGCCATGAGTTTTTATCGATTTCCTCGGAATTACGAAAACTCAATGTTGAATGTCGACGATTGCCCACCTCGTGATGATGTCCATGGGTATGATTCTTATTGCTGTGATTACGTTTGTGGCGTGTCGTTATGTAGGGAGGCCCAATTGGTCCGCGTAGCGCGTACACACCATCTTTAGGGCATACTTCCGATTCCGGGTTGCTCGTCAATAGTGTGACAAATGGTATTTTTGTAACATCAAAGTGATCGAGTGCACATGCATCTTCGAGACGTGATGTTGTTTTGCCCATTTGAATTTCGGCCACGTGTGTATCGCGTCGATAGAACATCATGCACATAAATCCCGATTGGCTGAAAATACGAAAATATACAAATTATTAATGGCTGTGTTGTCACATCAATTAAGTTTACGCACTAAACCAAAATTATTAATTAAATTTAATAACTTCCGGTTATTTTAATTGTCACTAATAATAAATGAAAAATTATTTTTTGTGTGTCATTATATGGAAATAATTTAAAATATCAAAAAAGATAAATTAATTTTGAAATTTTGAGAATTTTTGTTGTTGAGAAATTATCAAAACGATTTATAGCCAAAAGGGATGCAGCATGAATTTAAATATAATTGATTGGATTGATTGATTTTTGTCTGGTACAATTGTCACTGTACAATGCGATATAATTATGTGGAAGTTAGGCCAAAATTAAATTCATTGGCGTATGCACTACTTTGAGGAAGTGAATGATTTCCATACAGAAACTTATTCGGACCGCTCAAAGCACTATACTGCAGGATCGTGTCAACAATCGATTACAAGTCAGATCTTTATACTGTTGAAACTAATAAGAAGAAGCTAGATCGTACCCTATGCCTTAGAGCCAGAAACCAGATCGTACCCCATGTCTGCTAAAAGGCGGTTATTTAAAGATCGCTGTACCATTTGATCCTGATCAGCACGCAGAACGCGAACGAGCCATGATCTGCATATGAGTGTTCGAGTAAGACAATGTAATGAGGTGCCAAAATTAATTGCCAAACTTTTCGGTAGCCTATTCTTAAATTTACACAGCATTGAGCTGCGTTACTGTCACGAGAGGTTTCATAGTACTTGTGAAAAAATCATCTGTAGCGAAAAGCTTGATCACCGATTTAAACTGAATCCTTATTGGTAATAATGTTCGACAGTAACTTGTATGTTGTGCGAAAGAGATGTACCGCGATAATCATTGTGCCCATGTTTCTAAATTTTTGTTTTTATGGGCAAAGAATATACTTGCCACTTTGAGATCATGAGCGATCGCAAATGTCATAATATTTTCTCCATTATCTGTCGCAGTTTCGTATCGGATGTATAAAACTACATAAGTCGTTTTGATTTTTGCCAGCTCTAGCATTAAGCTCACCAATCACTAATCTGACATCTTGCTCAAGTATAGACCTCATGAGATATCCAAATTATTGTCAAATCAGTTTTAATTATCGGGTTGGTTTACTTCGATGACTTTGACATTCGCATTATAAACTGCTTGAAAGTCCAACACAGTCTTTTTTAACTGTGGCCCAATGAGAAATTCAACTTTAAAATTGCCTGGATCATCTTTGCTGTGTAGCAAAGTATAGCCTTGAGACTCATGATTTCCAATTTTAGGCCATCGAGCTTCTTGGAAAGCCACAAGTTCCATTCGATTCTCGTTTATACATGTCAAACGCGTTAGGTTGTCTTTTGACTGCACATTCCGATCCTTAATTTCCTGTCCGGGTGCTTAAGTGGAGGTTCATTATTATATGTTGGGATATCAGATATTTTGGAGTTCGTTAACAGTTTTAACAATCTAGGTTTTTATGAATGGAACGTTAGCCTAGTGATCCAACCATATTTAATCGCTTCCTACGAGAAGCACTAGCTACTATATTCTATGAGTCTTACGTTTCATGCGAAGTACTTACGAAACTTGGACGTCCACACATGTCTTGTTCCTATCTAAAGATGGTTCGGCCCTACACATTTAAATACCACATTTAAATTAATGTGTGAGAGGGACCGTTTGGATATGAGATGAGCCAACGTGTCAATTGTGTGTCCCTACACACGCTAAACAGTTATCGCATATTAATTTCAAATGGGTATAAATCATGAGAGTTTATTGAGTCCGAACAAATTACATAAGCAGAGATCATCACTTGCTCATTATTGCAAAGGGAAATATGAACATAACAGATCAGGGAGGTTTCCAGATCAATTTAAGTTATATGGGTTGAGACGATTTTTTGGGAGAGCAAGATTTATTCGGTTCGCCAGTCATGAAATCCTTGTTAATAATCGATGATACTAAGCCAATTATGAGTTTATTTACACGTGACGTTTTATCACACTGTGAAGAAGATTCGTCTTATATATTGATAATGTCGTTATACGACATAGTTTGACCATTAAGATATGTTAAGTAAAGTACTTTGTCGAAATCATCAATACTTCAAGTAGTATATGACGGACCATGCCAGACCATTCTTGATTCGAAACTGATATGATTTTCCAAGCTACCTCTATAACAAATATAATCCGGCAAAGCCCGTTTTAAGCCACGAATTGAGTCAACAGCTTATGAAAAAATAAACAAAGGGAACACACTTAGCATGTTTATTATTAGTGTTGATCGGATCGGAATGATTGAAAATGTTTAAGGGATGCACACAATTTTACGTCAATGCTCTGATGTATCGATGTACTTACGCAAACGGCAACTTGAGAGAGAGAAAGAGAGAGAGTGAGAGACGCGGTATACATTTCTGTATGTAAAAACCAAAAATTGCTCCATACAGAAAGGTGGTGACTACTTTTAATGGGAGTAAAAGGCAACCAATAGCAACCTGAAAATATCATTGGCCCGTTTGAATTTGTTCAAGACTTGGAAAAGCGGTAATTCATTTGAAAAGTTTTTTCCAAGGTGTGGAATTAATTTGTTCTATAAACGACGGTCTAAGTGTGCGTTAGTAGCCGCAACAACATAACATAACATAAAAGAATTGAAATCTGGTCTACCTTCTCTAAAAGGGAATAACTGAAAAAACATAATGGACCATTCAAAGCACGAGCTGATGGCAAGATCGAGTTATCCAGTACTACAACATAATATCATTCCAGGCGTATACTGATAACTTACTGAGAACCGGATGGTAAAAGCGTCTTCTCGATTTACTGGCAAGTAATTTGGGTAAAATAATTGTATAATTGAAGATTGCTAGTAACTCATAACCGATTTCATGATCAAAGATACAAAAGTCAAATCGAATGACGCTCAAAGAAAATGAGTCTCAAATTCATTCTCTTTATCTGTGATGTAAGATTTGTTCTTTAAATATCAAATTGGTGCCAGCAACCTATAAACTGCCGAGAGAAAAAAGAAATCAACATGGCCTTGATCCATTTCCAAGACCCAACTACAGCAGATTATTTGATCAATCGAACTTAAATTTAATTTGTGTGATCAACAGACCTGGGCTTGTATTCAGTAATATTTCTAATAATTACAGGTATTACAACTCACTTGGATGGGTTTTGAGTAGAAGCTGTACTATGACCAAAAACAACATCGTCTTACGGTTTTATCGAAAAAGAATAAGACTGGGTTCAAAATATTATTTATTTCTCAAAGGGATGCTCATAAAGCGATTACGGTTGGAATAGGTAACAAAGGTTTCAGAATATATTGGTTTAACTAATTGGAAGACAACTGCTTGTATCTACAATCCAATCAAGAACTTGGATATTAAATATAATGTGTGATTGGTTAAAGTGTGTTTGGCGTTGTAGTGAAAAATATATACTTGTTCCATTCAAAAGTATTTAGCATCTGTAGCTTTCAAATTTAATGAGCCCAAAAACCTAATATCTGATCACTAGTATTAGAGACTAAGTCGGCCAGCACTTGATTCACTAATGGATGAGGTCACTCAATGGTCGAGTGATCGAAAATGTCTATATATCTTATCAGATACGTGGCACAGAGATTAATAATGTTTGCTCTACGCGAATCGTGTTTCAACTGTATTCTAGAGAATTACAGATTATTCTGCCAAATCGTAATGTTATTTTATTTGATAATCTATTGTGCTGTGACAATCATGCAATTAACCAATATTGGTGGTCATCAATCCAGCAGCTGGTGACAAGTTCAAAATATGCTTATTTACTGCGGCCGTGGTGTTTATACGAATCTTAAAAACTCCAATAAAAACAGTTATAACAGACATTTAGAAGCCACATCAGTATTCACTCAAGGGTTTTAGGTAAATATGCAATAGTATAAATGGGATGTAACGAACATTCATACAGACAAGGCAATGGACTTTGATATTTCTGCAGTGATACTTTCCGTAAGCGACAAGATAATTAGAAAGGAAACGAGATCAATTCATAGCCAATGAAACAACTGATTTGGAAAGAGCTTCGGATCTGAATAAGAAAGCAAGTTTCACCTTCAAACACAGGAACTAAAAGAAGAAGTAGAAAACTTCACTGATATCATTCAGATAGCCGCTTGGAATAATACTAAAGGAACAATATCCAACACCAATCATAAAAGTTATCCAAGAGAATTTCGGAACTCGTCTAAGAAAAAAGGAAAGCAAGGAGAAAATTGCATCAAACGAGGAGTCCATCTGACAAGACGATTCTAAATAACAAATCACAAGAGCTTAAGCAAGAAATTCAGGAGCTATTGGAATCAGGAGCTATGAATTCACTATGGAAGGCAATAAAAAGATTAAAACCCCCAATTACGTAGATCCATCCGATAACTCGTGGGCTAGTGATCACAAATCAAAAGTTGAAGAGTTTACCCATTATTTGACTGATATTTTTAAAAAGAATGAGACCGAATCGGATATTATAATCGAAAATGGAAGCAAGAATTGTGGCGGTAGAATTCCTCTAATAACCCAGAAAGAAGTTACTAGGGAAATACAATTCAATCTGAATTCAGCAGACGCTCCTGGGTATGCCCTTTTAAAGGAGAAATTCTAAAGCAACTACCAAGGAAAGCTATAGCTAGACTAACTCACTTGCTTAGTGCTGTTATTAGATTACGGCATGTTACTTCTACCTGCAAAGTTGCGGTATGTTACCGAAACCAGGTAAACCACCCAATGAAGCTAAATCGTCTTGTCCGATATCCCTGCTCCCTGTTATTTCAAAGCAAAAAGAGACTAATCCTGAGAAGAATCAAGCCAATAATAAAATATAGAGACCAAATACCGGATCAACAATCTTTACTTTATCTGGATGTGGGTTTAACACAAAAACTAAATGTTATGCTTCCGGGACCATATTTTGAGATTATATTTGTCTGAAAGACTTTTTAGTGTAATACAAGAAAATGAGTATATTCTGATCAAAGAGTTAAGAGCAAGTGTCCTTCAAGGTAGCGTTCTGGGCCCAATTCCATACCTACTATCCGAAACGTTTGCTGACGACACCGTTATACTAGTAACAGGGCAAAATGTGGAAGAGGCGGCGAATAAACTTCAACGGGTAAGTGATGAAATTCATCTGTGGATCACCAAACGATGTAAAATCAAACTTAATGAATTAAAATCTGAAGCCCATGTCAACTTTACGAATAAATCATTGTTTAATCCTCCGACAATCATCTTAAACGATGGTGTCGTACGATAACTCTGCTAAATACTTGGGTATGACACTGGATGTTTAGAATGAATGGAAAGGGCGTGTGAAGAAAAAATTAAAGAGCTTGATCTTCAATATATTTAGTTTATGCAACAAAACTAGGTTGTAAAGCAGATCTGGCTTTATATGGCATTCAGCTTTGAGGTTGTACTAAGAATACTAACATTAAACTTTAGCAAAACTTCCAGAATAAGGTACTTCGAAATGTAGTCAATGCACCTTGGTGATTGATTGATTGAGTGATTTGCATCGTTATTTGGGGATTCCGGATATAAACACGAACCTTCTGCTACTGCATAAAGAACATTTGGTAAGAAGACTAAAAAGAACCAAACCATTCTAGCCCGTTAGTAACTGAGCAGCTATACCAACGAACAAACAGTGTTATATAGTTTAGTTTTTAAGAATTCAGATATAAATTGATGGTTAGTCTTTTTTTTCTAATCTCTAATCTGTTTCGGGGCTCAATGCACTCCCTACTTGCTCGCGGTTCGCTTATTTACGTCCTTGCTTTTACGCCATTACAGTCAATTCGAGGACGTACGGCTATAGGTCCGATTTTCCTAACCATCTGCACATTGCATAGCTCCATGCCAGCCTATAGTGCTGACATGGAAGATGGATCGGCCCATGAGTTCGGCACTCCATCAGGTCATAGTTCTGTTCATTCACACCACAGATCGTAATCTCATGGTGAAAAATCTCTTTTGCATCCTGCCCCTATGGGGATTCGAAATCGGTAGTTTCAATAATAAAAAAGTCTTTATTTTGCATTGCTTTGTTTTGATACATGACCGTAACGAACAATGTCTCTCGCGCACCCTCGCATGCTGATTATTGAAGTTTAAGTGGAAATTTAAAATATTTTTAATCAAACTTACCATCTCGTTGTATAATGTACAACAGCTTGCATTTCCGTTGCCGTGTGTTTATTAATTTGTTCGCAAAGTGCTCTAGTTTCCAAGTAGCCACTCTGCTTGATTATATGCATCGATCCATCACTGCAAAAAAAAACAAAAAATCGTTAAAAATGTAAACATTATACCGATATGCAAAAAAAAATGATAACAATAATAATTCGTTAAGGGGATAGACAGATTATTTTGGCGGATATAACGGACTTGCAGCTCAAAGAGTGAGGAGATTGTTTCCAATTGTTATTTTGTTTAGTGTAGGTGGATATTTATTCGACGGGGTATATACGGGGCCATTATGTATAGAGTAACAAAATAAAATCGTTGCGATAACACTTTGTATTATTTTTGTTATCCAAATCAGAATACGAGTACGTACGTACATATGCACAGCAAAAAAGTTGAAGGAAAATTGGAAAAAATATTAATAAAATGGAAAATTTTTAAAATTCACAGACAACAAAAGGGGCTGCTGTAAATGGATTTTGTTAAAAAATTCATAATATTCTTATATATTCGTTTCATAAAGGAGGATGGATTTTTAAATGTTTATTTATAATAATATTGCTAGATAGACGAGGATATGGATGCATCTATATTTTGTATCAACTACAAACGATCCGAATCACAAAAAAAAATGTTGAAAAAGGGGAAAACTAGAAGAAAAAGGATTTTCATCCCTTGATGTTTATTTTTACGATGACAACTTACAAAAGTTATAGATACTTCTTTTATAATTTTTTTTTTACTTTGGAAGAATCACAAATTTTTCTAAACTGGATTTTCTTCAAATGATAAACTCGTGCATACACAATTTTCCGTTTCACATTTGACTTGAATTGCAATTTTATGCAAAATATGAGTTTGTACAAAAAGATGGAGGACAACAAAAGGATGCCTCTTTTATTAATATATTTACTTATATTACTTTTTGTTTTTGGCCTACATACAAGTAGAGACCGGATTTGAACCCTGATAGGGGCAGGATGAAAAAGGGTCCTTTTACCATCTGATAAGATCAGTGATGTGAATAAACACATCTATGACCCCTTCATGTTGGAGTGCAGAATTCATGGGCCGCCCAGCTTCTATGCATGGAGCTATGCAATGTGCAGATGGTTCTTCATGAATCGGACCTATAGCCATACGTCTTCGATTTGGTTGTAATAGCGCGTAAGGTAGGACGTAAATAAGCGAACCGCAAAAGAGTTTGAGTGCCTTGAGCCCCAAAACTATGCACTAAAAAATTATCATCATTGTTGTGGCTTGAACTTGAAGATCTGAACTTGTAAATTATTCCAATCTACCTCATTGATGTAACTAGATTTAAACTAAACTAGTCGCTAGTGTTAAAAAGAATAAAATATATTGAAGGTAGTATAGTCTGGCTTTCCCGACAGTTTTATCGATCCCGGGATTCGGGATTGGAAACAAATAAATTTCCCAAGAAGAAAGCACAAATGTTTAATTTAAACATTTATTTTCAAATCAATTAAAACCAATTCATTAACTTTGAGTTGGCAACACTGCTTTATTTGACAACCCATTGAACAGTTGATAATTGCTTTTTGGTTAGTTGTGTTTGACATTTCATTATGGACAGACTAATACTATAGACACATCTGATTTCGTAACTACAGTTGCGAGTTAGCCATGATTTCGTTGTAATGTGTCACTGCTCATCATGGTTTGCAACTTGGATTAACCATGGTTTCGGAATGAGCCATTTTTTCTCATCGCATGGCAATTTAGTGATGACTGTGGCACTGTTATACGGTTAGAGAATACCGAAAACTATAAATATTGTTTTTTTATGTTTTTGTTTATTTTTTTTATAAAATTTGAATTTTAAAAAAAAATTAATACAGAATTTGATCATTTAACGGGAAATCAAAGAAAAACAAAGGAAAATCAAAGGAAATAGGAAAATTAAGGCGAAGGGCTTAATTTCTATAATTAAAAACTGTCAAATGAAATGAAAACTGTATTGTGTCATGTATGCTCATTTCGAAAACCATAGTTTCATAATCATGGTTACGAAAGCAGATATGTGTCTATGGTAGTACATCACGTTTACCAATACCATAGACACATATCTGATGTTTCGGACCACGTTTACTCATAGTGATAGTGTGTATCCCGTGAGACGTAGAACAGTACGCACTGAAGAAGCTGTAGCCGCTGTACAGGAAAGCATTGACGAAGATCAATCAATTCGTCGCCGTTATCAGCAACTGAGTTTGTGTCCTTCCACTTTATAGAAGATTTTACGAAAAGATCTTGACGTAAACGCTTTTACTATTCACTTTGGTGAGCTGAATAGGGACATGATAAGAAATTTTTTCGTACTTCGATTTCGTACAGGACGGAGCCACATGCCACACAGCGCGCGCTACAATTGATATACTCAAAGAAACTTTTGATGAAGAATATTTTTGCGTAATGGTCCAAATAATTGGCCACCAGGATTGTGTGATTCAACCCCATTGGACAAATATCTTTATGGGTTATGTAAAATCATTTGTATACGTCTATAAACCAGAAACAAGTGAACACCTGGAAATCAACGTTCGAAGAGTTATTGGCGAAAAACGGCCGCTGAAGTTTGTGAAAATTGATGTTTCAGATTACGCCTTGTTAGACGCACCAGCTGTGGCCGCCACATGGCCGAAATCATTTTTACACACTTATGTCATAAAATTGTCTATCCAATAATGTTTTTATTATGATTTAAACCTGTGTAACTCTATAAAAAAAAACCGGGTGTTTACATATAAAAAACATTGTACAATCAAAAAATATTTTGCGAGAACCCTAAAGAAAATTATTCTGTTAAATGCTGGATTATTATTTTTATCATTTCGTTGCCTGACAGATTGAAATAAGACTTAAGAAAACATAAAATACCAAGAGATTTGTCTAATAAATTGACCTTTTTATTCGTACAAAAATTTGATGAAAATACTCGCTGGCTTCAGTAGAAGTTGACTGAATAGGACATCAAATAATTTTTGCAAATTGGGAGTTACCTTTCTGTTTGACCGATCGTAATCAGTCAAAAATCTCTATTGCATGAAGGGAATGAAGGAATCAAGACTCTCTCGGCACCAATTGAAACCAATATAAACTATCGCAACTGATTCTCTCACATCGCTCTGCATATCCATCTTCGTATCTTCATATAACGCCCGTATTTTTTGTGTTTTTTTCTATCTAAACTTTTAGTTTTAGTTCTGTAATAAATAACTAAAAATAGAACACAAATATTGGACGGTTGCAAAATTAAAGAATTTATGAGTGTGGAAAGCTTCGATTGGAAGCCAATTAAGATATAATTGGAAACGGTTTGATTAAACATAAAGAATATTTCAAGCAAAGATTTAATTAATAGCAACGTGGCTTCACAACCAAGCATCATTAATTCGGAAGTGTCACAACACGACTCACGAATGGTGCAGTACAAATACCAAGCTCAGTTGCACATATTCGAGATGAGATTGAATCGGTCATTTCGAAGAAGTATTTAGTTGTTCAATGACGTCATCAGCGCGAAACTGTAGTAGAACGCCAAAGGAAGACTATTCTGGTTGTTGCAGTGCCTTCACTCTCATTACTTGGACACATACATCACAAGAATTTCGATCAATATTCTGTTGTAAATGATTAAATGAGATAATATCAGAAACATCTAACACAACACCAACAGCTTATCGATGTCATGGTACAGCTTTATAATCAAAGCTATAGTGGTGTTCATCATCTGGGTCCATTTTTTTAGGATTTCGGAGAATTAATTTTTATTACAAAGTTATTCAACATACATTCGCATTTAATTATAGCCCATCCGATAGATTTTCTCTTTCCATAACGTTTCTTTTATCGCCTTCAATAAATTATATATATTTTTTTGTAATTAATTTACCAAAAGAAAAATTAAGTAAATTAATAATACAAACATTGATTTTCCCATTTCTGTAGTTTACCGATTAATCTTGTATATAATTCATCGTAATTTATAAATAAAAATATAATTTGATCTGAGCTGCCACGTACACGATTTGACGGATGATGTTCGAGAAATAAACTGTCAAAACAGTTTTGATTGTACAAAAGTAAACAAATAAGTTATAACCAATCAACCAATATATTTCTAATTGAGTTTTAGTTTTCAAAATGTTGGTTAACCTTCATCCAATCTATGCTATAGAAAAAATAGTTCTGAATGATTTGGAAACACTCCGATGAACAAGTTTTAAAGTTGAATTTATCAGGAACCAAAAAATACTGAGGAACATCTCGACCAAAAACTTGTATAATATGCAAGAAGACTGCAGTACAATATTTCTTAACGGTCCTGTATTGGGTTTGGACTTCCAATTGATGGTCTGCTATATATTATAGGCAGTTTTTATATAATACTGGCAAAGAGAATAAATATAAAGAGGAACATATTATATGAACCGCGGTTGCATATAAACTAAAAATTTTAAAAATTTTCTGAGTTCTTTGGTGATGGCAAACGAAATAGGATAAACATATATTTTTTATTTTGTTTTCTCTTTCGAACATCAGCAAAAAAAATATTTGACTATTTCAAAACATCGCCTACTATTTCATATTATAATTCAATTGTAAAATGGAATAGATTATTATTTGAAAATATATCTATTCCATTTTACAATTGAATTATAATATGAAATAGTAGGCGAAGTTTTGAAATAGTTCAAATTTTTTTTTGCTGTTTTCGAAAGAGGAAACGAAATAAAAAATATATGTTTATCCTATTTCGTTTGCCACCACCAAAAAACTCAGTAATATTTTTAGTTTATATGCAACCGAGGTTCATATAAGATGTTCCTCTTTATATTTATTATCTTTGGTACTGGTTTAAGTTTCGATAGTGGTGTCTTTTCAAACATCTAAGAAATTGTAGGCTTATTGTGGGGTAAACGATGGGATTTGTGTCTTATTGTTCCAGATTGATGTGTTATTGCCATGTATATATTTGTATTCTTTTATCATTTTACCAGTAATAAGATTATATTAAGGTTTCTTTTTGAGCTTTATAGCATCCATTTAAACTTTATGAGTATACTCGTAGTCAGGTATGGATTTGAGAGTTGGACTTCACGCATATGTACGAAAGATGGCTTCTAACATTCGAGAAAGAATTATTCGTGTGATATATTTCCGAAAACGTGACGTTGTTGGTACATGATGAGTTCTTTTCAATCACTTCTGTGTGCTCATTTGAGAGCGACCAAGATCTTCTAATTGTTTACAACAATATGAAGTGATGGCTTATAATCGCAACCGATGGAGTCAGATTGTTGACACGATATGGGCCAAGTAATTGAATAAATTCTTGTCAGCTTAGAATACTGACATTCTTACATAACCTTGAAATTATTTCGAATAAAGTGATCGAAATTAAGTTCATGTGATATTTATCCTTCTTTTTTGAAATGCAGAACCCTCTTTTTGTAAGAACATGGTACGAAATAAGCTTTGAAAATCCATACATATGTCTTTCAGTTCTGTTCATGATTAGTTGCCCTTCCTAAGTGTATCTTGGTTAAATCGTAGACTCTAGGAATAATTGCGGCATTCTTTTATTTTTTGTCCAATGAACAAAGTTTTTTTAGAACTTTAAGTGAGGCAGGTGAAAGATCTAGTAAAATTTAATTTTATATGGTGACTTTTAAGATAATACAAATTTTTTTCGTGGATTTTTCGTTTAAAAGTTGTGAGATGCAAAAAGTAACTATTGTCCAAAAGGTATTTTGTGGTACCAATTAGTGAACACTTTATCCAAATTTTGGCAAAATATTGTCCTCTAATATATCGTTCAGGTTGACTTACAATTGCAAATATTGACCCAAATAAAAGCCATAACTCCTGCAGAGAAAGGACAATACAACTCAAGTACCACATTTCGAACGCTGCATCATTATAGAGGTATAATCATAACGTAACACTTGATAACGAAAATGCATTCTTTATAACAATGTATAGAGCAAAGTTTTGGAAAAGTTGGGGTGAACTGATCAAGCGGGGTAGTGTTTAAATCGGATTCGAATCCAAATAAGGGCAGAATGCAAAAGGGACTTCGCATCATCTGATTATGATCCGTCAACCCATCTTACATGTCAATATTGTAGTCTGTAGCAGACTTCGATGAATACTCAAATTGCTCATTGTTCGCTTGTGAGCGTCATTATTTCAGTAAATCTGTAATTTTGGTACAAAGCTTTTACAACTTGTTTGTTAGTTGATGGTATATATTTAATACGTCATATAGGTTATTAGATTCAATATGTTTTAAATTCGAACAATACAGGCATCAACAAGGTTCCTGATTTGTTTGACTTTTATATTTTGAAAGGAGTCGCCTCAAATTATATTGAGTTCAGTATTTTAACTGCACACGACATGCAATCTACGATTGATCAGAAATGTCACCTCACTAGAACTATTTCAAAGTTATTTGGGAAGTTGTTATTGAAACATTAAAAACAATGGTCATTATACCTGACTTCTAATTTAGATTCAAAAATAAACATTCGAGGGTCAAGAATTTGAAGAGAAGAAATATGGTCCTGCCGTATTTCTATAGATGTATCACAGGGTTTCGATATAGTGTGGCATGAGGGTCTTATCTACAATATAAATAAAACAATATTACTGCCAATTGCTCGAGTCGTATCTCTCCAAACAAAAATTTAGAGTATCTCATCAAGAAATATACTCCAACTTAGCAGGGATGCCCAGGGTAGCGTATTAGGGTCCATCATGTACATATATACTTTACACTTCCGATATACCGACAACGGAAACAACTTTCATCGGAACGTTTGTTGATGACACAGCAGTTTTAGCATGATAAAATCAAGCACTCGATAAAATAAGACAATGGTCTAGGAACAAAACCCCAATCTGAATCGGCTTAATATCTCGGATTGCATCTTGATTCAAAATTGAACTGGAAATACCACGTGAGACAAAAAGCAGAGTACATTAAAATAAAAAAAAAGTGAGATGTACTGGCTAATAGGAGAACCTTCTAAGCTTAGCCTGTACTGTAAATGCTTAATCTACGAACCGATAACTAAACCAATTTTGACGTATAGTATTCAACTCTGAGGCTGCATTAAACAATCAAATCGTTGAATTATTCAACACTGTCAAAACAAATTTCTACGTCCAATAACGAATGCTTACCGCTATGTAACCAACAAGGAATTACACAACGATCTTAGTGTTAAAAGGATTGATGAAGTGATCCAGGAATTTGCCATCAAACATAAAAGTAGATTACGTTAATATACCAACAGTGAAGCCATAAAACTTTTTGACATGACAAGAACAGGGACGCTTTGATAGAATTAATCCGCATGAGCTAGTCATCTAATAAATAATTGTGTTCATTATTGGGAGCAGAATGTTGATTGCTTGTAAACCCACACTCGCTACACTTATTTGTTTGTTGGTATCAAGTTGATAGTTGATGAGATGAACTTTTGGATTTATTTGCTACTTTGTTTCGAAACTTCTAGCTGCATAAGTGATAGTACTGTACGCGACCTTGAAAACAAAACTACTGCCGATAGGGTTGGTAAAGTTATAGTTTTCTTCGTTTTCGTCCGCATTATGTAAAATCAAAATTTCAAGCATATACCATTAAGTAGATACATATATGATTTTTTAACATCTACACATATCTACATGCACGTTATAAATATATGAAATTTAATATCGCCATAAGTAAAATTTTATCAAGTAGAGATAAAAATTGATTAGATTTCTTGTTTTGTTAAATTTTTTTAATTATTTTTAACATACGAATATAATTTTTTCCATCGTGTATGTATCTCTGTATATGGAACACACATATATGTTATAATATACTGAAAGTTTATGAATCTTGATAAAAAAAAACATAATTGTTTCAGGCAACATAAAACATATATGCAGGGTAAAAATAATGTTTGTATGTTTTGACATGGCTTGGAAAATATATTTTCATCGTTTTTATATTTTATTTCATTTTAAATAGTGAAAAGTTAAACTATAAAAATTATTTTTATCTTAATTTCACTATAAAAATATAATTTCTGCTACTTTGCTAATTAAATTATACTCGTGTACTGATTACTCGAACATATACATAAAGGCATGCCTCTAGGAGTTTTATATTCATGATCGGGATCAACCGTAAAAATATATGTTTCACAAATAACTGTGGATCAGGAGGTATCGTTTTCGAATTCGTGCGCAATCTGATACTTCGATTCATCTCGTTCACAGTATAATTATTGAATTTCGCTTATTTGGAGAGGAGGATGGCATTTTTACAAAGTTGGGATAGTTCAGAATACACATTCTGATTGAAGACACAGCTTGGGATAAGGAAGATGGGTCATTAAAGAGGTAATTCAGAGGTTGCACAATGAGGTCGGGTTATTTGAAAAGTAGTCGACAAAACTCTTTTAAGCATACGTATTTGGGTTTAAATTTTAGACTTCTGATTATTATCTAACAAAATGATTCTAGTAAGATTTGTGTTGGCTTCTTAAGTGAGCTTCAATCTTTACATAATTTGTCCTTTCTCACTGGTTCGAATAATATTAATCGAAACTTTGTCTTATATAACTAAAAGACATGCATATCCTGTAAGGAACTAATACCTCCTGGATAAAGAATAGATACAAGCAACTAGAACCAAACAGTTGGATAGAACATCAAACTTACAAAAACGGACCATTAACAGCTGCAACTATAATTTAATAGAAAGCTAAGCATCTTCACGCTTAGTTGTTATCATCAAGTTTAATTGTTAAAAATTGTGAATCGTAAAGGCTATAGGAGAAGCATCAAATGCAGATTTTAAAACAACCATAGAATATCTAGAATTTCAAAATATAGTGAATGCCAGTGGAAACACTGCCACAACAATCGAATACTATCTCTAGAAATGAAAAATCAGCTTCAGGGATTAAAGCAGATAAAAACAGAATTACTTTTTCACTAGGAAAAAACTCTGCTGGAATTTATAAATCAACACGACTTTTTATTTGTTAATCAAAAAGTTTCCGATCCTTTACAATTCCGATCGGGTACAAAGATATTATACAACAAAGCTTTGTTAGTTATTGACAATGCTCCCAGCCATGAACATTCACGCATAGTCCCAAAAAATATCAAACTGGCCATTGTACCTCCAAACACCACACTATAATTGAGTGAAAACTCAATTAAAGGATGCAGTAGAGACTACAAAAGAGTTATGGAGTGAGGTTGGGCAAACTACAATGAATTTCAATCTTCTCGTCCGTTACACGAGCTTATCAAAGAAATTCAAAACGAAATTATAATCATAGCGCATGAAGCTAGAATGAGTAAAGTAGACAAGACTGACATATCGAACTCCTATCAGAAGAACCATCCTATCCGTAAAGCGAGGGATTACTGTAGACTCGATAATCAATCTATCAATTGTTTACTCATTGCTAATTTTGTTAATCGTTATACTATTCGCTCTGAACAAAACAAATGCAATTCAATGCAACTTTTGTTTTTCAAAAATAGAACAATTTTCCTAAAAAAATATCTAGTTTGTAGTTGAACCTTGGTCGATTAAGTTCATTACGAAATTGTTGGTGTTTTTTGATATAAACGGGTTTTGGAAAACTCGCGGAGAATAAGTATAACAGTTTTAAGAGAAAAATTATGACGATATATGGAATGGAGAGATTTGTATGTGACCATATTGGTACGTCATCCAGGATTGATTTTCATCTATAGTCTAGTCTAAAGAAGGGAAATTATAGCTAGACGTTTTACACGATGACAAGCTTAAAATAATTTATTTCCAAAATCCACAGAATAAGGCGCTTGCAATGAAGGACTCACCTAAATTTAAAATGAAATATTACCTAAAATTGGTAAAATTTGATGGAGGAATGATTTTTAGGTTAAGGCATTGGTTTCATTTATCGAATAGTATTCGTATAATGGATCAATTAATTAAGAGAGAAATCCCTTACGGTGGAGCTTTCAATATACAATATGTATATGTAAAAAGTTGGTTAATTGCAAATAAAAATGAAGAGTTGAACTGTTAGCGCAATCCTTGCAGATGAATCCAATAGAAAATAATCGAATATGTACTAAATTATTATGAAATAATCCGATATCGGATTTTTTCCAAAATGAATTCCTCTACTACATATAGTGTCGCATTTTGACATTCTATTTTCGGATTTCGTTGTGTCGTTTTAGTTTCATAATAGCAAAATTCGCTTTCGAATCCGATATCGAATTTTTCTTAACAGCCCCCCTGTTGGATGATCGTCTTGTATTTGACGGTAATGCCGGGCGATGTACATTGTCGCTCGAGATGGATGGTGATCAGTTATGGGGATCATCTCGTGGATGAAGCCTAAATGGAGTTGTTCAAATATAATGAATTTGGCGGTTTGAGGCGGATATCAGATCTTTCTCGTGATTGTCCATAGCTGGTTAGGTATTGATGACAGGTGATCGACGGGCACGGTTTGGAGACTTAACAGTCTAATTATAATTTCATTTGGTATAAATTAATTTTTACAGGGTCCCTTTTTCTGAATACGAATTCGTACAATACGTGTAATTGGAATTTTTGAATACGAAAATGTATAATTTCTAATACGAATTCGAGTGCTACGATACGATGAAAAATTTTTTTTATTGTGCAACAAGAATTCGTACAGTTTTTACGATCATGACCGACTATATATTCGTTGTGTATTTAGTTATCGAAAGGAAGCAAAATAAAAATGCATTGCAAAATAGAAATATTTAAGTAATTTATTATTAATAGAATTAATATGAATTATTTTGTGATATCATTTCGAACGGCCATATAAAATAAGGCAAGAATGTGTACTCTCATCAATGCTGTTCCTGATCTTAATGGATAATGTAATGGGTTTCAATTGCCATCACGTCTCCTAGTGGCATACAATGGAGATTACAGGTAATACAGGATTCTAGGATATGCATATGACATATATGTCTGCTCAGTAAACACTAAACATGCAGCAAAAAATACAACAGCTTTCAGATCTACCTACGTTTCAAAATAAACACCAGGAAAACAAAGACGGTGAGACTCAACACAAATATAATCACACCGATGCACATCCACAATGTACAAATTGATGTAAATAAATTTGAATACCCTGGCTATAGGCTATACGAAGGTAGAAAGAAACTACAGGTGTTCGTAAACAGGTGTCTTCGATGAATACTGAAATGTTTCTGGCATTACTAATATTGAACTGCATATAGAAAAACATAAAGATATATAAACCGAAATAAAGAGGTGAAAGTGAAAATGGATTGGCCATACACTGAGGAATTCGCCAAGTGATATAAAGAATATGATATAAAGTTGGACTGGAACTCACAAAAAAAAGGGAAAGTAAGAGTACCAGCGAAGGAATGGAAGAGAGCAATGCTATAGTAGAAGCTAAAGGAGATATGAAAGATGTAGTTCCCCCTCAGAGTAAGATGGCCCTGCCTATACAGTAGACACTTTATGCTACTAAAATAGGAAAAACAGAATAAAATAGAGGCATCTCCATCATCAATGAAATTTGTAAATGTTTTTGTACTATGATTTTATAAGTTATGGTTTTTTTTAATTGGCATACCACTATAAAATTATTATTATTATAAGGGCAAAAATAGCAACGGCTAAACAATGCGAGCTTTTGGTTGCATTCATGGAGGAGTACCCCACTTTAGCTAGAGGTTATTACGCAACGGCGGAAGCCCGAGTATCATCAAAATCATAATGGGCTGAAATAACTAGTCAGTTAAATACAAATGGACCGCCAGTGCGGTCTGATTTCTAATTCCATATTAAAAGAATTGAGTAAAATTATTATTAATAATATAAAATATTATTATTATTATATTAAAATATATTATTATTATTATTAATATAAAAAAATAAAAACACATTGCACCGTGATTGATTTGTTTACCGAAACTAAATGTCAAGAAGTGACATTAATCACAAATACACTCCGTTATTTTTAAGGAAATTTCAAAAAAATAAATTTCCCTATCTTGAAGTTGCTAAATTGTAAGTTGCTATTTATGAAATCTAGCTACTCAAACAGTGTAATATTCAAAACACACAAATTCGATAACATAAAATAAAATTCGTCTACGGATTTTGATATTCCATTTTTGCAAAAGCCGATATCGTTTTGTCTGTTTAGTTTCATTATAGCGTATTTTTCGATATCGGATTTTCATAATAGCAAAATCCGTTTCGGACCCGATATGAATTTTTCATATAAGCCCTCCTGGGGGGCTATTGTGAAATTTTTACGATTTCGTATTTTCCGATCCGTCGCGGATATTCCTATTATGAAATATTTTTTCGTTCGTAAAATACGAAGATCGTAAATTCCGCCGTATTATGAAACAAAATGGAAAAAATGATATCGTATTTTACGAAAACCGTATGTCAAAATACGACTGCTCTGTAGGTGACGAATATCGTATTTACGAAATACAATATATGTGTTTTGTATTTCGTAAATACGATATTCGTCACCTACAGAGCAGTCGTATTTTGACATACGGTTTTCGTAAAATACGATTTCATTTTTTCATGATACATTTTCTTGTAAACATAAATAATGTTTTAATTTAATTATTTTAAAATGTAAGATCTATAATTATTGTATAGAAATAAATTAAATTATAATTTGGATTAAACTTTTTTGTTATTATTATTTTAATTAAAAGATTTCTTTTTTATTTTAAAAATAACGCAAAATGGCAAACTTTATTGTCTTTAATTTTAGGATTAAAAATATAGTTTCGTAATAGGAATATCCGCCGCGGATCGTATTTTCCGATATCGTAAAAAATTCATAATAGCCTCCCTGGTTGAATGAATGTGTTTACTGGATGATCGTCTTGTATTTGAGGGTACTGCCGGGCGATGTACATTGTCGCTCGAGATGAATGATGGTGAGTTATGGGGATCATCTCGTGAATTTGGCCTAAGTGGAGTGTTTGAAATATAATGGATTTGGCGGTTTTGAGGCGGATGTCAGATCTATCTCGTGACTGTCCATAGCTGGTTAGGTATTGATGACAGGTGATCGACGGGCACGGATTGGAGATTTAACAGAGAGCCTATTATGAAATTTTTCGATTTCGTTTTTTTCGATATCGAAAAAATTCGCCCTTTTATAAGGAGGCGAAATTCGAGGCGAATTTTTTCGAACGCACATGTTTTCGAATAAATTTACCCTGTTATGAAACTACAAGGAAAAAATGTCAGCGAATTTTTCGAAAAATGTCAAGCGAAAAAATTCGACTGCTATTTAGTTGGCAAATTTTATGTAAGACTGATCGCCTGCCTTTGTTAAACTTTGTAAATAATTATTATCGATTATCGAAAAAATTCAAAACCCAACTTTCATATTAGGACAAATCTGCATCGAATCGAATTTTTTCGATATCGAGAAAAATTGGTATCGAAAAATTTCATATTAGGCCTCCAGATTTATGAGCCCCACATTAATTAATTTATTTCAGTGGGGCTGTTATGAAATAAATCGATATCGAATTTTTTCCGATATCGAAAAATCCAATCCACCGTGAATTTTCCTATTATAAAATGGTTTTGGTCGAATTTGTCAAATGATAGCATGAAGTTAGCAATAGCTAGAAGTTGCTAAATTGTAAGTTGCTATTAATGAAATCTAGGTACTCAAACAGTGGAATATTCAAAACACACAAATTCGATAACATACAATAAAATTCGTCTACTAACTAGTAGTCGGGTTTTATTGAAAAATCCGATATCGTTTTGTTTTTTTTAGTTTCATAATAGCGTATTTTTCGATATCGGATTTTCATAATAGCAACATTCGCTTTCGGATCCGATATCGAATTTTTTATAACAGTCTCCCAGTTATGATTTTTGTGATTCACTTGAAATTGCTTAGTTCCGAAAACACCAAATAGCAGACGAATTTTGACATACGGTCTCGTAAAAGGAGGGCTATTATGAAATAATCCGATATCGAATTTTTTTCCGATATCGAAAAATCCGATTTTCCTATAATGAAATTGTTTGGTCGAACTTGTTAAATGTAAGTAGGAAGTTAGCAATAATTTGTTTTGTAGTTAACTTTAACGTGCTTAAATTTTATTTTGTTATTGTGTTTTAACTGACTAGACTTGTCAG